>OZ010789.1:370890996-371490996 GCA_963932465.1 Maratus speciosus
TTACATTATTTGCACATGTAACGAAAGTAATAAAGGGCAACAAGGCCCAACATCATTTACATTATGAATGATTAGAATTTACAATTTGATTTTTTTAATAGATTTTCCTGTATTGCATCAAAGGTTGAAGGCTTTAATTTATGTTTGTTTGTGGCCCTCAACTTTTTGTTTAAGCATTTTAGAAACCGTTTGTTTATGCTAATAAACATACTTATTCTCCTGAAATTTACAAGTTAGTGATCTGCGTATTATGTAACATAAATCAAAGAAATAAACATTAAGAACACAAAATGTTGCATCTCTATATTTTGTAAACTTTGACGAATGGCTTTAGATTTGATATTTGAAACTACAATTTACTCTAGAATCAAAATATGGTGTGAAATCCGAATGTTCAAAAAATGTTTAAGTTTCGTTACTATTTCAATATAGAAATTGTTTTCTGAGTTTATCTTATTCAAAAATATAGAAGATTCAATTCGCAGTCGAATGGTATTTTTTAAATTATCTTTAATAATTTGCTGATTAGATAATATGATCTCTCTCTCTCTTTCATTTTTGGTTGATTTTACACGAAAGCATATGATGATTAATTAAATTCTTTAAGGTTTAAAGGTCACAAATTTAATTTCATATCTACTAACCTTTTAGTTAAAAAAATACTTTGAAACAGAAATTTTAATTAACAAAGAAAATCAAATAAATGCCACAGAAACAAGACGCTTTGTGCGTGTATGTAAATTGATTATGGACTGTAACTAGTTCCAATATAAATGCGAAGATAGTCAAATATTTCGAAGAGGGTCTAATAACAAACAGTTCTTTTTATATACATATACAGGAGCTTGTATTAGGATTGACACCATAGTCAGTTACGAAACATATTGCGATGTAGTTTTCGTGGACAATACCACTCGAATTAAAAACATAATCTGTATAATTATGCTACACTAATACTATAATAGACATTATTATTAACAGTAATGACCCTATGGTCATTTAGCTAACGAAATAGCTCACTAAATGCGGTTTTATTCTATAAGAACATTCGACGTGCGAACAACAGCAACAGATGACAAAGATTGCGTTTGTCAAATGGCAAACACAAAGTCTGGTGGAACGCGCAAGGAGATGCGTTCAAAACAGTGTCAAGGCAAGCCGTAACACGCTTTATTAGATAATTTTATTAAATAAGTTTTCTAGTTCTTTATATCTTTTTAGACTTGATGGACAGATGTAAGCACTCCTTAATAAACTGGAATTTATTTCATAATTAACATAAATAGGTTCACTAAATCAATCACCTCATGACAAGTCAGTTCTTGGCAAATATGAATTTATCTTAATTAAAAAACGAATGTGATTGTAAACATAAAATTCTGGTAAAAGGGCAACGCAAATTACTAAAGAACATCTATTAAATTCGCGCTTCATTAAATAATTAAATTACCAAAATGTGTGAATATTTACGAGGGTCCTTTTTACTTATGAAATTTTGGCTTTCGATAATTTTTCGAAAGAAGTATTTTTAATTTTTCTATTAAAATAATTTTTATTTTCTTCATCTAAACTTTACTGAGCCAACTTAATAACTTCTGTAATACTACGAAATTCCTAACAGAGAATTACCTTTACAAGTAATGACACACAATTAATTTTTCACTAGAAGAGAAGAGACTGCTATCTCTTGATTAAACATTTTTATTTACATATATATAAAACAACAAATTATTTACAAAATCCTTAATTTGAGAAAATAATAAAAACAGATTTTAGGAGCTGTTTTTCACATTTTTTTTTTTTTTTTTTTTTGAAACCTGGAAACTGTCCTTTTAACATACCATTTTTTTTATTAACATCTTCAGAGTATATTTTTATCTAGTATAACTTATTTACAGTTCTTTTACTAGTAAATTCTGAATAAGTACGTAAATAAAAATAAGTAGAAAAACGATAATTCTCGGATTAAAATTTTAGAAAAATGTGTTTGGATCCCATTGGTCAGTTTTACCGCTTAAATATTATGTTCTTAAAAGAGACATAGAATAATTATTTTGTGGTAAAACGTAAATTGGTACCTTTTGGTTGTGAAGAGTCAGAACCATTTAGGGACTTACATTCTGTCGTCTAAAGTCATAGGGGAAAGATCGCTGATATCGACCGGATCTGCATTCATCACTGCAGCCAGATGAGGAGTCGCGGGCGGCCAGCACTCGTCTTGTCCTCTCATCCTTTGATTAGTCGCCGGTGAATTCTCCTGATCCTTGTAGCTAAATCTATAAGTATTGGCATCTTCTTACATAGTGTCTCATACACCTTCTTTTTTGTTACTACATCTCCGAAACTTTTTAAAATTCTAACTACTTATACTAAAATCTTCTCAAAACTCCTACCCGTGTGTGGGCCGGTTTAAAATATCAGATGCACTCTTATTGGATGCCGTATCCTTTAGGAGGGTCATTTGCTTTTCTGTAATTTGTGTCAGCAAAACACACACATAGAATTATGCAAATTCTGTCTCCTCTTTAGGTCAGAGGTGAAGAGTCATAAACACACGGTGGTCCCTTTTTATGACTTAACGACATCCTGTAATAAGTATTACATTGTCCCTGTTGTCATTTAAAGACGTCAGTCAGTCTACCTAGAACTTAGCTGTTGCTATACACTGGGATCCAAACTTACTTACGCGTAAAATATGTATATTTGAACATAAAATCATTAAAATGAAATACACATATAATATTTATAATTGAATAATAAATATTCCTGCTTAGCTCCCTTCTTATATTTACTAAAAATTGAACTGTTACAATCATGAGTTCATTACTAAATTTTATATAAATATAATTATAACTTCATATACTAAAATTACACAAAATGTTCCTTTGCGTTTATTACAAGATGTAGGGGTCGAACAGCGCCCCAGCAAGACTTTAAAAAACTAAAAGACTGGCAGCTATGCAAGTTAATTTTTCTATCACAATATAGTACAGCATGCAAACAAATATTAACAGATATTGTATTATCAAATTTAGTATAGCGTATGATAGTCATGATACAAGCCTTTTAACACTTCTGTAAATATGAGATTTCACCTCTATACTCGGAGTGCGTAAATTATTTTAACAAAATAAGAGTTGTTATAGTATCCATACCGACGAACAATTTTTGTATAAAAAGCCAGGGTCGCTTATTCGGTCAAAACTACAGTGTTGCACTCTAATGCGAACTCGGATTTTCATTCATAACTTTAACAATAATGACGATATTTACTGAAAATTTCAACTAAGCAATTTTGTTTTGTGTTGATATAGATATGATAGTACCGTAGGAGGAGTTTGAAGTGCAATGTACTACGTTTAGGGACACTGTGTGTACTGAAAATTCTGAATTAGAGTTTATAACTCAGTGTTGCTTAGACCAAAGCCCCCTAGATTGGAGAAAGCCATAAATATTTCACCGAGCCAACGAAATGGAAACATGCAAGTTGTTCCAATTTTTTTTCTTTGTTTTCCCTACTTCATGTGACGTTTCGTGACATCACAACAGAGCGTGTCAAGGCTTTCACCCTTATCTAAGGGGGCGTTACTTTGACGCAAATGTGAAAAATATCCATAAAATATCTTCATTATTATTAAAATTATGAACAAAAAACACCATGTATTTTTGACTCAGTATGTGGATTGCGATTCTGGTTTTCTATAAAAACTATTCGCCTTTATGGGTACTATCATTTCTCTAATTTTGTTAAAGAAATTTCCGAACACTCTGTATGCTGATCATTTGTCGATCTCAATACGTTAACTACTCTTCCTGTTACGCCTGCTGCTGCTAAAAAAATAAATCCTTTCAGAACACTAAGTTGGATATTTAATCAACCATGCGGCATTAATTACCCTACTTAATGAAGTATTAACTTTTTTTTTCGAAGAAAAATGTTCATGCGTGTAACATACATGTATTTTTTAATGATATTTTATATTCAAAAATAATATTTTTTTAAGTAAAGCAGATGGTGCAAACACGGCAGTTAAGCATTAATAAAAGAAATAAAAGGAATATGATAAATAATCAGTTACAGAATATCTTCTCGATCATTCTTAAATTCATTTAAATAATGAAATTAAATCCTCGGAAGTGTTTTGAGCATAATGTTTAATAATAATGGCTTTGAAACAGTCGCATACTCTCAACCAGGTTATACAACGATGTATAACTGTTGTGAAAATTTTGTTCTTGTAGTCCATTTTTGGCACGAAAGTTGTGTGTGAGCGGATTTGTCGGATGGATGGGCATTCCTCACATCATATGACCCAGTTCAATAAATGATTAAGTGAATACTTCATTTTAGCAAAAGTTTTTGAGGGAACATTGTAGTGGCAACGGTCCAACTGGATAGAAACGGTTTTCTTATGTGATATAATTGAATTAAATAATTGAATTAGATTTGTAGACATGCCGTTAGATTTAATATACATGCCATATAATTTTAGTTTTTTCACTTACATTTTGTACGCTCTCTCTTTCGTTCATACACAAACACACATTTTTTAGATATAACACAAGAACAAATTGTTATGTACAGGCGTTTATGGAATTGTAGTTCTAAGTAGTTAAAATCTGCAGATATCACAGTACGATACTTAGCAGAAAACCGATATTGATTATATTGGAACCAAATATTGCGCCAATTTTACATTAAATGAAATACCAATATTGGTTAATTATTTGCTTTATATTAGAAAGTTTTGCAATGAAATGGTATTATTACGGAAATATAGGATTTACTGTAGATATTGGCAATGAAATAACCAAAGCTTTTTGTCAATATCTGTAAACTTATAAGAAAAAATTCCGATGTTGATGTAATATTGCGTCGCTATTGCACTGATTACCAAGATAAATTATTTTCAATGAAATACCTCTATTAAAGAAACTAGGGCACTCGTGCCCGGGTTCCCCGGGTTAAAGAATATAGGTGATTTTTTTTTTTTTTTTTTAATAACTGAAAACTAATATTTTTTTATATGCCATACATTTTTTAGATTGCCTACTAACAATAAAAAAGCATTTTTCATGTGAAAAATATGAATTATACAATCAAATAAAGTTTTGAAATTTATCAAAAGCGAGTTATTCTTATTAGCCGCATGCTAAGAGTTATTAGACCAAGATTTTGCTACTTACGGCATCCTTTTATATTCGGATAATTTCTGAGCTTTAAGCGAGTAGTTCAATTACATGTCTGTTAAATTTGTGTTTTATTTATATTATTTTATTTATTTATTCATAGAGGAAGTTTTTTTTTTTTTTAATGGAATATTAGCAGTAAGTAAATAATGAACTTTTTATGTTGTTTTAAGGGCAAACGCATTGATCTTTCGTAATCTAGCTCCGCGTGATATAGATAAATTTAAATATATTTCATGCTTTAAAATTGTCTTTAAAACCATCGGCAATCAGTAAACAGATATGCACTTTGTAAACAAAATCCATTTGAAAGTTTTTTTCCTATTTGGTGATGTAAAAATTTAAATTGTACGATTACAAATATCTTATGTTTGTGTTTTTTTTAATATTATTCTTTTATTTATTTATAAAGGAAGTATTAATTTCGCTATGCAAAATTGGTGAGAAACAAATGATGAAATTTTTTTTTCTTTATGTGCAAAATGTACATTATTATTATATAATGCGCGAAAAGATAAACTTAAAAAAAATCATGCTTAAAAATTATTTTTTAAAACATAATAAATCAGTCAATTCAATTATAGTTTTTAAACAAATTGCATTTGAAAGTAATTTTCCCTATGCGACAGAAATTGAAAATGTACGATGGTGAGAAGGTTAAAAACTTGCAGTAGCGAAAATTTCAAAACCGAAATTTGATCGTGAGGTGTTGCCATTCGCAAAATGACATCAGCGTTGACACAGATACGTTTGTCATTCATAGTATAGATACGTAATCAGTAAACCATAATAAAGATCAGTTATGATGAAGTTATCAATTTAGGCTCTTATGCTTGGTATTCCGGAAAGAAAAACAGCAAATTTTACTCCACTTTGATACGATCAAGAATTTTTCCCGCATGAAATCTAAACCCGACATCATTTTTACCTTCTCAGAATTTACATACGCACTTCTCATATCCGTATTCAACATTTTAAAAAATGTATTTTCGTTTGAACATTTAAAAATCATTTTAACTCAAAACTTGAAGTCACGATTGTCGCAATATCTTTTATGTGAACTCTTAACTGGATATTCTAATCCCAGTAGCGGATAGTAAAAATTTCCCTAATTTGTGTTTTTAGACGCATTTGTGATAAAATGTTTATTTTTATCCAAGGAAATGGTCGTTTTCTTTTAAATATGACGCCATTGTCACTTAAATAAGCCTTTCATCTAGTGTATGAAACTTAGTATCAGTACACATACAGAAGGTAAAAAAATATGGAATATGTATGAAGAAAAACGCTTGTTTTCAAAAGCAATACGTCATTTTCCTTTCAAAATATTATGGGTCTAATGGGATTTTGCGCTACTAAATCCTATCCAACAATTTTTTAATAATAATTTTGAATTTTTATCAGAAAAGGATATGAATAAGGAAAAAAATAAACTTAATTATTTCTCTTGTCTCTGCAATAATAAAAGCTATCTAATCTTCACCATTTTAAAGAAATTTCAGTTTTATAAATTAAGATACACGCTTTTTAATAAAATGACATCATTTGCATTAGTAAAGCAATCCACTTCTACAATCCAGTCTTAAACAACATCTATCGAAAGTATGCATATGACGTCATTATCGCTGAATAACAGACGATATTGTTGTGATATTTGTGTGATTTATTGTGCATATTTTAATTTCATTTTTTTTCCAGTTTTATGAGAAAATGGCAGCAAAAAGATACAGTAATCTCCTATTTTCGACTATTTTCTGTTTACTTTCAATAAAAATGAAGTACTTTTGCTGCCACGATTAGAAAAATGATATTGAACATTAAAATTGATATTAAAATTGATATTAAACACTACAAAAAAAATTAATATCTGAAAAATAAATTGAGATACATCTTTCAAACAAATTGCATTTAAAAGCATATTTTTTTCGCTATACGATGGTGTAAAAATTGAAAATGTACGATGTTTAGAAGTTAAAAAAAGTAAGCGAAAATTGTAAAACCGAATTTTCATTTAAAATTTGAAAGTGTTGCCATTCGCAAAATGACGTATGCGTTACGCACAGATATGTTTGTCCTTTATAATATAGATATTAGCTTTATATTGGAAATATTTGCATTGGAACGCCAATATTGTAGAAATACTGTATTTGCATTGGAAATATTAGCAATGAAATGTCGGGAGATTTCTTGACATTATTGGTAAAAAGTTAAAACCCCAATGATCATACAGTATTGACGATTGTACCGAATATAAAGTCAGTACAGAAAAAATTGGTTTATTATAGCTTTGTCATTAGGATAGTAGTGTATCTGATGCATAGGGCATATACATCTAAATTTCATCATGAAGGCAAAAGAAAGACAATTAAAGGAGACATTCAAGGGAATGCGATTAGTGCTCACAAAGGATACATATTAGATTTTAATGGTTGTCAAATTTCTGCTCATTTTCCCTAATTTTTTAGCTTTGATGCACCAGGAATCAACAATTCTTTACCCAAAAGACTAGCTAAGTTTTTTTTTTTTCTCCAAATGTACAAATAATCAATTCACATTTTTTGAGATGTTTACTAGATTAACCCCTTGACTACGGGTCGGGACACATCTCAGTGGGCTTTTTTTAAAAATTAATATTCGATCTGTTCCAAGTTTTAAAAAATAATCTCATATTTATACAACGATATTTTTAAAGGAAATTTATCACAAAGAATCTTTTTTTTTTTTTAATTGTGGTTCAATTGAATATAAAAATGATCGCCAGTCCTGGCTCGTAATCAAAATGTTAATAAATTATGTTTTGATAACCAACAATGCACTTTTTAGGTGCGTTCTCAATTAGATAAATACGTAGCACCTAAAGTGGTCGTCTGATCCGTCCGTCCGCATATAACAGCGCAAAAACTACCCAACCGAATGGTTTGAAATTTAAAATATATTGTTGCATAATTTTGTCGAGTCATTTCAACATCATGAAGATCGGATGTATAGTTTAATTAGAGGGACAATCAAAAGTATTCCGTTACATTACGGCCAATAGGAAAAATAGTTTCAAGTGCGTTTTAACACCTTTTAGGGGCGGTGGGATATATTTTATCCCACCTACGATCAATGAAGTTTTGCACAGGAAAAATTTTATTAAATTTTACTTTGCTAACTTTGGTAGAAAAAAGTCCTATTTTTTTTTTCTTTTTTTGGTAAATGTTGAGATTTTATTGTAATGAATGACTTCAATGATTGATATTTTGAACAATGTAATAATAATTATTATTACTTACCCAATTATAAATACAGGATGTTTCAAAATTCGACCGACAAATTAAGAGGAGTGATAGAAGGCATCAAGAGGATGAAAAATTGCCATAGAACTTGGGATCGCAAACCACGTATTTAGTCACAAATACAGGGTGTTTCAATCCTAACTGAACTTGCGTTGGTGGTAATAATTTTGATAAAAATCAAAACATTACAATGAAAATGCAACGATATGTATCATATTTTGTGTGGAATGTTGTAACATTACGAAAAGTTCTGTAAAAACAGGATGCTCAAGCAATCGATGATACAGTATGAACTAGCAATCTCAGTACAAAATGTGAAAAATCAAGTGCATCGTACTGGCGCGCATAATAAAGGAAATTTGTACCACTTTTTTCGATATTATCACATTTACAACAAAGGTGAATATGTCTATTAAAAGTTTTGTTATAATATACTGCAGTTTACTGAAAGTTATTGCCGTCAACACCAATTGAATTACGACAGAACACCCTGTATTTTTTATACTAAATACATGGTTTGCGACCCCATGTTCTGTGGTATATTTTCATCTTCTTAATGCCTTCTATCACCCCTCTTAATTTGTCGGTCGAATTTTGGAGCAGCGACGTATATTTGACGTATTAAGAATATATGTAAGCTGAAAACATTAACTCATGTTTTAAAATAAGGCTAAGATCTCAATACATATTGTGGAAAAATATAATATAATTAGTGAAATGCATTTGGCACGATGTCAGTGAGTAGTCTAAAATTGCTATCTTAAGTGATGAACAAACCTCTTATATGTATAAAAGGATTTTCCACTTCTGGAAATCAGTTTTGGGGTCATTAGAATGCGTGGGTGCGGTTTTTAGCGGACATCCCGTGTATTTTGCAAGCCATAAAGTAATTCTCATAAAAACACGGGGTCTGCATGCCTGACAGATGTGTTCACCTGCCTTGACGTCATCACAGCTGGTCAAACTGTTGATACATCACGCGTCAGTGCTGATATCTACTCTTGTATTTTTATGTGAACAATAAACTACATAACGGTTAATTTTGCGTGCATTTTGTTCGCGTGTAGTGACCACAACAGAAGTTTAATACAATATATGCTACAACTATCAGCTTGTGAGGGAATTTCAATAGAAAATTACAAGTAACTGTTATTGAGAGGAAGTACAGTGGAAATATAGAGGAATTACAGAAAAAATATTTTTATTCATTATGTTTCATGCAGATTGGCAATCCAAATTTTTGAAAATTACAGTTTAGTAAAAGGCAGAAAGCATGTGTAATACATTCATTATGAATTTACGTGCTATTAAAAGAAACTGCTTTATGACACAACATTCGGTGCCCTTACCTTGGGTTTCCGCTCTCAAATGATGGACCCAAAAAATAAAGTAAGCCTAGTAAGGAATTAAAAAGATGCACATAACGTTCTACGGGTAGGGGGAGGGGATGCAAAGAGAAGTGGTCTCAAATAAATAAATCGGTTTGGTTCCTGTCTATTCTTCTTTCAATTAAATGAATCCACAAACGATAAATATTCATAAAGATAACACACATACACAAAATTCAATTACTACTAATTATTATCAGCCAAAAATTCAGTTGTTTCAACAAGTACGTGCTTAAAATCAGGTTTTAATAAGTGAAACTGATCATCTTTGGAATTGCCTATATTTTGTGTGGTAATTTTTTTTTCTCCTTCTAGCAGTGCTCCCGCAAAAACAATTAAATTGAAATATCAGGTTGTAACGAAAGTTTTCCGCCACAGCTAATACGGTCTGTGCAAACAGTTCGCGTTGACGTATTTGCTCATATTTTGTCAAAAGTTTTTTGGCATTTGAAAGAAAGTGATTTGCTTTATAACACTGTGTTGTAAAATTTGTAAAAAAATATATCGTTATTATTAAGTGTAAGGTGTCTGAAATGGAACTATCATGCTACCAGATTAGAACTATCATTTACTTCCAGTTCTGTTGCAAAAAGTCAGCTACAGCATGGCACCGAATAAAGTGCACAGTTTTAGGAACTAGTGTTCTATCATATGACACTGTGATGGTTTGGCAGAATGATGGTTATATATAAAATTACAGTTAATTATACATATTATAATTAGCATTATGTAATGATAATTTGGCGGAAAACTTTCGTTGCAACCTAATATTTCATTTTATAGTATATAATCGTTTTATGACATAAAAAAGATGGAAAAAGCATTAAAATTATAAATTTCTCACTATATTTTGAATAATAGTGAACTATAGGGTTTTGTTTGCTGAAATGTTCAAAAACTGCTTAATATAAAATTTGGAACGTTCATTTTTTTGTGTTGTAATATAGAGAGTTTTTGAAAGAATGGGTCTACTACATTATTTTTTATTAAAAATTAGTTATTTTATACCTAAATAAAATTTTCTTTACATTTTTCAAAGATGCAAACGGGTATATAATTATAATATTATTTAAATTTATACAAATTGCACCATGATAAGCATAATATCCTATTTCGGATCTGTTTATAATCTGGTGTCCTTCGCTTTATCTCGTACGATTTTAAGCATGAATGAATTTCAAAACAAGGATTTTATTAGCATATTATAATTCAATTTCATATAAGCTTAGATTTACGATTCTAAATTAATTTATGCAGTAAACAGTTATTTTGCAGTAGTATGTCATATATGAAAAGATGCTGCAATTTTTTGCCTGGCCAAAACAAAACCAGGATAAAGCTGTAGGTTTTTGGCATGATGCATATATTGGATACCAGAGCTTTAAACGGTTTGATGATTTTTTTTTTAATGAGATACTGTTGAGTTTGGTGAAACTTTCTATAGAAAACAATTGAGATGACAATAAAATACTCATAGTATTTTTATTTGTATGGAATTCTATGATGTTAATTTGTATTGATTATATGTATATATCATAAATGTTTTATTTTTTCTGTTCGATCTTTCATTTGTTCAAATGATTTACAATTACAAGAAGTTTTATTTTATGTGTATGTATTGAGATAACGATATATTCCATGTAATTGTTGATGATTACTTAATGTGCATAAGTATTATAGGTTCAAATAAAAACTAAAGTCCTTCCGGCCAGTGCCGGGAGGAAGAGGTAGCTTTCAAATTCCTTATTTTAAAAAAGCCAACTTATATTATTCAAACACACGAAGCTCAATTATTGGAAACCGAATATAGGAGATTCAATACTAATTTGTATCAATAGTAAATCATTATGAATGAGAATTTCGCGAAATTAGTCAGCTTTATCGAAGCTGCTTTTATTTAAAGTAACATATTTGGCTCAGATGTTGATGTATACTATCTACATGCCTTCTTACATGGAAATAGGTGAATACGTGTGTTATCGCGTGACAAATACAAGATCGTTTCAAAATGTTAGCCATACCAGAAATTCAAAGTGCTATAATTCAACCTTTTTTTAAGATATAAACAAAAGAACAAATTTTCAGAAACAAAATCTGCTCCGGAATCTTTGTATCAAGGACAAACACATAAAAAAATCTTTTTCATTTTCCAATTTTTTAATACCTCATTTTAAATTTTAAATTTAATTTTTTTTAAAATGGCAACCCTTTTGAAACAAAATAGCGAATGAAGCTGGCCAACGAACTCGGTCGAGACATTGGTATGTACTATGTACAGACCAAGTAACATCCAAATCGGTTCATAAATACGCTTGTTATCGCGTTACAAAAATCAGGTCGTTTTAAAATGTCAGCCACAATAGAAATTCAAAATGCTATAACTCAGCCATTTTTTTAGATATAGACGAAACAAAAACTGTTCCGGAATTTTTGTATTAAGGTCAAACACATACGAAAAAAATCTTTTTCATTTTCCAATTTTTTGGTATCTCATTTTAAATTTTAAATTTTTTAAATTTTTTTAAATGGCCGCCATTTTGAAACAAGATGGCGGATGAAGCTGGCCAACGAACTCGGTCGAGACATTGGTATGTACTATGCACACACCACGGTACATCCAAATCGGTTCATAAATACGCCTGTTATCACGTGAAAAATATCAGGACGTTTCAAAATGTCAGCCACGCTAGAAATTCAAAATGCTATAACTTAGCCATTTTTTAAGATGTAGACGAAACAAAAACTGCTCCCGAATCTTTGTATCAAGGTCAAATACATAAAAATATAATATTTTTTCAATTTTCAATTTTTTGGTACCACATTTCAAATTTAAATTTTTCTTAAAAATTTAAATGGCTGCCATTTTTAAACAAGATGGCGGATGAAGCTGGCCAACGAACTCGGTCGAGACATTGGTATGCACTATGCACAAACGAAGTTACATCCAAATCGGTTCATAAATACGCCTTTTATCGCGTGACAAAATTCAGGACGTTTCAAAATGTCAGCCACGCTAGAAATTCAAAATGCTATAACTCAGCCATTTTTTAAGATATAGACGAAACAAAAACTGCTCCGGAATCTTTGTATAAAGATCAAATACATAAGAAAAAAATATTTTTCCATTTTCAATTCTTTGGTACCAAATTTCAAATTTAAAATTTTAAAGAAAATTTCAAATGGCCGCCATTTTGAAACAAAATGGCGGATGAAGCTGGCCAACGAACTCGGTCGAGACAGTGGTATGTACTATGTACATACCGAATTACATCCAAATCGGTTCATAAATTCGAGAGTTACAGTATGACAAAGGTCAGATATATATATATATATATATATATGGATATATATATATATATATATATATATATATATATATATATATATATATATATATATATATATATATATATATATATATATATATATATATATCAACTTTTGAACGGAGGGTGGTTTCGGGGTCTGGGGGTCATGATCGATGAAAATATACCAAAATTTTTTGAAATCGCTTTCCTCCGAACGGCTGCAATAGGTAGCTTTTTGTAATGAAAGCTACCTAATAAACATTATTTATACATGGTTTTGATTAAATAGTTATCAATTGACTCTTTTTGATGTCATAAAATATATGTATGTCAGTCATCAAAAAAAAAAAAAATAATAATAATAATTTTATGTTTTACGTTATGATAGAAATATGTATCTCCAGGGTGCATTAATTTAAGGAGTGATTATACGTTTATATTTAGGGATATAAAAAGATTTAAAAAGCTAAATATTAGGAAAAACTTAAAAAAAAATCTAATTCAGATACATTTTTGGAATGATATGGTATTAAATATCATTCAGTAATTGCAATATATTACATTCGAACAGAAAACGTTTATTTCTATTTCAGTTTCTGAATTAAACAATCAAATGACTAGAAGAGTTTGATAAAAATCTTCTGGAAATCCTGGTAAATAATGCATTTATTATTAACTTACTATCCGAAAAAAAAAAACCCACATTAAACGAAAAAAATAACATTGATTTAAAGTCGATGATATTGAATTATACCGTATTTCATGCGAACACGCCACAGTTTTGAGGTTAAGCTTATTTATCGATGATGGATCTCTTACATTCTCAAACTAACCCATCACTAGAAGGTTTGCTTTCTCTATAATCATTTTGTTACACGTAGGTATAAAAGTTTTTTTTTAGCTTGTACAAAAATAAAATGAAGAAACAATTTTGAATACTGGTAATACTGAAGTATACACAAATATATGTTTGTGTATTTATTAGATTTTCAACGTTAAAGGATTTCAGATAAAAAAAAAAAGAAAGAAAACAAGGTCGAAACCAGGCATACAAATTACCATAGTTCCATTCTGTCTTCTATCTCCCCTCTCTCTTTCTCCTCTCTTAGGGTTGCGTACTTAAATAGTAAAAACGGAATTAGTATAAGATCATTCCTGTGTCTGTCTGTCCGTCTGGCACAGCAATTTTACTCGTAAACTGTGAAACGTGGAAAGTCCAAATTGGCTGAAGTAATAAAGGCTATTGACCCACATATTTATAGATTGTAAACCATTCACAAATATATTTAGGAAGAATGTAGAGAGGCTAATTAAGTTACTCGAAGAAAAAAAATCTTTTCTTTGTATATCGTGTGAAAGCTTTCGTAACGCCGAACTCAAAAATATATTCTTTTAGGTATTATATTTTCAGAGATATTGTCGAAAATGTAATGCAAAAATATGCCCCTTTCCCCTCTATTTCTGAATCTACTGAAACTAAAATTATAATAAAATTCGTCGCAGATGTATAAAAAGATTGTGATAATGATTTTCGAAAAAAATTGTCGGTAATTAGCCGAGATATAAAGCCTTAAAGACACGGACGGTTTGGACATACATAAAGACACGGGTGGCGTACTTTATGCGCCATCGCCTTTTAAAGCCTAGATAACAACTTTTAATGATATATTTGTGTAATGAAATGCACAGTAGTAGTATAAAAACAATAAAGGTCAAACTGTTAAAAACAGACTAAGTTTAATTAGAATTAATCGCATAATTACTATGGGATTCGCGACTACGTTTTTTTTGCTGCTTTTTTGCTTAAGTATTATCCATTCACAATGCTAGCATTGTGAATGGATAATACTTAAGCAAAAAAGCAGCAAAATCTTATTATTCATTAACTACTAACAAACAAACTTCATTAACTACTACAAAAATCTTATTATTCATTAACTACTATTTTTTTGTAATAATAGAATTACTAATTAATATATTTATTGTACGGAACCCTGTATACGCGAGCAATACTCGCACTTGACTGTTTTATTTTTCTTTTCTTTAGTATCAATATCTTCTTTGGGTTTAAACATTTCAATGTAAAAGTTAAAAAAAAATTTCATTCGTAGCAGTTGAATTGAAAATAAGAAAAAGATTCTATAGAAAAAAATACATGAAGAATTAGTACAAAAACAGATGCATAAAGATAGACAAACACAAGACACAATGGTAATCAAAAGAAATTGGAATTGCAAATTAACTAAATGCCTTATTAGTTAAGTTAAAAGTTTTATTGTGAATATAAAATCAAAATCTTAGAATGATAGTTTTTTAACCATATCTTATATCCTAGAATAGTATAAACCTAGTAAAAGTTTTAAAATTATATACAAAATTCTGATTAATAGAAATTACATTTGCTACCTTAAAACAAGTTAATTTAAAATATAATTCTTTTAAAAAGTAAAAGCACTTTTAAATATAAGAAATGCGCATTTTATTTTTCTGGCTTGCAATACGATAATACTCTTTATATAGCATGTAAATAAGTTATGCAAATATAAAGAGTTAAAACATGTTGTATAACTAAAGGAATATGTTAGAAAAGATTCCACAGTAAATACATAAGCGACTCAATTTCTATTTAGCTGAATGTTTTTTAATTGTAACCAGAGCGACTCTGTTTCATATTCCGTAAAAAACATCTGATATACTGAAATTTATCGGTTGTCAGTTTAAACATATTTGATAAGGGCTGTGTTATCTGTTTTCTAGATATGTTTTATGAGTCATAGCTTTCAAAACGGAATTAAAGAAGAGACTAAAGTGAACATGTAAATAATATATTGTGTTTCAAGCAGAATTGTAATCAACGATCAATTTTCATCTGAGTGTACATTGTATTTAGATATCATTAAACAAATCGGAAAACATTTCACTCAATGTACATTTGTCATCTATTTTTTTAAGTCATATTTTATTCATACTTTTAAATTGGTATAACATTTCGTTTTGTAAGAAAAACAAAATCGTATTTTAATACATATATAGTTAATTTTCCGTCATGCATGCGACCGAGTTTTTTTTTATTGACTTCACCCGTGGCTTTTCTTACTCATATGCAATGTTTTAGTAAAACTATTATCTTTCTTAAACTGGACAAAATATACTTCTACATTTAGAAAGAATCGTAACATTAGCTGTAGTTAGATCATTTTAGGTGCGTTCGTAATTATATAAATACATAGCATCTATAGTCGTCGCCTGGTCTGTCCGTCTGTCAGCATATAACTGCGCAAAAACTGTCCAACTGAATGGGTTGAAATTTAATATATATAAGCGTTCCAGAATTTTGGTCGAGTCATTTCAAATTTTATGAAAATCGAATCAAAACTTAAAAAGATAAAGGTTAAAAAAGAAAAGGTAAAGGTTTTCTTTATTCTATTAAATCCTGTCATACGTAATTAATTCAGTGATATCCTATGATAGGTAATGATTCTAGGTTGCCTTGGTGATTACGTCTTATTTAAGATGGAGTGTCATATTATTTCCGTATTAGTGAATTTAAAATATATAATCGTAATACATTTTGTATTCATGCGTTTTTGTATAAGAGTGCAACAGCTATTGCACCAAAATCTGAATATTGATAAAACTAGTTATAGTACTCATTTGCCACGTTTGACGTACAATTTTCGACTTGTTAATAACTGTTTAGCCTGTTTAAACATTAAAATAAACTGTTTTGGGGGGTAAATCATATTAGATGTAAATTTCCAACTGGGCGAAAAATGTCCGGATCAGGATTTGAACCAGGGATCTCCTGGCTGAAGCCGCCAGTGCTCTACCATCTGAACTATGCCGGACGAATCTGGTGGGAACTTTTTCACCCAGCTACCCTTAATGATTATAGTAATCTAGTGTTATGGGGAGATTTGCCTATAGAAGCCCGAAAAAAGGTTGTTTTTTAGCATTTTTTTTTTTTTTTTTTTTCTGAAATAGGAATGACAATTTTTGCATGTTATTTATTATCATTGGAAGAAATTTTAAAACTTTTTTTTAATTGAAAATTGATGATGTGGCTAGGTTTACGTGGATGGATACCTAGCGTGCGCGCCGTGCACTTTGATCGGGCATGACCCGATAGATCGCCTGATTTTCGATTAACGATTTTCGTTAAGATTATAAACGTAGATAATATTGTTTGAGGCTTCAGGTACTTTGAGGTCAAAAAGTTTAAAATCAACAAACTGGCGTGCCTTTTGAAAAGAAAAAGGTTTATTTCTGACCCCTTTTTTCGCACTTTCGCATGCTTCAAAAAATGTTTTTTTTTTTATCAAAATGTCTGAAAGTGGTTCAAGATGCAATAAATTACATTACCTTTAAGTAAAGAAAGAAAAGAAAAGAAAGAAAAAACTTAGCAAAATTGGTTTAATAGTTTTTGAGTTCTATTCCTTCCCAGTTTGAAAAAGTCCTTTTGCGTAAAATTCCTTTATAGTGCTCCAAAACGGTTTAAACCTGCTGACGCGTCGCGCTAGAGCATTAAATATAACTACGAAAAGACTTCAAATTCGGCTACATCGTTTTACAGGGCTAATCTACAGACTATACGGCATACAAATATGTAAAAAATCGCTTTTTTAAACCGAAAAAAAGTAAATGACTCCTTATGTGGTTCAAAGTAGTTAACATATTAATGTTTTGGTAAATGTGCAGATATAAAATATGGCTTACTACATTCCTGGCCACATCTGTTTAGTGCACGAATTCGCCTCTCGTAATTACATTAATTTCTACTATTTAGCAGAGAACCTGATGTTTTGATATTCATGGGTAATATTTTCACTTTCCATTACTTTAGAGCTCTCAAATGTAGCACACAAGTTTATTGTCTATGACAATGTAATATTCAAGAACATTTAAGGTGGTACCTCAACAGGTGCAGACTTCAAAGGCAAAAATCCGTTCTTCACACTGGCAAAAATATTGCAGAAACAAGTCGAGTCAACAACATAATTTCAGCAATAGTCACAACAATAGTTACAACAACAAAATTAGTTGCTAAAATACAGCACAGTCGCTTGCAATACAGTCGCTTGCTAAAATACAGCAACAATTTAGATTTAATAGTTTTAACTATATCTGCCGTCCCAGTTAGTAAACTTCGTATATGCTGGTAATATAATCAATAACAACAACATTGCTTGAAATCATTTTAAATATTGAAATAAAAGCGTGTTACTTAAAAAAAAATTAAACAATATTTCTTGTTCTTTCCTTTTATTTATTTCCGCAGAAAGTGCACACGACATAAATAAATGTCACTAAGTAAAACAGAAAGAAAAAGAAGAAAGTGTGAAGGTAGTGTGAACAAGGCCTCATTACCCAACAACAACGTGAAGCACACGCTTCCCCTCAAAAGTTTAAGAGGGGCCTCAAAATGACAGAAAATAGTTCAATACTTCAATTCTCATTTTTGGATTTGTACACTGTATTTTTTGAGGGGGGATGGGAGATGGTGATTGCCTAGTAAAATAATGAATACAAACTATTTACAAGGAGAGGGCCAACTTTGTTAATCACAGATTTTGATTATTTTAATATATGTTGTAGGGTAGAGATCCCTTAGTGTTAGGTTCATCGGATTTTATCCAACGCTCCTTAGTTCTTGAGAAACCAGGGGGTCTAATAATAGTACACAACTTAAATACTTACTTTGCAACCGCAATGACAGGTTGGTCGTAGCTCAGTTGGTATGGTGTTTGCCGGCAGATCCGCGGGACCGGGTTCGATACCTGAGTGCGCTACACTTGTTTTTTTCAGTTTTTGTTTTATAAATATACTTGTAAGTATAATTAATAATCTCATTGTCAATTAAAATTTATAATATTGTAGATCAATTATAATTTTAACCTATTTAATTTTTTACTTTTAACTAAATAGTTGTATAAAACATAAGAAAACTGCTAATTTTTTAAAAATCACTTTTAAAATGTTTTTCATATATTCTTTATCGATGCGATGATATTGAGCAATTGTGTCAATTCGGGATTTTAAAGAAACATCATTTAATCATTGCTTTAACAAAGGAAGTCAATGCGATAATACTATTATTCTGTGTTTAAAGTAACAAGCATAATTATATTAAAAATTAGCATCAGAATTAAATTACTACCGATTTTTTGCATATTAAAGATTTTTAAATTTTGTAATACGTATGCTTGCGCTTTCAATTATTTTGCTTTCACCTTTTTCTTCTTTCTGCTTTTATTTTTATTTTATTTGAATATTCTTTTATTTTATCATAACTAGATGGCACCACAACATATTTTATCACGATTTTGGAATTTTTATCATTCAATAATAGATCCAATTTCTCTTTAAAGGATGAGAAATAATAGTTTAAAAAAAAAAAGATAAATTTAAGTTTGTTAACTTTATAATTAATGTATGATATTAAAATTTGTAACTGAAATTATTAAATTATAATTACAAGTATATTTATAAAACAAAAAATGAGAAAAACAAATGTAGTGCGTTCAGATATCGAACCCGGGCCCGCAGATCAGCCAGCGAACGCCGTACCAACTGAGTTACGACCAACCTGTCATTGCGGTTGCAATGTAAGTATTTAAGTTGTGTACTATTATTAGACCCCCCGGTTTCTCAAGAACTAAGGAGCGTTGGATAAAATCCGTTGAACCTGGCACTAAGGGGTCTCTACCCTACAACATATATTAAAATAATCAAAATCTGTGATTAACAAGGTTGGCCCTCTCCTTGTTAGAGGAAACTTCTGTTTTCCTACCGAGAATCTGAATGTAATGAATACGATGTCAATCAATCATATATGGCATCTCGATTTCATGGTTAGAACCCAGGCGGATAACGGAACACATAACAACTATATATACTACAAAAGTGCTATATGGTATTTTAATTCAAGGAACATAAAAAAAAAACTATTTAAGAAATACATGTGAATTGTGTGAACTGGTTTAAGCCATCCCCGTGAATTATATTTGTGTCATTCATAAGATTCCATGGTCCCCAAACGATACTGCACTTACCCCAACTTCAGACGTTAATCGTGCCCTAAAAGTGAATGAAAGAATAAACTTGTTTTATTTACAAAAAAAAAAAAAAAAAAAAAAAAAAAAAAAAATTTTTTTTTTTTTTTTTTTTTTTTCTTATTTAGAAAATATTTTTTCCCCTTTTAAAGTTATAAATTGTTAGTATAAAATTAAATATATGTGTTTTCGCGCGGAAATTTGAAGGTTGATTTTATTTTTATCATTTTATTACAGTTATTTCTTAATGTAATTAAAAATGCTAGCGTTAGCAATTTCAGATGTATATGTTTTAGAAAAATTGAAGATTTATTTTTGAACTTATGTAAAAGTACCTATCTGTGGTTTTTCAGTTTTAGAGACGATATTTTTTTTAGAGATTGAATTGGGTAAAACATTCTTTTATTATTTTTATTTAGTCTATTTATTTGTTATTATTAATGGTTTGATATTTTAAAATTTAATAACTAAAATAATGTGGTCGGATATCTAACTTTAAAATATTAGGTTACACAAAAGGTCTTGGAAACTAATTGCCTTTTTTAATTCAAAAGTTCCAATTCACCCACTTTCTATATAAAATACTACACATCACCTAATCTCTTCAGAATAATTCACATAACGAATAATCTAATGCAACTGATCTCGAAAAATGCTTCGCTGGCGATTTCAAGCAAGCAATGCTATCACTCCTGTAACACATTGAAGCACGAATTCTGAAGCTTTGAAGTTATCTACTCTTCGATAACCTTAATTCGCTTTACCTGACTACGGGGGGAGGACCCCTTGAAGGCCTCAATTTATTCAAAAGATCTCTCTCCGGTAGAACGACCCTGCGATTTCGGAAGTAGCTTTTTCTGGGAGCAACAGTTTTTACGGATTTTTTTTTTTCCGTCAATGCAATGGGTGCGCATAGAAATATGTTTTACACATGCGCGCGTTTTCTGTTGTTGTGATTGTTATCACCCATATGGTAGGGTGAGGTAAAGCCATATGTCGAATGTAATGCTTATTCTTAAAAATCGCACTTTTAATTTTTCGAATCCATTTAAAATAATTTCTTATAATAGTAATAATATTAATTTTTTAATAATTTGCATATTGAAAATCGAATGTTTAATTTTTTGATATATTTTTACCTACCTAACTCTATATACCTACTTAAAAAAATATTTTTGAACAATACTTATCTTTAAAACGGATTTTTTTTTAATTTTTTGAGTCCATTTCAATAAGTTTCTATTTTTTAAAAGTATTTTTGAATTTTTGAACAAATTAAATCTTTAAAATGGATATTTTTAGTTTTTTAATCTATTTGAAATAATTTCTATTATTGTTATTATTTTTTAAGTTTTAAGCAATTTGAATCTTGAAAATAAAATTTTTAGTTTTTTAGATCCATCCGCAACAATTTCCATATATATATATATATATATATATATAATAAGCGGAATCTTGAAGAAGGGACACGTTTTGGGATGTCCTGAACACGATTTTTCAGAAAATACCTGTCTGTCTGTTAGGCTGTTTGCCTACCTGTATCTGAGTCTGTATCTGACTCAAATATTGTGCGCACTCCATCTCAAGAACTAATGCATGAAATCCAATCAAACTTCAGATTCCGTTGGAACTAGACATAAACTGATGCTGATTAGTTTTGGGTGTATATCGCTTAACATGTGGTGCTGCTATGCTGCATATTTCAAGATTTCCGAAATAGCTATATCTCAAACCAATACACGAGATTTTATCAAACTTCATATTCTGTTATACCTTGACAGAAATATATGCTGATTTGGATATATATCTCTTAACAGGTGGAGCTACTAGACTGTGTTTTTCAAAATTTGCACCAAGCTATACTTCATGAGCTGCTACACGGAAATACATCAAACAGAAGTTAGACCTTGACATAAATAAATGCTGATTAAGTGTGGATGTATATTGCCTAGCATGTGGCACTGCTATACTGCATTTTCCCCAATTTCCTTAGTAGGTACATATCTAAAGAACGCGCGCGGAATTTTATAAAATTCCATGTTCTGTTGGTCCATGAGATAAATAGATGCTTGTTAGGTTTTGGTGTATATCACCTAACAAAGCGCTGTTATTCTGTGCTTTTGACGATTTTCACGATAACTATTTCTCAAGAACTAATGTACAGAATTTCATCAAACTGCACAATCTATTAGATCTTGGCATAAATGTATGCTGATTCAATTTTGACTTTGAGCACTCAGCAAGGGCGCTGCTGCTGACCTATGTTTGGGTAAAGATCCCTAATCTGGTTCACAATCGCTTGGTGCAATTTAGTAAGCGTGGTTTTCAGTGTTATTAACTCCACTCCTGTAACTCTCATGTATTTTTTAACACATTATTTCCAGACTAGCTCATTGTTGATGCCAACTTTTGTCTGTAGACCCAGTTATGGAATATTAGCCTTATGCTTTGCGATGAACGTTGTATCTTATTTTCTATTGCGTAGAGATGCATCAAATTTTATATTTGAGTTGAATAATTAAAAATGTATATGTTGATCTAATGTTAAATTTTATCACCCAAAAGGTGGCGTTGTTGTTCTCTTCTTTTAAGTCGTTGATAACTGTAACTCCGTGTCAAATTCCAAGAAAGGCACTATGCTTTGCATTCGTGACCTTTGATGCTATTGTACACTAATATCTAGGTATAGAAGAAAGTTTTGTGATAGCCACACAATACTAATTTTAATAGTATTTATTCAATTAAATTTTTACTCGAGTAAACATAACTTATTTAATCAAATTGCGTAATCAAAATTGAAGTAAAATAAAGTAACTTAGAGTAATTTTAAATGAAATCAATTTTTCTACCAGAAGAAAAAGAAAAGTTTTATTTTTATATCAATTATGAAAATAGATTAAGATGAGAAAGAAAAGTGAGTATGTTATATTAGTGTGAAATAGCATTTTTAAAAGTTGATTTCCTGTACGTTGGCATCATTTTCTTGAGGCAAACTATGAGAACTCAAAAACATGCTTTGAACTTTTAGAATAAATAAATAAATAAATAAATAAACTATTAAATTAAATTAAATTAAAATGGTAAACTCATTAAAACTCTTTGATGCGTAAACTATCACATATATTTTGTGAAAAATTTCTCTTTATGTTTGTAGATAATGAATTTTATTTTTACTCACTAATGAACGATAATTGAATTTCTCTGTTTGTAAAGAAAATAAAATTCCCTAAAAATCATTAATGCGTGAGTTAATTGATGTACTAGTGTGAAAAGTTGTTTTGCAAATCTATATTTATTTAACTTCATTTTGGATCATTTATGGAAGAAATAATTCAAATCTTTTTTGAAATAGAAGTAAAATACTTGTTCCAAATTGGAGGGGGTATTATGTTTCGCATTTCTTGAATTCTCATCTATTATTGGTAGCGATCTCATGTTTTCCACTTTTCACGTAACAGAAACTGAAACGTGCAATTTTACTTAAAAACAGCACATTGAATCATCTAATATTCACTTAAAGAAGTGTAAGGTATGTACGATTAAAAGAAGTAACTATTTTTCATAACTGTTATTCCAATGTCTTTTTTTGCCTGGCACTCTTAGATTTTGGTCTAAGCAAAAATATGAATGTTGAATAAATTAAAGAAAATTGGGGATCATCTTTGAGGTATTTTGGTTATTGTTTGATAATATTACATACAATAATGAAAGACCTACTCGTCTAACATTGAAATCCTCCCTGTATAGCAGATGCACTAAAATTATGGATTAAAATCTTTAAGAGGCTCATTAAAATAAAAATTATATTATTTTCCTTTATTATTATTATTTTTATTAAACAAAGTTATGATTACTTCAGTCAGTCAGTTGTGGATGACAGGAGCTCGTCTTCGATTCATAAATATTATTCACTAACTAGCCGCCCTTGGCGACCAGTTTGGTCGTCTTTAAATCTATGCTAAGCATTGCATCGTGTTACTTTTATTCATAATTTAATTTACTTGCTCAATTCTTCGCCAAATCGGAACATTCTGATACAGAAATCATGAACTCGGTATTTTTATCTTAGCCGAGTGCAGGTGATAAATCGCCAAACATTGTACCCGTCGTATTTTTTCTTATTTCATTAATTTCATTTAAAATATAATATTTTCACTCATTTTATTTAAAATACTTAACTTTAATTTAAACGGAAATACTTAAAATTTATGATTCTCAATTTTCTCTTATTTCTTAAAAAGAAAGAAAGAAAAGGAATAAATAATACCATAAACTATGACATTTAATTTCAACATCAAAGTTTTGTTGTAATTTACCTCGCGAAAAATTGTTTAAGACAGTCGCATGAGTTGGACTATTAAAATACTGATGATATGATGGCGATGGAACAATATTTGGCGATTTATCACCTGCGCCCGGCTAACATTAAATTGCCAAATTGGCTGTTTGGCATATAAAAAGTGAAGCGGTCAACCCGGAACTATTGATGACAGTCACATGACTTAGGCTATTATTATAGAGATTACACGCTTGTGTTTAACTTAACCCATTTATGCCTAGCGTCCCATTTTTAGGACGCTTTGAATTTTACTAAATTTGTATAATTTTCTCCTTTTTAATAATATGAAAATTGTATGAAATAATAATCTATAACTGTCTTTATCTGTTACCGAAAGATGAAATCATAAGATGGATATTTATTGGTTAAACGAAGGCTTTTTTTCAGAATTTATAGATTTTTCCTTTTTCAAGATAGCGAAATGTAAAAAGTAAGTTTATTTGAGTTTTTCCTACCAAGGATCCAAATAAATAAGTAATAATCTTAGCTTGTAGACTTCTTTAAAAAATGTATTTTTTTAAATTGTGAAATTATATGTTGAAACCTATTTTTTATGCATTTTTGTAAGCTATAAAATACAGAGTTGTAGGCACGAATGAGTACATATTTTTCGTAGCCAATTAGATGACAGTCATTTATGTAGAGTTCTTTTCAAGATGGTTATGAAACAAATTGTTTTTAAGCCATAAATACGATTATTCTTAGTTTATTATTACTAATACATATAATGTTATTAGTCTCTATAAAGAACTAAACATATTTTTTTAGTAGTTCATAAAAATACCAATTATAGTATATAACATACAATTTAAAAGATCATTGTATGTAAATTTAGACAAAACATATAATTATGCATATTTTACTTTTACAAATTTTATGCATATTTCCATATTTAATAAGTTTACATTTTATCAAATAAATACAAAAAATTTTTAGCGTAATTTTTTTTTAGTATTTTTCCAGTTCATTTTGCAACATTTTAAAGTGATTTTACCAATAAATTTGAGAAAATAAAAATTCTGGCACAAATGGGTTAACTTTGTTCATGTATGTAAAAATGGAATTTTGTAAGTGATTTTGCACTCACTTTCTGATTTGCTAGTATTCCAGAAAGTATTTACAGTTACACGTTCTCAATGATAGTACAGTAGTTTAATATATTCAGAACTTAATTGTCACTTAAAAGATTAACTTTAATTAAATTCGATTATATGTTCAGAAAACAACCTAGATATTCTAGATAGTTTTAATAATTTTCAGGCCTTTTTTAAAAAATCTATTAGGTGTCTCAACAATAAATATATGTTTGTCACAATGTTGTGAAGTAACAATTACAGTAATATAAAAATGTTTTTTTTTTTTTCCTGTTGTCATAACTTAAAAAGAAAGTTGCCAAATATTAATTTTTTTTACAACAAATCGATTATTCTTAGCCATTATGTATGAATAATGCCACGTCATATAAAGAACGTGATTTTTTCATTTATAAAACCTGAATTTTAAATCCTTCATATTTCTACCTTTTTAAGTACATTTGATAAAAGTGTGTGTGTGTGTGTTTAATATATTTTTACTTATATTCCAAAATATTTTAAGTCGGACATATTTATAAAATAATTCCATCAACAAATCATTGTAAAAAATGACTTGTTAATGGTACTAGTGAATTTTAAACATGCAGTAAGATTACATATACTGACATTACATGCAGAATTTTATTTTTGTTAATTATTTTTTATCTATCTGTGTTTGTTTGCTTATTTTTTCGTGGGGGGGGGGGAGGGATGGGAAGGGTGTTAATTCTGTTTAGTCAAAATCTATCAAAATTCGAAAAAAAAAAAAAACAAAAAAAACAAATACGAGCAGAAAGGGCGAAACTCTAAAACCTGCATTAATAAAAAAACAGAGTCGATTGACTCAGCTGATAACAATCCTAAAAGAAAGTCTTAGCATACAGGTAAAATCGTGATGTTAGCTAGATAAAATCGTCAAATTTAGAGATAAAACAAGCCTTTCACTACGTGAGGTTTGAGATAATAACTTTTTAATTCACTGCATGCATATAAAATATATCGGAACAGAAAAGAGTTTTGTACATGTTCATTTGAAAAATGATTTGTTTCATGAAGCAACGTTTGGGTATAATGAATAAAAGACCAGTGGTAAAAAGCAGTGATTATAAATAACCAATGTATAATTTTGCAACAAAAATGTGTGACCACGCAATCCTTTTTTTACATGAAATAACCAGTTCCGAAAGGAATTTAGATTTATGTAACACATGATTATCTGAGATAATTGTTTAACTGTACGTAGATTTTTGTATTGCAGGAATGAATAACTGAAATAACCATTTAGTTTCTTTGTAAATATATTGTTCATCAGAGAAATGGATTTCAGTTGTCATTATTCTTAAAATATTTGTAAAAGAAAATACCAAAACGCTTTAAAAATAAATAAATATATTACAATTCATCAGACATACAAGTAAAAATTGCATAAATACATTTAATACAATTAAAAATGCAAACGTTTCGAGCTAAATTTTAGACCATCATCAGTGCAATAAATAACATTCAAATGACCAGAAAACTATATATCATGTTTGATGTTAATAATTATCAGCAGTTAAAATTAAAGAAAGTATAAAAAATAAAACTTTACTTAATACTATATATGTGGATATGGCTTGCGGTTCCCAAAACAATCTAAACCACATCCTGACCACAGTAAAAGGTGCAGCTAAAATCCCATGAGAACTGACAGAGTAGACAAATTCTAAAAGACAAAACCTGATGAGTTAGTAATTCTGAACCGCAGCCGGAGGGCTAAGGTTCGATGTAACGTCAGAGTTGTTCTGCGGACTGACCTGGTAAGACGTACCCGGTCAGGCTTCCGAAATATATTGAATGCCGGTAAACTGCCGTAAGAAATTCCTCCTCATCCCCCTAAGCCCTGTATATAGTTAATGTGTTCTGTAAATATAATCTATGCTTTAATCAAAACATTAAAACGTGATTATTTCTATACTACGAGTGTTCAATCAGAAGCCTTTATCACCAAAGTTCGACCACAGTCAATCCCACCTATTCCATATATATATAACTTAAATACTTTAATTTTAACATCATTAAAAAATATACATACATTTAAACATAATTGACTTGAAACGTAACAATAAAGCACATCTTCTCGCAAAGAAATCTCCTCTTCAACTGAGTCTAGCAGCCGCCGGATATGACTCATGCTTCTGGAATAGACATAGATCGATGCACCAGTTAGTCAGCTATTAAGAAATATGCTGATTACAATTGTCTTTAATTTTTGCATTTTTGGCTAGGTTTTTGGGTCAAATACCGTACTGTGCGGTTACTCAAATTGCTAGAAAAAGGATAAAAGAAAACACTTAAAGATTTCCAAATAATATTAATGGATTAAGCTTTTATATTTTATTTTTTAGCCCTTTCAAATATGTGAAAAATAACGTTCCGATATTAAGAAGGCACAAATTTCTCATAACTTTCATTGTACTAGTTTTTTAATTACAGGGCATCAGGTACCACAAATAGCACCAAGGATATCTTAAAAGTGTATAGCGTGCCACGTTGTATATTTTCGTATTAAGTCAGAAGCAATAAATAATCAAACTATTGTTTCCCGATCCTGGACATAAGATTACTAAGACAGATACTAAATTTAACGAGAAGCAGGAAATACTCTTTTTGCAAAATCCTCTACTAATCCCCATCCACATCCGAAAATGAGTTTGAAATTTCTTTTCTCAGCACACGCAAACATGTTTAACTTTTGTTTCTATTCAGTTGTGATAAACGGCAGCCACGGGATATCCCCTTTTTGTGATAGATTTCATATTGCAAGCTACAAACAATAAGCTTTGGGAAAAATTAAGATAAATTTTCATTGTTCTCTTTTAAATAATACGAGTCGTTTTTCAGTTTCATCGCAAAGACCTGAATTTTCCGATGCCGTGCGGAGAATAATGGCGTATGAATGACTTTATTTTATTGTAATTACTTTTCCTATCTAGATGATTGTTCCTCTCGTCTCTGATAAATTAAAAATGTAATAATACTTAATATTCTGTAGCTACACCAGTTTGAGAACGAATCATTCAGATTCTTGTGTTGACGCTTTTTTTTTCTTTTTGCTGTTCTGCTTAGACCATTATGAAATTCGAGGCAAAATACAATGTATAATTCTGTAGGTGAAAAACAAGGAAAAATATAGAAGGATTATTTTTAGGAATCGTGCAATGATATTTTTATTACTTCCCTAGATGGGCTCCTGATATCATTAGTATTTTCCTCTATAAATAATAACAATAATTGTAGCATGTAACAGTTGTTATATGTTACACTGTAGTAACTATTTTACGCTAATAACTTTCAGAAATTGAAACTTTGGATCTTTGCAATACCTTTTCTCAAACTTGTTGAAAAATGATTTTATTTGATTTATTGGTGTAAAACTACTACCAAAATCATTAAAAGAATAATGCGGTAAAAATAAATATAAATACAAACATAGTTCTGAAACTCAGTAGTATGCAATGTGTTAGGATATTAGTATAAAAAATAATCTCGTTTTTATTATATTCCAAAAAGTATTCGATAAAAACAAATGATTTTTAATTGGAGAATGTTTAGTGACTGATAATAAATGAATTTTTTTTTTTTCTCAATAGAGTAATTTTTTTTATGTGTTAATGCAATTATAATGCAATTCTTTATGCAATTTATATACAGAACGAGATTTTAAATTATTTCAATTTAGCAAGTTATTTATCAATATATATGCTAAATTATTATTGCAATAAAATTTCAAACTATTATTTAAATAGCTAAAAGAAAAAAAATTAGAACGACTCTTGTTTATTTTTTAAATATTTAGTATTTTGATAACTTAAAACTTGAACCACTTTTCCAAATATCGAACATGTTTAAAAAATCTTTTTTTGTTTTAAAAAAATTTATATCAATTATTTTGTAAATTGGAATTTTCTAGAAAACTCTCAACTCAAATACAAATTTAATGATTTTAAAGAAAATGTGCCCAATATTTTAAGTTATAGTAATTGTGCTTGGAGGTGCGGTGTTATTTCCCGCTGTAACTTTATTTGTAAATTCGGAGAGAAAAAGATAGATTGATTAATTGATTTTGAAAGTGTCAGGCTTTGGTCTCCCTATGAATGTTAAAAAATGTTATCAGTTTTTGAGGGACTGTTTGAAACGTTTTTATTACGAACTCATTTTGTGGTTACAGCTATATAAAATAATTGAATGGTTCCAGGGGGAAGAATTATAAAAATTTTCTAGGGCATTTGTGAGAAAGACCGCAATATGAACTAAAAGTTTGTATAATGGTTAAGGGATTTCTAAATATTCCAATCATTTTTTGGATGAGCGTAATTTATCCTATAAATAACTACAACATATGGAAAAATCTTCATACACAACTAAATTATATCACCATCCAACTACGTTTATGAGGTCCATGTCAAAATTGTGTCCTGGATCCCGTCCTATTTTTGATTGCATGTATGAAGGAAAAAATATATATATACACAGTAAAATCCTGCAAAAATGGACTAGCTAGAGAGCAGAAAAAAATCCATTTTAGATAAACTTCTGTCTTTAGCAGGTTGTTTTTTAAGGCATTCAATCCGTCGAGATCATGAAATTTGAATGCTTAAGACAGAATTCCGTTATAGTCAGGTTCCTTTTCTCATATTTTACTCCTGTATGGAAATAGAAAATCAACATAATATACGCTGTTTCTTTTAGTAAATTTTTCCATATGCAAATAACTTTTTTAGTAATGCACCAATACCTAACTGTACAGAAGAAAACGAATCTAAATATATATAAAATACATATAGCTTTGCTTAGGTCATAAAAAAGAAAAGCATTTTTCTTTAATAAAATTTATTGTAATTTTCAATCATAATGCCTGAAAATGCGAGATTCGTATTTTTTTCTCTTTTCGCATTTTGCTCTTGATATTATCGTGGACTCATTTGATTTTCGGAGACCATGGCATTTTTCGCCCTAATCACCTTGTAATTAAACCACAGTCAACATCTCAATGCATCATACAGTGCTATATATAATATAAAGAAAAAGTCTGACACTTTACCACACACCCTTCAATTGGTGTGTATGAATCAGACAATTTTTTTGAAGGGAAACAAATTTTAATGTAACATTCGTACATCGTTTTAAAATGTGTGATATTTTATGCACAGTATAAGATTTTCCTTCTCAGTTTCATTGTTGCTACTCATAAACTTTTCTGTAGTTACATCACTTGCATTCTAAACAACTTGAACCACTTCATAGAATTTTTTACCTCGAAAGATGTAATCTTACAATTCATGATGTGCAGTTAGTGGCCATATAATTAGTTAAGTTGCTGCTCATTACGTAATAGCGTTAGTGAAAACAATAGAGCATTTTTAATACTGTGAGTAATAACTCCCCAGTGAGAATAATGGTTACCTATTTGACCCAGATTCGGTTCCAACAGGAAATCTGGTATATTTTTCAAAATGCGGATAGATGATATGTGTTATGAGAGAATCTCAGCGGTATTGAAAATGTTTTTTATCCTGTTTAACATTCATTTGAAAACAGTGTAACATTTTTTTTTTTTTCCCGATTATGACAGATATAGTATTTTCTTTATTTTAAAGATAGCAACACTTTTGCATATATTGTTATTGTTGATTATTGTTTATCTTTTGTTTATTAAAAAGGCCAAGTGTTAATTAGACGACATATATATTACTGGGTTGCTAGAAGATAAGCTTTCAAGTGAAAGTAATGAGGAAAGTAATTAATTAACAATAATTACATGCAACATTTTTGTTGCTTTATATCGCACTTGGTTTTAACAGCTACTGCTGTGATTATCATTATTGCCATAAACGTTGTCATGAATTAATAAGCTTCTGATATTAATACATTTATCTGTTATTTATCTTAGTTTCTTTAGTCTTCATTGATCTATTAATTGTCATTGAATGGAAAACGTTCCCACATTATTTTTATAAATAATAGTAATAATAATAATAATATAATATAATAATTATTATTTTGTTTTACTTCTTTTAATTAAAAATTTGCAAGATTTTTAATACTCGTTGAAAGTCAGGTTGACAGCACTCAAATATTAGGGGGTATTTTGCACATTCATAAAATTCAGAAATCAATACATTTCTAAACTGCAGCTCAGACGAAAGCAGTTTATAGTTGCAAGATATTTTATGCTCTATGTATAATCTGTCATGAGAAATGCTTTCAAGTGTAACTTATTTTTTTAAGCTATTTAAACACACTTCTATCCTGGCATTACTGTTATTAATTATAGATATTCCTAAATTGACTAATTGTGGCATTCCCATAATTTACAAATAGCTACGCCATCAAATTCTTCAACGGTTATATATTTCAAACAAAACTGCAGTTGTTCGGAAAGCTCTTCTTTTTACACCTCTTTAAAGAACAGTTTCCTAATTTGAGGCTACTGCTCTGTAAATTACGAAGATTAGTTCCTTAGGAGAAAGCTAATTGCTCGAATTACTCTTGTAGAAGTTGCGCTTGACTGGCAATGCTGGGAGAGGGACGTTGCTCCCAATATAGTTTGCAGTGACAAAACATACACATACAACATAATGACTAGTGAAATTTCTGATCTCATGTTACTTATAATTTCTGTAAAATTTTGTGTTTTTGAAATTTTCCTTAATTTGTATAGTTCAGATTATAAAGTAAGATAAACCAAAACTCGCTTAGCATCCGTAAGCATTTTTTGTTTTTTATCTTACAACAATTTCAGCGGCTTGCAAATTTACGGAGGTAGTTTACCTTTTCAACAATCTTGTTTATTTTTTAAAATATGGATCAAATGGTAAACTCACAGTATTTCAATGTTAAAAAAACAGAGAAATTTGAGAAAAAATATTTAACTGCATATTTAATTAAAATTTTTAAAAAGTTTAGAAATAATTGAATTTTTTAAAATCCCTACTACTTTTTTAAATATTGATATTTTTTCCCAATGTTTTTTCTACGATTTTCAATTTTTTTGCTGATATATATACTGTAAAACGATGAAATCTAACACATCTTTATATACTTTTATTATTTTTTTAATAACAAAAAACCCGACGACTAATTCCATAAGCAAATTTATCACATATATAATAAAGAAGATATACAAAAATGTTTAAACCTCTATCTCAAATACAAAAAAAAAAAGTCTTAGCATTTTTAAAACAAGGAAAGTGACGAAAATATGAAAATGGAGCAGGATGTATTAACAAAATTTACAGTATCTCGCGATATAATTGCCGTATGGGTAAAAATGAGGTGTCAAAATATTCACAATTAACCAAACTTTCATGTAATATTAAAAAGAGAAAATCCACATTTTGATCAATTTTGGGGTAAACTGTCCCTTTAACAAAACAGTAAGTATGTATGCAATTTTTAAAGATATACACACGCGTTGTGTTGACTTATCATTTATTTTTTCTTCATAAGACATGAATGTATTTTGTACATAAAGCTATAATGGAAAAGACTTTGTTATGTCAAATTGCCTTAGTCATTTTAACATCAGAAACCCTTACAAACGCTAGTTAATGTGACAATATCTCTAATCGCCGCTCATATCATAAAACTTATCGCAAAATTGTAGTCAGTTTCAAATCCCGTATGATGTATGGTAGTGTATAACTAATAACCTTCGTGAGAGTTAACGTTGATGGTTAGTTAGATGTTTCTTTGTTATAAATAGCCGACGGGTGTCCAGATAGTTATGGGTGAATGTCTATCCAACAAGTGCTCGCTTTTTCATTTCATTTTATTGTATTTTATTTATTAGAGAATTTCTGTTTTCTTTGGCCTGAGAAACTGAAAGAATTTAATGCAAATAAAACGTTTCTAAGTAATGATACTTTTACCAGATCCTTATAAAAAATTATGGGTTACTCTTGTGGTTATGATCATTTCTAATCAAACTCAAGAAAAATAAAACATTTTAAATTCTAACATTTTTATAAGGGTGTGTGGTAACACTGTATAACAATTGTTTGTCATTTAAATGAATCCAGACAATTTAATTAAATTTTATTTGAATTAAAATATGTAGCCTGATTTCTTCTATAATGCAACGTTTTTATATAATGATGTACTCTGATTTCAAACGATAATGCATTATTTAATAACAAAAATGCGTGTTTTTTCAGATTTTAGAAAATAAAGTGCATATTGTTTATTGTTTAAAAGAAATTCTCTATTTCTAATTTTCGTTGAAAAATTGCAATCATTTTTGCATGCTGTCTTTTTTCGGCGGTTCTTTATTTATATAAATACGTCACTTTGTTTTGAAATGAGAGAGCCAATAATTATTAACGAATTATTATTGAAATAATATTTCAAAACGGAGTGACGTATTTGTATAAATAAACAGCAATTAGTTATTAAAATATTCTCTGATGATGAGCTAGGAAAATACAGTCCGAAAGTACTAAGAAGTTTTAAATATAATGTATATTTTTAACTTGTAACATTTCTTTTATTATTATAGTCGCCTTTTAAATAAAAGAGTGAACTTTTTAAACTCCATATTGTATATTTTATGCATGAATCAAGGTAAAATATTGCCTTCCGTCTTAAGATTTTATTTATAATGTTACTAAATTTTATAAGTATCTCTCAAAAGGCCACACAGGTGGAAAGAAAGTCAATAAAATTTTCTAACACTCGAAAGAATACAGTTACAAATCAAGTTTAATTGTCAGTAGTTGTCGGTAGGCAGTTAGTAAATAAAAATGGCGCATACAGGCGAACAGAAAGCGCTTTGTGTTTTAGAATTTGCAAAATCTGAATCAGTGGTGTTGATTCAGCGGGCATTTCGTACGACATATCGAACACAGGGACCAGCTGACAAGACAATTCATGTGTGGTACAATAAGTTCAGAGAATGTTGATAGTATTATGTTGTGTAATATCAGTGTGGCAGAAACTGGACTATCAAATTGATGTATGCCGTATGTCCAAGGGTTCACACGTAGAACACCTGTAAATTACGTAAAGTAAAACTTGATTTGTTTCTGTATCCTTTCAAATGTTCTTTTTTGCTGTATTCGTCTTAGTTTTTTTTTTTTTTTTACTACAGCGCTTCGAAACCATGGAGGAAATTATGAATAACCCCGTGTATATATTTTTTAATGACTGCAGTTCAGTCATAATTATTATTGTCTCCTTTAAGAATAGAGAATACAACTTAAGCCAATTCTGTCACAATGCTTTAATAAACAAAAACTTTCTATTAGAAATTTAAAAAGAATGGGATGAGTTTATAGCTTTAAATATTTAATTTCCTAAAAGAGGAGTTGTTTTCTTTTAAATTATAACTTTTTAAATACATTCATAAAACCTAACCTATTCGTTTACAATCAAAAATATAATACAATAATAATCTAGTTTTGTAACAGCCTTGAAATGAGATTAATATATAGATATGACTTATGTCACAACAATAACCAATATCCTTGAATTAAACCAAAATTCTATCATCAGATTTTGAATATTGGACATCCACAAGGTTGAAAAGTTTTGTAAATTATCAAATTGCCAAAAGATATTATTTCCACAAATTCTGAAACAAAAGAAATGAGATTTTCATTTCATGTAAAGATCTATTTCCAGAAAGGCCTTTAACTCTTAAAATATTTGTCCGTAAAAATCGATTCTGAATTATTTACACAGAGAACAATGATCTACCTTGAACCAAACAAGTTTAATACAGATATATATCAAGTAATATTCCTATGGTAAAATTAGGTCAAGGATTACCCTCCACCTGGTGGTGTTCCGAGTCTTTTTCGCTGCTTATTTTAGGAATTCACAAAAATGCATTTTCAGGTTTTACGAAAATTGCATTTTTAAACTTCAGATTTTCCTAGCTATTATCTTTGAATGATATAAAAATTATATAATTAAAAATTATATAATTAATAAATGAAGTTAAATCACCGGGTAAAGAAGTCACCGAGTAGTCTAATTGTTAGTGTCAATACTTTTTTACTATGACTCTCTGATACTGTGAATATGTGCTTGTATGTAGAAAACATGTCTGTGGCGGAGACGTTTTGAACTTGAGTTGACCATCTCATCTTCCAAAAGAAAAATTTCGCGCTTTTTTTTTCTTTTCTTGCTTGTATTATCCTTTTTAAAGAGATATAGTGTAGCAAATTAACTGCCAATTTACATAAAATTTTGTTATATATTATGGGTATCATTAATTTAGTTTTTATTTTGAAACGTAGTTTTATTATATGTAATATTTTAAAAGCAGCATTTAATCAGCTTAATCACGTATATTTCTATGACTTTCCCCACCATCTAGTTCGGGCTCGGTGAACCTATGGCACGCGAAAGAATAATTTTGGCACTGCGCGGTGTTGATTATGTCTCTAAATCAGGATACAATGATTTTATACAAAATACACGAATTTAGATGATCTGATTCAATTCTAAATTCGGTTAATTGGAAATTGAAGAATTTTAATCTTATTCAATATGTTTTCGAAAATTTATCAAACAAAGAAAATATTTGAAAACTATCAAAAGGAAATATTGTTATATATTAATAGAAATACCGATGGTAAATTATGGTAACTTCAAAATTAATTTCAGAATTGTTTAAATAAACTGCCTTTATTTCATTTTACTAATTTTTCCTACTACTTATACCTGTGAGTCATCATTTTCGCAAATGAATAATATACAAAATGAAATAGAGAGCAGTTGCCACATAAATCCATTTTAGTTTGCATTCTGTTAAAATTAACTGAGCATGAATATGATATTAATCATTCTTGATCGAAAATAGAAGAAGGGAGAAAGTGTGAGGCGGGGTGTTTCTTAATTATTTTTCTGTACCCAGTTTGACTAAGACATTTGTTGAGCACAATTAATCACATTATTTTTTTAATTAATTTCTAAAATATAGTTGTTTCTATAATTATTCGAGTGTAATACTTACATGTATGTTATCCATTTTAGAATAAATCTTAATAAGTAATTTTAAAATAGTTTTGATTCCTTATTTTTCAATCCACAAAATTTGTTTTTTTAGTTTGCACGTCAAGGTCACATAAAATATGATTTGAATAAAATTGGCACGCGTCTATGAAAATGTTCGCAAACCCTGATGTAGTTATTTTTTTTATCTCTCAGTTTCAATAGTAAAAAAATACGCCAAATGTCTTTGACCTCAAAATACTTTTTTTATGGATGCTCCTAATATTTTTAAAACAAATGAATTAAATGACTTATTCCGTTATGACATCCAGAATTATCATTCAAATAGGGGCGGTACCTTTCGAAAGAGTCGGAAAATACAAGATTTGGAGTTGCCTTTGGATAAATTTTTATAGTGAACATTTTAATGATTGAATTTCAGCCAAAATGGCAAGTGGTTTACTGAAGCTCGTACCGCCTCCCATAGCTTCACCATAGCCAAATTGCCCTCAATTAAAGTGTCAATTTATTATGATTTCTTCATTTTCATAGACCAGTTATATAATTAAGACAAAATTTACCAAATAAAGCTTTATAATATTAAACAGCCATCTAGCACAAAGATTTTCCAATTTATAAGTTAGAAAAGAATAATTTTCTCTCTGAATTCTCATTCCACGTAAAAATCTTTTATTTGTCAGAAAAAATCGATGCTGAAATATTTATACAAAGAACAATGATCTACCTTGAACCAAACAAATTTAATGCTGATAAATATCAAATACTATTCCAATGGTAAAAATGGGTCAAGGATGACCCTCCACCTAGTGTTCCGAATATTTTTTACTACTTGTTTCAGAATTTTACAAAAATGACTAGCGTCCATCAGAATAAAGGAAGCGAGGTAAAAAAACAGTGCCGTGTCCTGCTATTTTTATTGTAGAGGCAAATGACCGCAGTAAATTTTGCAGGCCATGCGTGCACTGTCCATGGTTACGCTTAATGTTGCCAAGCAACGATCGGTTACCTTTATTTTTGAAGTGTATACATAGTTAGAACTAGAGCTCTTTAAGCATGCACGGATGAGTTATCTTTGCTATTTTGAGATGCTCCAATGTTTCACCCAAAAAATTGCACATTATCGATTCATTACCTATCTAACTTCAAATTTATTAGCATGAATTTTCATTAGAACTAATTTGAAGTTACAGTCTGAATTAGTATTTTTAAAGTTATTTTGTAATGTAATTTAATTTTAATAATTTTGATTTTGTTTTTTTCTAATTTCCACGGTAAATTTTGAATTAGATAGTTAAATTTAAAGTTTTATTATTTTTTCAATGGATTTATCTGCATTTTCTATTATTGAATGTTTCGTTGTAACTATACTATGTCTATCAAATCGCTACAGAATGCATAAAATTTATTCGGAAACTAATCATATTGAATAAGAAAATTGAATGGAGACGGATATATTTATTTAAATTAATTGTTCGTATTTGTTAAATTTTTAATTTCAAATTTAGGTATTCTAGACATAAATTAATTATATGCCATCTTTAAATTAAAGATTTGATCGGATTTAGTTAAAGAACTTGTTTGATATCTTTTGATTTAAAAATGTATTATATATACATAAACATCGTTATATGAACTTCTAAGATAAATTTTGATTCAAAGACATTATATATGTATACATATACCCTTGAACCAAAAATTAACTTTCAAGTTCGTATAACAGGGATTTGGAGTTACCCGATATGAACCCAAAGAACCTGACCTAAACCCTAAAAATAGTTTATGTCGACCCGAAATATTCAAACACAAAGTGGGTGAAAATTAATACAACATTATTATATTTTCATATATATATTAAAATAAAATCGTGTGTGTGAAAATAAATGAAAAGAAATTAAGCCTAGGAGAGTTAAAATACAAAAATAAAATGCTATGAATATGTTATCGATTCTTCAGAAGAGTTTCATAAGCATAATTCATAGAAAAGGTATGTTAGTTTATCGAATATTGTAGGAATAAGACCTAAAAATCACAGTATTAAGATCATTATAAAACATCGAAAACCTCAGGATTATGAATATTATTTTAGTTATATAAACTTATTACAATTTAACATCTTTAATAGTTTTCTTTATATAAATTAATCGCTAAATTTTGTTTGTTATTTCATTATAGCTTATTTTTAACTGATCTTCTGATTTTTCATATACATTCTGAATCTAATATGTATTATATACTTATATTTTATACGCTATATGGCCATTAATGACCGGGCACTTTCAATTTTAGACATTTTGTCGAATATTTTAGAAATATGCTTGCCAGGTTCTTCTGGAATTTCAGAATTAAAAAGAACAGATTTGACCTCATATTTATCAACGTCGATTTGATAATGAGGACATCTAGAAGGCCAACAAAAAAATCAAAGAAAAAAATAATACTTGGGATCATTCTGTAAATTAAAATGCACGAAATGATCTATCGCTTCAGAATACAAATTTGTGGATACTGTACAACATATTTACTGATTTTTGTAAGAATAGCACGTATATTCTTGGAGGTATAGCGATTTTTTTTTAAGTTCAAAAAATTCATGCATATTTTTAGCTTATATCGCGCAAGGTTTTCAACCAAATTTAACTCCAGTTTCAGAAAAATTCTCAAAATGTAGTAGAAACAATATAGTGCAATTGGAATATAAATATATTAAATATTTTATGTAATATGAGCAGTTATATGAAGTAATTTTTATCTACGCATGCGCGAACGTTAACAAAGTGTTTTTTACATAATTTGATAGTCAACTCTATGGAGCAACTCAAAAAAAAAAAATCCAGTCAAATATTGTGAAAATTGAAAATGATATCGTCGATAGAGTGAGCTGATTTTTAGTTTCCCTCTAAAATCAGCTGAATGATAAGGGATTTTCCACAAATTGTCAATTTTAATTTTTTTTTTGAATTTTCATTTTTTATTGGTGCCTTAGTTCTTCTTAGGTAACCACCAGAACGAGCCTATTTCATGATAAAAAGAAGTATCAAAATCGAAGCATTTGTTTTAAATCTACTCATTGATATTCATTAAATACATTTTTCTGAAAGTTTGTTAATAAAAAATGACAATTTGTGGAAAATCCCTTATTATTTAGCTGCTTTTAGGGGGAAACTAAAAATCAGCTCACTCTATCGACGATATCTTTCTGAATTTTTACGATATTTGACTAGATTACTTTTTAGTTGCTCCATAGAGTTGACTATTAAATTATGTAAAAAAATCTTTCTCGTCGTTCGCGCATGCGCAGATAAAATTATTTCATATAACTGCTCATATTCATAAAATATTTAATATATTTATATTATAACTGCACTATATTATTTCTACTACATTTTACCAAATTCTCTGAAACTGGCGTTAAATTTGGTTGAAAACCCTGCTTGATATAAGCCAAAAAAATGCATGAATGTTTTTAACTATTTAAAAAAATCGCTATATTTCCAAGAATATGCGTGCTATTTTTACAAAAATCAGTAAACATGTTGTAAAGTATAAGCATATTCATATCTGCAGATCATTTCGCGCATTTTTATGTACAGGATGATCCATATTATTTTTTTCTTTGATTTTTTTGTTGGTCCCCTAATTGTCCTCTTTATCAAATCGAAGTTGATAAATTTGAGGCCAAACGTATTGTTTCTAATCCTGAAATTCCCAAAGAATCTGACAAGTATTTTTCTAAATATTCGACAAAATGCTTAAAATTGAAATATATATAGATGAAATCACAAATATATGAACAAATGGTAAAATTCTAAAGATGAATAAGATATGAACATAGGAAACAGTATGTAAAATAAGAAACTATTAATAACCCACAGTATCATCAGAGGAGCTTGTAGGTTAATTCATAGTGAAGATGCGTTATTTCATCCAATTTTGTCGGCTTTAAGTCTAAAATGACAAAACTTAGCTCTTAATAGCGCATCATAAAAGAAAATAAATAATAAAAAAAACAAGAGATCTAAAGAAAGATACACCTCACACAGGATATTAAAAATTATTAGAGCACAATACCTCAATTACATACAAGGATTCAAAACTGCAGAAAGTTGACTCACTATATTAAAGCATGTGAGGATGCAAACAGATTTCGGACTATAAGAACATCTGGGCAGCAGTTGCTGAAAACTAAAACATTGCTGCTAATTGGTGTGAAAAAGGAAAACTATATTGAAATTAGGTTTTTAACAAATTAATTTAAAAAAATTAAAGAAAGAAGGCACCTTTCAGCATTTATCCACATTTAACATATATATGTATGATGTTGCCGAATTCAACCGACAAATTCAGAAGAGTGATAGTAGGTATCGAGAGGATGAAAATTTCCATAGAACATAGGGTCGCAAACCACTTATTTAGTCTCAAATACATGGTGTTTCATTCTAACTGAACTTGAGTTGATGATAATAATTTTGAGAAAAATAAAAATATTGCAATAAAAATGTTGCAATACGTACCTTATTTTGCATGAAATGATAACATTACGAAACGTTCTGGAAAACAGAGTTATCATGCAATCGATGTCACCGTATTAACTGGAAATAGCAACTCAAAATATTTAGTGTGAAGTGCATACTGCTGTAGCGTATAATGGAAACTAATACCACATTTTTTTTTTTTTATATTATCACATTTATAGCAAAGGTGAGTATGTTTATTAAAAGTTTCATTACAATATACTTCAATTTTCTGAAACTTTTTACCGTTAACACAAACTGAGTTACGGTAGAACACCCTTTATTTTTGATTAAATAGCTGGCTTGCGATCCCATGTTCAATGGTAAATTTTCATCCTCTGGATTTGTAGGTTGAATTCGGCAAGACCCTGTATATATAATTATATTGCTGAAACTTTCTAAAATTAAGAATAAAAGGGGGCGTATACCTGAATTCGATAGCAAGAACTAAAACGTAAACCAGACCGGCATCAAAAACTATTCCAGCTCTAAGATTTCAGCCAGGCCAAGCAACAGAAAAAGAAAAAAATAGTAGAATCAACTCGTTTTGAACCCAAGCCGATGGACACTTTTTCAAAAGACTTCAATAGTCGTAGTATTTAATTTAAGTATGAACATCACACGATTAGTAGAAATGTAAGCGCGAAATGTAATTGGAGGCGCAAATTCTTCGATAAAAAAATTCGAGAACATAATTTTGAAAAATATTTTTTTATTGGGGATGAGGGCAATATGAATTCTTTTGAGACTAACCGTACTTAAAAGTACCCGTCAATTTAAATTGACAATTAATTTGTCTCAACACTTATTTTTGTTATTATCTGCATGTCATAATGATAGTATGTCTGCAAGATGTAATTTATTTTAAACATATGCTTTATTCTTTAAATTTAAAATATGTAATACTTTTCCGAACTACTATAATAATAATAAAAAAGGAACCTCTGGAAAATTGCTGTGTCTTTATAAGTCATTTTGTAGCATTTCATTTTCCAAATGTATACAAAAATTCTTCCTTGATCTATTCACATATTAATAGTAGGCAAAATAACTATATTCGATAAGTTTCAGTATTGACGTATTTTTTGAATTTTAATAAAACTTAACTTTGGGGCTGTGCATATATAACGTTATCATTTTAGGGGGGAGGGGGATCTGACACATGATATCGTTAGATATCACTAGGGGAAGGGGGGGGGTTGTCTTCTGATATCGTTATCATTTTTGATCCAACCAAAATTGTCTCTTTTACTTTGTAACTTGGTCTTTACATCAAAAGAGTATGCTATCTCTTTTTATTCTCTTATTTATTTAGTTATTTAGTTATTATTAAAATCATTAAAGGATTGTAAAATTATTTAATACCAAAATATCGAATACTCCACCGTTTGGTATCCCTATTCTTCTTTCATATGTGTGTGCATATGTAATCCGCTGTTCGACAAAGCATATGCAAAGTATGTTTGAAATGATTTTTGTGTTTACTGGTAAATAAAGGAGAAAGAATATTGTCCTCCTGTTTTGTAGATAAGTTTTGTCTGTCCCGCGCCGCCGTTCGGAGCAAGTGCAAGAAGACATTATTACTGTTGAATGCATTATGTAACAAAAAGCTATTATTAAATACTTTTAAATAGTAACTATTTCTTTTAAGTATTGTTTCATATAAAGTTATTTCATATATAAATTGATATTTTATTGACTTCTCTTCATTTGAATCAATGAAGTCTGTGAAAAATAAATATAACCATATTTGTATATCGCTCCAAACAAAAGAGAAAAATTCCAAAGCATTTTTAGACATTGATAACGATATCATTACCGTTGGGGGGGGGGGGTTGTCGAGGGATGATAACGTATGATATCGTAAGGGGGAGAGGGCAAAAATTACCAAAAAGTTGATAAGGTTATATAAGAACGGCTCTTTTTGTAATTAGGATAGCTTTTTTAGATTTATTTTTAGCCTATAAGTAATTTCTCCCCCCCACCCCCCCACCCCCAAAAAACCGACCCGAAAAGGGTTTAACCTGGTTCCTGACGCCTATGTCATTAGTTAAATATCTATCCTAAGAAAGAATTATGTGCTCACGATCACTCAATCATACTTAGGAGTTGGTAAAAGGACACGAACTCGGGTATCAGCCTTATTATTACTAGGTTTTGGGGGCTCAAAATCTTTTTCATGGCCATCAATGATAAGTATAATGATTTTAAAGGACCAACTAAATCTACCTGGCTTCTTGAAACATATTTGACGCCAAGGTTTACAGTCTGTTAGTAGACATTATTGAAATTCAAACCAGAAATGTATAGTATTCATTCGTTTCCATAAAAATCCACAGACTGCTTATTCTTAGAAACTAGGTTAATGAGACTGCAACAGTACTACTCGTATTATTGTAATTTGCTGTCTGCGATATTTCACGTTTTCCTATTACATTTTCAAAGGTGACTTAATGAATACTTTTGAAATCTTTTTAAAATTTGAGTGTATGATTACAGATAGAAATAAAAATATGTTAAAGCGGAAATGTTTGGTGAAAACTAGATTATAAGATTTTTGTTTGGATTTATAAATCCAAGGCGAGAATACTGTAATAGTCTGAAACTGAAATATTTGGGAAAAACTTAGAATTAATTAATCTCCACTTTTCAACAAGAAAGTAAAAAAATGTGTCATACACAGTCTTAAACCAATTCGCGACTAGCGTCACGCATGCGTGGCGCATAAAGTTTTAGAATCCTTGATTATTCCTACCAGTAATTTGTAATTCAAATTTTTGCCTTATTTAATCAAGGCATCTCTTCGATCAACTTAAGCAAAATTTTCTGTTTTTAAAAAGCCGGGGGTAAAAGATTGAAAGTTGTATAAAGGATACTTGTGGCGAAGGTATTAAATATTACATAAACAAGAAAGAAAAATCATGCGTCAAGCATCGATTATGAAACACTTTCCAACACATTCAAAGTAACGTATCAAAACTTCACCATTTAATATCGTGAAGGATAATGTTTAAATAAACAGATTAGAAAATGCATAATACAATTGAAAAAAAAAAACAATTTAAACAATTCTAATCTACAGCTGTAAACTTACCAGAACGCTTTTAAGCAACCTTATATATGGTCTGTAGATTTGTATATATACTACATAGTAAAATACATACACATACTACATAGTATGCAAAAATTTAGTTCAGTTATGAAACATATACCAGCTTGAAAATTCCCTTTCAGTAATTTCCAGCAGTAAGCAGAAATTTTCTGGAATTCTTTTGTGCAGCTCCGTATATGATCTATAGAATTTATATTTCGTGTTACATGCAAAATATTAGTTAAATAATATATTAAATTTAAAAAATCAAAAACCCGACTGCGTAAAAAGCGAACTAATTATTTCTCATCAATATGAAACTATTTTTTATATTACTTACCTTTTTTTTTATTTACTTGTATTGATGACTTTTAAGTTGTGTTTAATTATTAGTTCCTATCTACAAACACTCTTTTGATGAGGCCTATACATGTCTATTATGAAGGTTAGAGTTACAGTAAAGGTAGCGATCCAAAGTACAAAACTTCCAGGTTGTGTCATATTTAAACGGAGCTTCTGACTACAAAATGGTCAAAGAAACATCGTCTTCATTTTGAAAGACCTATCCAATGATATGCCACTCAATAGGGTGCGTAAATTTTTTTTTCGTCTCTACCGCCATTTTTTTATTTTACGGCCGCCATTTTGAATTTATAAAAACAAAACCTATCCTATAACCATCGGAAGATTAAGACAAATCGATAAAGACCTCATTCATAAAAATCCATCCAGCTGTTGGGATGTTTCGAGGGTATAAAGAAATCCACATACACAGATACGCGTGAAACACATAACCCTTCTTTTCAGTGGGGTAATTAGAAACACATGCCACAATTGTAAACTCACTTCCAGCAATTATTGTTCCAATACAGTCCTGTAAACGAATTCTTTTGTGTCCCTGTAAACGTACGATAAAGGTTTTGAAAAAAATGCTCTACAATAAGCATCTTATAATGAACTTCTATGATTTATATATATAAATTTCAATATGTTTCGAATAAAAGTAATATCATTAAAATACACTGCAAACGATTTTTCCTCATTGAACAGAACGGATTTTCTTTTTAGTGCACCTGTAAATGAAATATTAATGCTACACGTTTCATTTACAATACCGAACATGCCATGGTAAACGTCAATAACATATCGCTCACCCGCAAGAAAAGTGACACATCTCACAAAAATGCATTTTGCGTTTTATTCCACAAATAGGTCTGTCATAGGTGTGTCTTGCTACACAAAAAATTTCATAGGTGTAGTTATACGGAAAATCACCTTATTACGCTAATTCTCCATTCATGACCACAGAAGAGGGGTGGATTGTGTGGGGAGGTAAATTTATCCAACCCTCCAAACCTCATCCTATGCCTTCATTCTTATGGTGTTTTATACTTTTTTACACGTTTTTACTCCTGCATGCAAAACTGAGTGCTGCAATTTCATGTTACAGTAAAATCATGCAAATTTCCTCCTTTTGCCTCTCCTGTGAAATTTACTTTTGTCCAGATGTGTCACTTTTCTTGCGGATGAGCAATATATCAATTACATGGCATTCCAAGTGTATTTACGCGAGTTAGAACGCGGACAGACAAACCGAATTCATAAATACTTTTCAACTTTGTTGGAATGTGTTAAAAATGTCTTGTGTTGAAGTACTTATTTTCGCCTATACAGCTACAAGGAAGACTGAAATTTCTATAAAGTAATTGCATATGCAAATTATGATAAAAGTTAATTGCTATGGTGTTTACTTAAAGAGCTTTTTATGCTTAAATTAAGGACATCCGAACATATGCACTATGGGTACAATGTCTAGAAGTATATAGTGCGGAAACACTGGTCAACAAATTTGAACTTTTGCTCTGTCCTAAAACAGAAATTAGTTGTTTTTATGCGGTTTTTTGTGCTGATTCCCAATCTAGTTTTAGATTTACTCCAGCACGTCAAGTTTGAGAGACATTTCCATATTTCAATTTATGCAAATTTAGTACATTTTATATTATTATTTGCAAATTTAAGGTATAAAGCTATATCAGACAGGGTTCTTTGTTTTATGTTATTATTACTACCTAATTTACTTCACAAAAACGTTGTTTCTGAGATTATACTGACATGTGACTGTGAAATATTGTACCTAATTTGCATATTTTTCATGTTTTTCTAATAATGTTTCTTGACGTTCAAATATTTCTGCCGCACGAGTACGTTAATATGTTTCTAAATCAGTTTTTTGATCTGATTTCAAATCTTGTATCTGTTTCCTTCTATCACGTCTAGTTTTTGAAAAAAGTGAAATTTCAGTTTTTGGTCAAAAAAGCCACAAATAGCTTTTTATGATACTTTGTATGGTAAACTTCAACTAGTTAGGATAGATTCTACTACTTATTTTTTTTCGAATATATAAATTTTTGTTTGTCTCTGATATGAATCTGATCCTGTTCACCTTCTTATCAATGAATTACACACCCCTAAAAAGCATCTTATATCAAACCTGTGTTAATGCCGTGCAAAAGTAGAGATTAATCTTACTCAAAAACTAGACATAACATAAGAAAACAGACTGCAGATTTGAAATCAGCATAAAAATTTAGTCTAGAAAAACATTACATCAATTCTGTGGCAACTATTTTAAAGTTGATAGTGATGTAAACATTACACCATTGAAAAATATGCAAATTAGGCTTAATAACTGATAAATAAATGTTAAGAATATGCAAATCATGACATTTATCTGAAGCAAATAGTCAAGTAGTCATTATCTAGAAAACGTAATTAGATGTGACATATATTGTATCTAATACTTGCATAATATAGCCACAAAAAGCTTAAATTTGCATAAATTTAAATATGCAAATTTTATCAAAACTTGGACCATCTAGAGATAAACGGAAAGCATATTCGGAATCAGCGCCAAAAACTGATCTAGAATCAACTAATTTTAGTTCTAGGACAAAAACACTGTTGTCCAGTGAAATCAACAAGCGAAATCGTATCCAAAAAATTACATTTTCACCAGAGGGCACTGCGATCGAGTCTATTGGCTATGAATGAAGAAATTCAGCGTGTTTGTATATCGCTCACCCGCAAGAAAAGTGACACATCTCGACAAAAGTAAATTTTACAGGAGAGGCAAATGGGGGTAAATTTGCATAATTTTTCTGTGACATGGAATTAAAGCACTTAGCTCTGCATATTGGAATAAAAACATACATGAAAGCCCAAAACAATTAAGAATAAAAAAGTAGGATGAGGTTTTGCGGGTTAGGTAATTTTACCTCCCCATACAGTCCACCCCTCTTCTTTGGTCGCAAATGGACATATAGCGTAATAAAGGGACTTTTAGTCTAGCTACACTTATTAAATTATTTGTGTAGCAAGGCGCGCCTATAACAGACCCATTAGTGGAATAAAACTCAAAATGAATTTTTGCGAGATGTGTCACTTTTCTCGCGGGTGACGGATAGGATGCAATTTAAACTCCGGAAAACTTATTTTTGAAAGGAAAAATTTTACGAGAAACACAAAAAGAGTTATGTTGTAATACACGATACATTAGGAATGAACGAAAATTCAGACCTATATTAGGCCATTAAGTATTAAATATCCGATTTGAAAGCTTTTTTTTTTTTATTTAGAAATTCTGAATTCATACGAGAAAATCTTGAATAGTAATTTTCTTTTATTTTATTTGTGGAATACCTATCATCTTATAAAGTAAAAATAACTGTTAAAACTTTCTGGTGAGAATTCGGAATTTCTAAATTTAAAAAATCACTTTCAAATCGGACGTTTCATACTTAAGGATCTAATATTTTAAATGCATTTCGCACCACACATTTCTAGACGCTGTAACTAACGCTTAGTATTTACGCATTCAAGCAATAAATTCGATGGCAGCACAGTCTAAGAAAATGTCATTTTTTGGATACATTCTAAAGCAATACCGGTATATGCGATTTCCACATTTTATATTTCTGGACACAGTACTATGGGCGCCGAAGAGCAAATTCCCGATAGGGGCAAATTTTGAAACAGATGAACATGTAGTCCGCAGCCTATGCGGAGTTTTTAAAAATGGACGAATTAAAATGAAATAAACTAAACTTTTTTTTTGTGTGCGTCAGAACCTCCCTGCAAAACAATTTTAAAAATACTGACATAAAAAGTAAGTTTATGACTGTGGTTTATGCTAATATGCAATTTATATATTTTTTTAAATGGGGGATTGAAACAGTTTTTTCCCTTTTTCCTTTAAAGAGATTTTGCTTCCCTGAATCACCCTTTGAAGATATCTTTTAAATGCAGGAATGTAAGAAAAATCAAAAACGGAATTAAAATAATTGTCTTGCACGGAGAGTTTAGGGAAACCGAGACACCTAGATAAGACATTCTTAGTTCCTTTTTATCTTAGTGTGTAATTGTTTTAAGCTGCTTGGGAATTTTTTTTTTTCCGGGGAAAATTCCATTTCATAATAACAAGAGATAAAGAACATTTACTTAATTAAATTTCAAAAACGATGGGGTGGGGGGAAATAATCTCCCCTTGTCGACGCCAATGACCAAGGCAATGACACATAAGTGGAGATACAAACCTGAGGTTCTGAGCTTAGTTGCACAGAATTCTAGTTTTGAAGCAAGGTGTTTTTTATGCCAAACTAAATACTTTATATTCATTTTATAGCTAAGATTACATTTTTATGGAAGTAAAAATATCATTAACACATTTAACATATTTACATAGAATATGCTAATATGTTTCTCTAAGGCAAATTCTTATCCGATACTTATCCAACATAAACTGTCTTGTTGTAAGAACAATGCACGTTTGTATGGCAGCTCTAGACCGTAGGTGATTTTGATTGAAATCGCAGAGCATTAAAAAGCTTTTTTCTAGCGCTAAGCTCTAGGCAATCCAGGATAAAAATCCTGAGTATTTTGAGTGGTTGTGCTTTTTACTACTCATTTTTTTTTTTCATCTTCTCTTTTGGGAAGCAGTTTTTGAGAATCCTAACTTGAAAACATCCCTCTTATCTAATAGGAAATGGATTAGAAAATGATATATTAAGTCGAAAATCTGGCTAAATAGTGGATATAATCGATTAGCTCTAAGAAATTCCCTGAAATTGCTTGTCACACGAGAGGAAAATTTTGATAGGAATATGAAGTTTGTTTTGAATGATTATTTTAAAATGCATGAACGAAGTTATTTCAGCTAAAAGATTAGAACACACTTAAAAACATAAACGGGGGAAAATTCCATTTCAAAAATAAGTAGAAAATATGTCCTGCTGGAAATTGATATATCACAAGTACTGAAAAGAATATAATTAAGTCCATGTTTAGTTTTAGAAGCTTTTATTTCTATTAGAGATAAATCTTATTTATCATTAAGTACTGAAATACAAAATTGATTAGACATTTTGACAGGACTTAAAATAAGTTTAATATCTTCTTTCTTCTTAACTTCGATAATTTTTGTAATTTTCAGTCAAATTTAATCTTGATATGCTAAAGAATCCGATTAAGAGTATAAAATTTTTTGAGTAGGTATCATCTCTGCTCATCATAAACATTTCAGTTATTATTTGAGCATAGATTTTATTTTGTAAATCATTGAACTTCTAATCATCTGTATCAGTAACAAAAAGGATTCAGGGTATTGCTTTGTATGCCTGAGCAACCTTCTCTTCAGCTTTAAATTTTGTGTAAATGAGATAAGATTTCTATTCGCGAATGCACATAAAATAATTATTGCGATATTGAATGAGATTCGCGAGCTTTCTAACTTTTATCACGTGTGAAGCCTGTTTAGATCGGTATAAAGATTTTTTTTTTCTAAAGTTCATTTCACTTTGTATGAGTATTTGGGTATATGTTCTTTGAAAAATAATATCAGACATATAACACTATGTTGATTGTCCTATTTAAATTTCCCTCAAACCCAATATTCGAATGTTAGAAAGTCATAAAACAGAAATAAAAATCCTAGCGCTATGTTATTATCATAGTTCATCAGAAATTCATCAAAGATTATTCATTGTTTCGGTGTCGATTTTACGTACAGTCGTGAAAAAAAAAAAAAAAAGTAAATACCCCCTACTAACTCCTCAACAAATTATCGTATAAGAAAGTTACTGGTACCGAACGATTGGAAATAAAGTCTATTTTTAATATAAAATGTAATATGTATATAAAATTTGCTTAGGGGGCCATCTACATATTAAAACGAGCCATAACTTTGTTTTTTTTTTCAATAGCAGCAACTGACACACAATTCTGACAGAATAAATGAACTCTACACTCTTCAATTAGCCTAAAAACAAATTTTTATGCAATTCGTATAAGTTTATGAGAAATTAATTATTTTATAACCAGCGTATTTTAAGGGCTGTATCCAAATTGAAGTTCGGTACTCGATTGTTAACCGAGAGCTCCCTTCTTGATCAAGGCACCTTAAGCAGTCAATGAAGCCTGCTAGATTACAGGACAGCAGAAGAAATTTCAAAATATTTAGTCACTTTCTACCACAGACGGCCCCTTAAACCATCATTTTGCCGTTTTTAAGCATAATTTGAAAACTACTTGGAAGAAAAATGTGAAATTTTGGATTTCCGTAAAGAAGGACTTAATAAACATAAGTCCATCAAAAAAATTGTATGTTGCTATTCATAATTTTTTCGAATATTAATTTCATAATTCATATCCTAAAATTGTAAAAATTGCAAATTCCGCGTATTTATGTTTGGGTTTATTAGTATTGTTGATACACAAAAAATTAGCACATTAGAAGCATAATTTCAGGAGATATAAATGAAAATATGAAAATGTAATTTAACATTAGAAGCACTAAATTTTGAATGTTTATAATTCAAAAACTTATTAAAATGACTTGAAATTTCGTGTCTAAGCATAGTCTGAACCAAAGATTTGAAATATCTCGTTAAAATTGGGTATTGCCATTGAAAAAAATGAAGTTTGGATTCGCTTTAAATGTAGATGACCCCCCCTTTAAGCAAATTTTATATGCATCATTTAAAAGTAGACATTATTTCCAATCGTTTGGTACTTGTAACTTTCGTCTATGATAATTTGTTGAAGGAGTTAGTAGGGGGTGTTTACTTTTTTTTTTTTTTTCCACGACTGTACATTGTGGATCATTGAATATCTGAGAAACTATAAATTGTAGCTGTAAAAAATGGTTCAAGGTATTATTTTGTGTGCCTAATGAATCTAATTGTTCAGCCTTAAATTTAATGAGAATAAGATTCGATTCACGAATGTCCACAAATATTATTGTTTCGATATTCCACTGCATGTTACATTCACATTTTAAATTCTTACTAAACATGAAGTCTGATTAGATTTATACTCAGTTGTACTTCTTTCGAATTATTATCATTTTATTTTATCGTTGTATTTGATTTTTTTTTCAAAATAATGAAATAATGTATGACATATTACGTTTATGTATTGCAGCGAATGCAGAATTTTTAATCTGGTGGGATACTAACACACTGCCAAAAAAAAAAAAAAAAAAAAAAAAAAACAATTTAACAAATTACAATGACCATTGGGAAAATGATTTTTTCAAAGACTAAAATTTAAGACATAAAAAATCGCACGGAGTTGATCATACATTACGTACGCCATGAATTAAACATTAATAGCGTTATTACACGTAAAAATTGCAAGCGACAAAAATCGCCTGGGACTCCTCAGATTTCTTAAAACTTTCGTATTATCCACCTGAAACGTATTATCCAAGCATTTCATTGGCTGTTCGGGAAAAGGCTTTTCCGTTGTCCAAGAAATCTGACGACCCATTTTAAATGAAATCTTATTCTTAAACTTCTAAACATACCACAATATTACTTTTTACACTGTCGTATAGAGAAAAAAAATGTACTTTTAAATGCAATTTCTTTGAAAGCTGTATCTCAATTTGTTTCTGAGTTATTAATTTTTTTTTTATGATTTTATTATTTTTTTTTTGTCATTGTGGCAACAGAAGTACCCATCTCTGTTGAATGTAAAGGTTAGTGTATAGACCAATCAGAAAACGAATAAAATGCGGATTCGACCAATAAAAAGCTTCAGATATGCTTTTAATTTCCTACCGTGACGAGGACAATAACCATTTTTCCAAATGGTTAAAAATGCTGTTTTCACTGCAAATAGAAGCGTCTTAAATTTAGACACATATGTGACTGAAAAAGAATTTTAGACACTTAAGTGTCTTAATCTGAAAATTAAGACACTATAGATGTCTTAATTTAAGATACATAAGCGTCTTACTATGACCATGGTGTAAACGAACTGAGAATAATGTCTAAAATATCCGCAAACGTCTTATTTTAAGACACTTCATTGCTTTAAACGTGTCTTAATTTAAGACGTTTTGATTCTTCCGACGCAATAACCACCAGGGGGCACTAGCACTCCCAGTTGCGCATGCGTTTTAGATGTCTTCGTTCGAAGTGGTATACGTTGTAATTCAAACAAAGTTTGTTTTTATGTACGCGTGTATTTTAATTCGTTTTTTGCGAAATGTGAAGTACTGTGATTTTAATTCGTATTAACTTGGAGTATTTATTTATTGAATACATACATCTGACGTGTGTGCTCGACATCAAATGTCTCTTAGAAGCTGTCGTCGATACAAGGCGGGATAGACACAGAACAGAAGTAGACGACGGTTGAAGATTACACCCGGAAATTCTACAAAGCGTGTGCAATGGGCTTAGTGTTAACTCGTATCAATTTATATCAATAATATTGTGTTATTCATCTTCGTCCTGTCAAAGCTGGCAAAAAAAAAAGAAACTTTTGTCTGGCGGGTCCTGTTTTTAGGATGAAACATCTCATTCTTTAAATATGGCTAGTCGGATGTATTATGGGATTACCTTTTAAACTGATGAAAGTCTTTCTCCCTCACTGTGGTTGTGGTAGTTTTTAAAATTTCAAATCGAGGAATATTTCTTACCTCTTGCAGCAACTCAAGTTTCTTTATAGTAGTAAAATTAGTGTATTTTATGATTTTATTTATTGTACTAAACAAAATCCTGCATGAAATTTAATTCGTTTTGAATCTGTTCGCAAAAAACCCCACTAATTCTAGAAGTATATATTTTTAAACTTATGACGTTCTTTTTTATTACGAATTATATATTCAATGTCAGTTCTTAGTTTCAATGGATAATTTTTATCTCGCAGTAAATGACGGCCACAAGGAAGTAAAGAAAAAAAAAACTTTGAAAGATGACCTAATGCTTTCTTACTTCCTGGCATAAAACCGCAGATTAAAAAAAGATAAATAAAGTAAATGAGACTGGTCTATTATATGAAGCTGCCTGTAAAAATATACATATGTATTTGATTTGCAATCAACTCTAATACTGATTTTTTTATTATTTTTAATAAAAAAGTAATTTGAAATTTATAATGGGAAAAAGTAAAAACCTCTAACTAGATTTCGTATTTAAAATTGTGGTAACTTTATTTATATGCACTTATACGAAAAATACAAAAATGACAGATGTTACTGTATATATTTAAGACGAAAGAAGTTTGGAAATCATAAGTTATTTTTTCCTCATGTTTTTAATATAGAATATGTACTTATTTGTTTTTATTGATAGTTGAATAACTTTTGTGAGTACCCTCTGATCTACATAAAAACTTGCCCATGTGGAAATATAAATTTTTTAAAAACATAATTTTTAAATAAGTATTTTCATTTTTTTTGGCGGGTGGGGGGGGATTTTGCATGAATTTTTGTAAAGCTGATATCTTAAATCTTGCACTGATTATAATGAAAGTTTTGAACTTTTAGAGTAGGACAAGTTTAAAAACGCAAACATATTTAACAAAATACCAAAGTCATTTTTTCCCCAATGTTATTAAAGTAGAATATTTATTTATTTATTTTCATTATTCATAGTTAAATGGCTGTTGTGATTATCAAGTGATGTATATGTAAAATTGCCTATGTGGCAATATATTTTTTTATATTTTCATTTTTTTGGGAGGGGGGGGGGGATTTTTGCAATTTTCGTACCTCTGATATTTTAAATCTTTTTCCACATTCAACCGAGTATAATAAATATTTTGAACTTTTAGAGTAGGACAAGATTATAAAATATATATATATATTTATCTATGTACCTTAAAAGCCCTTAATAGCGAACACTTCGGGACCGCGGAATTTGTCCGATAATTGGAGATGTCTACTTTTTTGAGGTAAAAATATACAAATATGTATGTCTGCTGATTAAAAAAGTATTCGTTAAATAGAGGTGTTCGCTATTCGAGAATGTCCATTAACCTCCACAACGGATACTCCCGAATACCGGACATCTCAATTTAGACAACTATAATGCAGGGTTGCGTTTTTTGCAAAAGTACTTCTTGATTAAAGGAAGGGCAAACTGGGAAGTGCCCCGTCCCCCTACGACTGTAGTGCCCCCAAATTTGATGTGCAATATTTGTAAAGCTTATATTTTAAATCTGTTTCGAAATTGTACTGATTATAATCAATATTTTGAACTTTTAAAGTAAAATAAGGTTAAAAACAAAATAAATTTAAAAAAATCTAATATTTAGATAAATATTTTTTGTTTTTTAATCTTGTTCTACTCCTGAAGTTCAAGATATTGATTATAATCAGTACAATGTCGTAAAAGATTTAAATTATCAACGTAACGAAAATTGTATACCAAAACTGAGAGCACCAAAAAAATCAGGCTGTATTGGGGGGGGGGGGAGGGGCAGGACCACAGCCAAATATTTTTCCAGGATTCAACGTGGTCAAACATGGCTACGTATGATGCTTATAAAAAAATGGATGCGATTCAGACGTTTGAAGTGTCTGAAATTCAGACGCAAAAAGTGTCTGAAAAAATTCAGACATTTTAAAATGTCTGAAAATTGAACACTCCATTTCAGACACTTAAGTGTCTGAATTTCAGACATTTTAATTTAGAGTGAATTTACAGTATAATACTGGAAGCTGGGGTGCCAGTTTATAACCGTAAAATTAACAGTAATGAACAGTAAAATTAGAAAGTAATATACTGTTTAATTCATTTATACGACGGTATATTACTGCTTATTTTATGGTTATAAACTGGCGCCCCAGCTGCCTGTATTATACTGTAAAATCAACAATTATTTTTTGTAGTGCAAGATTTCCATCAGACACTGCGGGACACCAAGTTCATGGTTTCCTAAATTCAGTTGTAAAATATGGAATTTGAAAATGATTTCATGCAATTTCTGTAAATGAAATTAAAAATAAAAACCGATATTCTTGAAAATATTGTAATCATAAAAAAAAGTAAAATGAAATTCACTAATTATTCAGCCATCATTATTATCTATCTGAAATTGCAGCTGTTTATGTTTGGCTTTTACAATGGTTACTGCGTATAAAATTATGTGATCATAGATAGCAGGTGAATTTTAGAATAATTTTACGATTTTTTTTCCGCTGTTTTGATATTATGTCATTTAATTTTTTTTTTAACATATTATCGAAATCTCATTTTCTTTCTTTTTTTCTTATAAGGTCGATATGTATTACTTTTGTCTGTTTTTATTTAAATCTTCGGATCCTTTTTTATTGATAACTTTGTTTAAAAAATACTTTCATCTTTTTTGAGTTAAGAAGTCGCAATCTCTTCAGTTTCATTATTTATATTTTGTTGTCCCTAAAACTGTTTTAATATTTTCTTTATTTCTTTGCAATATCTTTTTTATATATAGATATACTATACTATATTGGAAATGTACTGTTGGTATTTAAATATCTTGCTCAAATTGTTTCGATAATTTAAGCAAATTAAAATACCAATTAAATAAGTATGGCAGCTTTCTTTTATTTTCACACGAAGAGCAGTAACTCTTAATAACCCTTAACCCTTTACTTACGGCGACTGTACTTTAAAGTACCATTGCTTTCTATTCCAATTAAAACACAGTCGTTGAATGCATTCCGAATGGTAATTTTAGGAAATAACAGTAAATAGTTCCATTGGCCGTCAGTAACATAGCAATAGCAGTTCTAGTAAGCTGAAAACTGTTTAGGAAACTATTTTGGCTCGTGTGTGTCTCCGTTTTGTTCTCTGCCATGGTATTCCCAACTTTTACTTGGAAACATCTGAAATTTTAAACGTAAGGCTATCATTTATTTTTTTTGTTTTAAATAGATCACTTGCCAATATGTTATGCGAAATAAAAATTAATTTTCAGTTTGTTTACTTCACGAAGCACTTTTCGGTATTTTTGAGTACCACCGGGATTACGTTGATCAGAATTTTTACTTAGATTTTTAACTTTTGAATTGAATACATATGGTGTATATTTACTATTTAGTAAATACATACTGACGTATATATTTACTTAGGGATGCGTTATTGCTAGACAGATGGATTTCATACGATGTATTGCATGATTTATGTATGACATTGATGAATAATAAAGCAAAAAATGTTATTTTTATCTTTAGAAAAAATATTGTATTTTTATAAAACAAAATAGAAAACAAATTAGAAAACAAAATCTAAAAACGTCTTTTAGTATATTGACGAATCCTTTTGAGTTTTCTACAACCAAAAGTTTGAAAATTTCTTTCAGATATGCTTTCTATAGGACAATACTGTTACAACTGTAGAATATTCTTCTGATGGGTGAAATGCTCACTAATGATGCACCAACAGCATTATCATCTAGTCATATATACATTATAGGCGTATATGCACTAGATATATGCATAAATAAGTCACATTAAAGTAATAAGAAAAAAATGGATATAGTTTTTTGTATAAGTCACGATTTTTGTCCAAGCGTTATGACCCAACAGTACTTTGAAGTACCACATCAAGTAATTAGCCGTAATTAACTAAAAAATTAAATCTTTTATTTTGAATGCATATATTTTCTAATGTATCATACACTGTTAAAAATTTGCAGCATTCTGGCAGGTCATTTGACCGTTTTTTCCGAAAACGGTCACACAACCGTAATTTTAAAAATATTCTGACCATATTATTGACCATTTTATGGTCAGAATATAGATAAATTATGGTTAAGAAACCGTTTTTTTCAAAACACGGTCAAATGACCTGCCAGAATGCTGCAAAATTTTTAACAGTGTAGTAATTCGAGGGAAAAAAGTTTCGAGGAGATGGTTTTTTAAATTCATAATTTGGGATATAAAGGGCGCCCTTTCTGACGCGGAGGAATTCTGTTTATAAACTGATGAAATAATGGACTGACACCAGAATTTATAAACGAATTTATTAGAAAATACGAACTTGCTTATTTTCAAGTACGTTATAAAAGGAAAATTTTAATTAAAATTTCCGGATTTTTAATTAAAATTTACGACATGAAATCTTCTATTACAATATCAGGACATATGTGCTTACGTCCTCATTTTAAGTCCAAACTGCAATGTTCTAAACATCTGTTTTTTTGCGTGGCTAAGTATTGCGTTTTGTTATGGCATGTTTTTTAGCATAAACCACTGTAAAAAAAAAAGACTAAAAATCGGAGATTCTAGTGGCAATCGAGACGCCAGTACTATTTACGCATTTTAACGGAAAATTTCCCCGATAAAGTTCAGAAAAACGGAAATTTTTCTGTAATTTACGGGGAAAAAAATTTCCGTAAAAATATGGATTTCTGGAATTTATGGGGAAAAATTTTCGTTACTGGCGTCTCGATTGCTACTAGAATCTCCGTTTTTTAGTCCGTTTTTTTATAGTGTACATAGCTTATTTTTTTATTTTCTACATTTCTGCGCGTTATTGTAATGTAACAATAATTCGAAAAACTTACGAACTTTACATATATAATAGTCAGAACTTTGCTAATGAACATTCTAAAATTATAAAATCATCCAAATATATTAAGTTATTCCAGCGCATTCTGTAATCCAAAATCATACTTACGTCTTTGCCTACCTCTTCTCAAACATGCTTTTGTAAATATTGAACATTTCTGGACAGCGATTTTTCAAAAAACTTCCTTACATAATTGGAAATCACTTTTGCTAGAGGTTGATTTAAGTTACACCCAGTCTTCACTCAAGGTGCTAGAAATTCCTAAAACTAAATAAAAGTTCCAGAACCAAGCTTTGATTATAATCAGGGCGCATCAGAAATCTTCCAGAAGATCTTAATAATTATTTCCGTATCGATTTTCTATTGTAACTCGCTGAATATCTATTCATCTATAACAAAAGCTAGTATAAAGAATCCAAGGTTCTGCTCTGTGCTCCTCACCAACCTTCTTTTTCAGCCTTAAAATTTAGTGAAAAGGAGATAAGATTTCTATTCACGAATGCACAAAACAATATTGCTGCTAAAATGAAACGAATATTAGTTTCATAAACTCTTTTATTCTTATCATACATGAATCAATTCGATTCACACCAAGATATTTGTTTAGGATTATCATTTCACTCTATCGTCTATCGTTGGAAACGGCAATCGAAAATGAATGTGCAGATTCCCAGAACTGTAAATTGTGCGATTGGAATAAAAAATATTGATGCAAACCGTGTTATTATCGGGACCATTGAACTCCGATTCACTGGAACATTTTGTGATGTATTCAACATCATCGCAGGAATCGTGTAGGATTTCAGGATTTAGTTGTGCGAGAAGCATCCACCTTTTATGCACGGTGACTTTTAATGAGCCAATAAATGGAATACAATACGTGATAGTGACAGATTGCTGTAAGTCTTTCACTTACGTCTATAGGAATTCCAACTCAACAATTACTGAAATATTAGTTCCATTTGAGAATATGTTGAGAGGGCAATTTTAGATGTTAAACTTTCATTTTTGTATTTCTGTTTTAGAATTGAAGCGTTCGGGGTCAGAATAGATAAACTTGTCCGGAAATTGTTTTGAGAAAATAAAATTTTGAGCTCTTTTTCCCTATCTTCTCTTACTCTATAGAAAATTCATAAGATCACTGCACAGCTACACTGTTAAAAATTTCCTGCAAACTGTCCAGTCATTCGACCGTTTTAACAGAAAATGGTTATATAACCGTAATTTAACTCTATTCTAATAGTAATAAAGACAATAATATGATCTGAATATAGTAAAATTACTGTTATGTAACCGTTTTCTATAAAAACGGTCAAATGACTGGGCAGTTTGTTACAAATTTTTAATAGTGTATAACAGTTTCGGAAGTTAATAATTGGTGCTTTCTTTGGAAAGTGCAGCAGAATCGCTTTTATCTTTTCTGGAGTCACAGTTCAGTTCTGTTGCACCTGATTACCGAAAATTTTTTGTGATTTTTATAAATTTTCAGGAGAAAAAGAAATTTTCTATTCGTTATATGTTTCATCTCTAGTGTGTTTCCCTAGTTTTTACTGGTCTCAAAGTTTCATTTGACATGCAAAGTTTCACACTGCTAAAAGACCGGACAAGATTTGTTTTTCTTCGACTCAAGGAAAATAATCAGGAAAACGAACTCAACTTTTGAAAACTGTGATATATGAAGGGTATAGCAAATAACATAAACTTTTACCGTAAGACTTGTAACCGAATGCAATATATATATATATATTTATTGACTGGTGACCTACTGGTAGACAAACGAGATGCAAGCCGAGAAAAACTGGAAGAGTAGACAAAACTTTAAATTGCTGCGAAGTTGATGTTGATCTGACCCTGGAAGGAAAGTGGAAACACATAGATGAGAAGATGAAGATGTGTAATAGGGAAATGTAACTAATAATTCAAATACCGCTTTATTATAAATGAGGAAGGAAAGAACTAAATCACTTAATCCGTTATTTCTTTAAGGGGTCAGATAACCTTTGAAGCGTCTAAAAATCGAATTTTTTTAAAAATAGCTTATAATTAAATATGATTCTTTGGGAACATTTAAAATCAAACCCCATACAAAAATTCGCATTAGAAGAGAAGTTATGTCTAAAACGCTTTGAACTTTTGCTATATGATCAACGGGTTTTTCAATCTTTAAAGCCAATTTTCTCAAAACAGCGATTTTGATCATTGCGCGCACGATTTCTGAAAAACGGTTGCCTAGAATTTCACGAAATTTTTGGTGGATGTATTAAACGTACAGAAGCACAAAATGACCTATTATTATGTTTCTCAAGTAAGAAATTTAGAATTCACGGCTACTTTTGCATAAAAAAAATCTCGATATTTCGAATTACTCTAAAAAAATTTTTTTTTCTCTAGATCTACAAGTTTTATTTTTTTCATTGTAGGTCATTTTGAAAACACTTTATATCTGTACTCAATAAGAAAAAATCTTGGCTTGTTTCAGCCATTGAAATAGGAAAAATCATGCGTGCAATGCATGCAAGAATAATTCTTTCGTAAAAATTGTATTATCTTAAAAAGAAAAAAAAAAAAAACTATATGTGTATACCTTTTCTAACAACTTTGATTGATAAAATAAATCGTTCCTAACATGCGTTTTCAATTATATAATTAAAAGTTAATTAGTTAAAGAATGACTGCAATTCTTATAGAGGTCACTTTTCTATGTGGTTTATTGGTTCAAAGGTTACCTGATACCTTAAGTCCCGGATATTACAGTCGTGATGGTCAACAGAATTACTTTGCCACATATTAATTTCTGATTGCCTTAATACTCACTAACAGTGGTCGTAATGGTGCCTTCTAGCTTTTTAGTTTTAAATGATACTGCGGGATACCACCTGTGTCCCGATTTGTAGATTCTGATAACTTTTGTTTAAGTTAGATTTGGTATGCATATATTATCAATTAATAGAAAAATAAAAAAGGTTTTAAAGGGTTGTGACATTGAGAATGTTTATAAAACAAAATTTTGCATTTAAAAAAAAAATTCGCTCTCTTGCAAAAAAATGGGAAAATAATAATTTTGATTTTCGTAATCAATGAATTTGTCTTTGGCTTATGATGTGATGACTATTTTCAACAAAATTTTTAGATGTTCACTGTGGCTCGGCTCAAATGTGAATTTTAAATTATATAAATGTGTAAAAGCGTACAAACAAAGTATCACTAATATTAATTTTTCTGTATTCATTTATTTCCATATAATACACAGTATAAGCAAATACGCAGCAAAAGTCTCTCTTTTTTTTTTTACAAGACTATTTTTAAATATTTGAAGAATTGCTTGTCCGAGAATATTTCCTATTCCTTCTGATGAACATTCGTTTTTTCTTTTCAGCAATGCAAAGATTCGAAAAATTGCTGCTTCTGAATAAAAATATGTAATAAATAGCGATAGATTTCAAGATGTAAATATTATCAGCTTTCTTATATTTTGGATATACATTATATTTCTATGCATATATTACTCATTAATATTTATAAACTAATGTAACTGATAAAATTAACTAATTAGCTCAGTGCAATTTGCACTTACTAACGTAACTACTAAACGATAACAATAATTCACTCAAATCCATTGTTACACCTGAAGTTACGCTCAAGAGCCTTGCTCTAGTGGTACAAAATTTTCCGCTGGCGAAATTTTTTTCTTTTCTTTATATGTCAGATTATTTTTTGCTTTCGTTCAAACAAAAAATAAAAATATGTAAAGTTGTAGATAAAGCATTGTTTGTATTCTATATCTAAGGTCTAAGAATGCTACAGGGAGAACAGTTTTACATCCAGGGAAAAAAAGAAAATGACTATCATCATTCACAAAAGGATAAATCAAATCTACACATGCCTTTTCTTTATTCAAATTGAAAACTCTTTCGCTTTCAGTCATTTGATTTTATCAATAGACATTAAAATTTCTGGTCCATTAAAAGAAAAGAAAATTATCTGATACTTTCGTTCAATTTACATACATTCATATTGTGTTCAGATATTTAATGAGAATTCTTGAAGCATTAAGTTTCAGCATTTAAACTTCAAAACCTCGAAATAATTTGTGTAACCTTCTGTTTGTAAATTTTGCAAAACATAGATAAAAATGCATAAGGATTTTAAATATACCAATATTTTATTAATTTTTCCGTAAATTCGAAATGGATATTTTAAAATAAATTTTGAAGTTTCATCGCGAACTAAATGCCCCATAATTGAGAAATTATGTGTCAGTGAACTAAGAACTACTTATTTCTGAGAAAATGGTTTGGAGAGAAAGTGTTGCTATGGTAAATGATTTTGACTAATATTATAGTCAACGTTTTTTAAACCTATTTCACAGGAAGGATTTTACACCCATGGTTGTTCGATTGGGGAAAATGTTTTAACGACGTTATAATTTTAAAGAAATCGTAGGTTATAATTTTAAACAATTATTCACCGAAACATGTTATTTTTATCAAAACTACACAAAAGTGATTTCAAATTATCACCTTTTTCAAAAGATGGTAATGTGTCTATTTTTAAAGATTTTTACGTGTTAGAAGAAATACCAGACGCTATTCACTATTGATTTTAATTTCATTCTTATAAAAATGAGTCATAAATTAAATGACTTTTAATGAATATTTTGCTACCGCTGATGTTGTTAATTCCAGTGCAAAGCATTTTAAAAATTATGGAAAAATCTCAAATATGTATTTTTAAATAAAGTGAATAATCTATATTTAATAAAATGTTTGAAAATAATCGTTCAAACGATTTATTTATGCCATTATAACAAAATCAAAATTTTATTATTTTAGATAAGGCTAAGACCAGAGCGTTACAATTATCGAATTGATGAGACATCGAGGGACTGAGGGGGTGCTCAGGGGGGGACACGATTCCCCGATAATAATAAAAAAAAATTCACAGAAAATAAAAAGTTCTGGAATATCAATGCATGCAGTAGAATTTCTCGTTAGAGTTTGAGAGAGTTAAATCACTGGAAACTGGTTAGTAATACTAATATAAAAATGAGACTAAGGATTGGGGTTTTTAAATATTAATTCTTTATGTACTGAATTATGAATTCATGACAATTTTATCTTCTAAAGCATTTTTCGTGAATTGTTTAAGCTACATTAGAAGATTTACATAATCATTTAATAAATTTTAGAAGGATTTTAGAAGGATTGAAGCATTTAGAAGGATTAATTAAATTGAATTTATAGGGATTTTGTGCAATATATATAACGCCACTCAAATCTTTTATTTTAAATATTTTTCTTAGTATTTTGTAGAATTAGGAAATGTAAAAATATAATGTTCTTACAATAGAAATATAGAAATATTTCCGAATTGAAAAATCCCCCACCCCCTCCAAAGACTGAAAAGATGCAAAGGCAAAAGAAATAATTATTTAAAAAATATTTTTCTTTTGTGTAACCAATGATGCTTTTGGAACAAGATAAAGTAATGTATCTATAACTCATTCTAAACTATATTACAACTAATCGATGTATTAAATGAATTTTATAACGACTCATTTTAATGGTACTTATAAGTACCGTCAGTAGATAAAGGGTTAAAACGAGTCCGAAATAAAAATACGACTCGAAGAGCTGGCTTTGAGGCTCTACAGATTTAATTGTCAGAAATGCCACCGATTTTTATAGTACTTCTCTGAGTGAAGAATTGTATTTTCAGAGATTAATATTCAAAACAGAAAATAAGTCTTTACAAAATCTATTATTATCTATTTAAAATTAGCCTTCATATGGATAGGAAGGACTTGAGCTCCATCACCCCCCTCCCCACCATTTCTTACATAAATCGATAACTCCTCTTATCTGTAATATTTTACCTAGCTAGATACTTTGCTCAGATTGTAAAATTCAGTGATGAAAAAAAATTTTGAGTCTAAAATCAAGTTTGGGGAAGTATTCCAGCCTTATTATTATTTTAGTAACTTTAACCAATCGAGACCCGTTAGAAACTTAAAACTATTCAGATCTTAGAGCAAATATTTACTTAGCTGTCTTTCCCCTCACGACTTTTTGCAATTTCAACTTGTACTCATTTAAAGTAAAAAGAAACTTAAATTACGTTGAGCAATTTTTTTTCAAGAATTTGGGTCCATTAAATATTGGGGCTTGGGGAGTTGTTCCATTGCTCTCATCGGTTCACATTTGCCTTAATTAGTCCCTGGGTGACTCCATTAGGTGTTCGTACAAAATGTTACCCGTATAGTCGTTAACTCACAGTGCGGGTTATCCAAATTCTTACCTGTGCATGTGATGATTCTATTACTTAAAATTATACTTACTTAAAAGATACTTTTCTTATGTTTTTAGTTTCTGCTTTTCTTTATTATTTCTTCACAAACGTTGCGACTAATTGGAAAAGTTTTATTTTAAGACATGGTATGTTCTCGTGCTCACTCTAATAGTAAACTATTTAATTAAAAAAATACCCTTTTAAAGTTAAATTAAAAAGTTAATAAAATAATCTCACAATTATTTGAACGAGGATTAACTTGAAAATTGGGAAGAAAAGTGCGATTCAGATCATGTATATTTCAAAATTATTATTGATCTTGCAATAAATTTAACCCTTTTCTAATGTGAACTTCATAACCATCGCAAATTGTGACCGTATTTTTGATACTTACAAGGAAACGTACACAACGGGTTCGGATGTAATTTTTTGAAAGTGTGCTTATTCGAAAGAGGGCATAGAGAAATGCTAAGGGACACAATATTTTGTTTATACAAATTTTCCGGTTCTTTTGTTATTCTATGGGAAATACAAGCGATGGTCTGTGGATTAATATCAAGTATGAAATTGTTTAAACAGTTTTATTTTAACTCGAACTTTGTATTTTTGATAAAATAATAGTGTGTCAGGTGATAATAATAATGTGTTATAAATAATAATAATAATAATTGTAAATATATATGGGCATAAAAAATTTCTGGGGGGGAGGGGGGGGGGTATTCTGCCGTCGTTTCATATCTTGTTAGAAAACTTAAGAAAAATAAAATAAATCATTAAACAACCCAAATTAGCATTGACTTCTATGGCTTTCTTGTAACTTTGACCTTATATTTCTTCGCATAGAAGAATTTGCGAAATATAAGCAATCACACTTTTTACAAGCACGATGAATCCCAAATCATGAATTTTCACCAGAACCGGTTGAGTATCTCCTCTTGCTAGTGTCAAAATAACAATAATCATGATTTTAATGTTAATTCCTATTTTTCTCGGTGCTTAATTTTACAGGCAACTTTGAGCACCTTACATTTTCTTGCCAAAAAAGTCGCCGAGAAAATGCTATCCGTTATAACCTATGAATACCAAATACACTTTATTAGATATACCACATTTTAAATCAAGCATCACAAAATTAACTTATAACTAAGTCGCGAAGTAAATCCATTAAAAGTTACTATCACAACGCACATACAACAAAAAATGGAATAAATTAACTTCTTTCGGTGACACATTCTTAAAAAAAAGTTACCTTTTATTTTAAGAAGTCAGAAAGTTATATTTTCCTCTTCATATAAACCAACTCATTATATTATTTTAAAGACAATGCGAGCCATCTCGGATGCTGTAAGATTAGATAAACCTTTAAAAAAAAAATCCTGTACACTGTATCACTTGTAAAACACGTAAAATGCTTTGTAGTTATCAGTTTAAGAAAGTGTGAATGATGTCATGCTAGTGATACGCCTGGCTGCCATATCAAATTTGCTATTCGCGAAAACATCACATTACACTCAATACATTAATATTATGATTAAATCAAGTAATTAGCAGAGCGTGTATATCGGAAATCATCTTTAAATAAAAACCAGTAAAGCATAAAAAGCCATAATTTTTATAAATAAGGTGTGTATTTTAAGACGTCTATTTTTTGTTCTTCAGTCTCGTTGTCAGTCAGACGTCAAATTACCCTCTCCAACATATCAGTAAAAAAATTCGTTTATCTTTTTTTTTTTTTTTTTTTTTTTTTTTTTTTTTTTTTTTTTTTTAAGTGGTGGAAAACTCCGCAATTTCATAAAATTCTGGGCACCATAACTCGGTGAATTTTTATCTTCGAAAAGTAGAATTTTTACTATTGTACTTGTCAGAACATGGGAGAAATTTTTTCTAAATATAACTTACAGGTATAAGACCCAGGGACCGTATAAAACTTAAAAAGTGTACTTTTTGAAAATGAATGGAGATTACTTCATCAGCTAAATCTTAATTCCTACTTTATTTTGAACACTTTTCAATTTACATTGTTTAGGTATCTTCAGCAAGCAGAAAAGGAAAGCGTGTTTCAATCTTTTGGGACATCCTTTATACTTTAAAACTTAAAATCTTACCGGAGCTGATGAGGTATGAATAAAAGTATATTAATACAAATCTATTTGCTCTTTATAAAATTTTATAATTAGATAGCACAGAAACGTTATCTAAGGAGTGTATACGAGGAATAAAAAATTAAAATATATAAAGAAAAATTAAGAAAAATCTGAATGGGGGAAAAAAAACGAATGTTCTCTATGACCACAGATTTAACAATGGAGGGGGAAAGAATGATACATTTTAAACTAAATACTTAAAAGTAAATAAATAAAAACATCAAGAATTTATCATTTTTATAATTTAATGTTTATTAACTCAAGAACTGTGAGAACTAAGTAAATTCTGGGATGTTTAGTCACTTTAGATCTGATTGAATAATGAATGTTAAGAGCCTACACTAGTCGCTCAAAAAGACCCGGATGGTAATGTAAATCCTATGGAAAATTTATTTTCAAACATCTCGCTTGAATTTGGATATTTTCAAATGATTTTCCTTTGCATAGGATAGCTGAGGACGATCTACAACGGGGCTAGTTTTTACATTTTTGATTTTGGTTTCATATTTTTTTTAATTACTTTTACTTTCGTAACCGGTTCTGAAATTGAAACTATCCTAATATTAAAAAAAAATCTATAACGAAAATCGAAAAAGTATAAACTAGCCCGGTTGTAGATCGTCCTCAACTATCCTATGCAAAAAAAAAAAAAAAAAAAAAAAAAAAAAAAAAAAAAAAAATCATTCGAAAATATCAAAATTCAAGCGAGATATTTGAAAATGACTTTACCATGGGATTAACATTATCATCCGGGTCTTTTTGAATGACTAGTGTAGGCTCTTAAGAGGCCACTTCAATCACACGAAGAAAAGAAAACGTTAATGTTAATCTCATGGGGGCGTTATTTTAAAATTTCTCTCTTTAATTTTAATTTTTTTTTTCATAAGATAGCTGAGGACGATGTACAACCTGGCAAGTTTTTACTTTTTCGATTTTGGTTTCAGATTTTTTTTTTTTTAAATATTCCTTTCACTTTCGGAACCGGTTATGAAATTGAAAATATCCTAATATAAAAAAACTATTACCAAAATCGAAAAAGTAAAAACTAGCCCGGCCTCAGCTACCTTATGCAAAAAAAAAAAAAAAAAAAAAAAAAAAATCATTCAAAAATATTAAAATCAAAGCGAGAAATTTGGAAATAATGCGCCCATAGACTTAACATTAGCATTTTCCTTTCTTCCCGTGACTGAAGTAGTCCCACCAGTGGCTGAGAGGTTCTGCTCTCGAAGCTGGTAGACGGGAGGTGCTGGGTTCGAACCCAATCGCGCCCGTCGGCCTAATCGTTTCGGAGTTTTCGTGGTTTTCTTCGAAACCTTGGATTTCCATGCGTAAATACGGGTTAGGTTCCCTTAGAAAGACCCCCACGAAGGGCATTCCCCCCAGGGCCTATATCCCAAGAGTAGATAATCGGCCGTCAACAATCAACCCAACCCGTGACTGAAGTAACCTCTTAAGTATTTCAGGTACAAAAAAGGCTTATTTTTATGCGCTCAAAAAAGTCTGCATTAGATAAGTCACTTGGAGTCACAATAGACCACTTAACATTTTTGGAAAAATGTGATTTATTGTCGTAATATTATCGCCCACGGTGAACTTTGTCAATAAGTAAATTCGGAATTTTTCATTTTCTTAATTTTTTGCAGAATGGTTAATTAGATTCGGATTCTTTTCATCAAAATTCTTTAGACCATTCATAACAAATCACTTTATTTACCCATTTTTAAATTATGAATATCTCGTAGTTAAATTATTAGTTATTTTTCCATTAAAAGCCTTTTCGATTCTTTTGTGACGCATTTGCAAAGTGATTTTCATTCCCATGTGTGAAAATTTCAAATATTCTCATCCAAACGCCAAAAAATCAAACAAATTTTGCTATACATATATATTTATTTTTTGCTATAGATGTGCTGCATCTTTCTATGTAGTCAATTTGTTATCTGAAGACAACTATCGTGGATTGTCATGTTCTGAATATCAATAAGCATAAAAATTTGACAGCATTTTTCTAAAAGATGCTTTATTTTTATAAGAAGATGAAAACATTCTTAAATTTTTAGAATTTTTAGTTAAATTTTCTGGAAATTTTGTGAGTTCATTTATGACAATAATTTCTTGAATATGTCAAAAAATAACAAGTTTGGATTTGAGGACAGAATTACAGGCTAAATTTTAAAGTTCATACTTATTTTTCTAAATTTTGACTTGAAAATGACCAGAAAGTACAAAATATTTTCAATAATTCTGTTTATTTTCAGAGAGATTATGCAATTTTTCAAATTTTCTGAGTAGAACAGTTATCTGTAAGCAAATACACCTCTGCTTAAAAAAATACGAAAGATGCATTATCTGTCTAGCACAGGTATGCACATGAACTCTTTCTTGACTAGATAAAATTAGATCACATTAGAGTTAGAGTATTGCTGATGCATCACTCTATTACTTATTCTTAAATAATTTATCAGGCAATTATAATTAACAGATTGTGACCACGGTCACTACACTATCTAAATATAACATGTGTTCTCTTTTAGTCATCTAGATAAAACTAAAAAAACAAGTAAAATAAATATTACTGGATATATTTTTAGATGGTCAGATTTGTTGCTTTTAAATATCAGCTGTTGAAGTTGGCTGCCCAACCATTCAGCTATCCAGTTACAGTTAAGCATCATGCTATACTGAAAGCATCATGCAAATAAATTTTATGACCATCAAAACACTTCCGTATACTTGCTGTGAATGTGATATTTCCTGTTTCCATACGTATTTTTTTATTGTTATTGTGCTACAAAATCACGCTGAATTAGTGTTTGTTTAGTCGTATAATGAGAGCGTCTATCTAAACGTTCGAGTCGAATGAAAATACCAAATACTTTAAGCAGAAAGTTTATCGTTCACACTGATGCACTTTTTGTGCCTAAAAGTATCCATGGGCGCCGGAATTGAGGGCGGTCTTGAATTTTGAAATTCAAGTAATTAAATTTTCTGTTTCTCTAATGATTCTGAAAAAAAGTTAGTAAAACTTATTCACCTGCAGTCTTTTAAAATAGCACTAAGAGGAAAAAAATAACTAAAATCTTTTAAGATTTTTAATAAGGCTCTGCTCATCTGAACAACCCGTCCAACAGAGCTTTTAATTATTAGTTTTTTAAATTCATATGTTTAAAATTATCTTAAACTAGACGTGGGTGGGGCTTCAGGGAATTCTGAGCCTACCCCCACCCCTGACAAAATAAATAAGTATACATAAGAAGATTAATGTTAAAATTGTAAATTTCTGCATTGTTTTTCACGTTGATACGCTTAAAAAGCCTCTTGTATGGCGGTGCGGATGGAGGTGGGGAGGCACTTTGATGAAAATTTTATAACTTACCAAATTTTATATTTATATTCTCCATTTTAAGAAATGCACATTTCAGAATGTTTTGAAATTAATCGCCATTTTGGCAACAAAAAAAAAAAAAAAAAAAAAAAAAAAAAGATGCGAACTTTCAATTTGGATTTGTTTTATTTTAGAAACTTCATCGCACAGTTAAAAAAAAAAAATTATCAAGCTTAGGCTGCGGACCGTCGTGCACCTCCCTGCATTTCACTTTGCCGACGCTTATTTATATCTTTGTATTGCAAAATGATACATAAATATACTATTTTTCAGCGTTCTTTTAAAGTTCAACAATTTTCCCCCCTGCTTTCTTTTAATTCTATATGGATAGTTATCAGAAGTATACAATGTAGCTGATGTAAATATTCTTGACAATTAAAAATAACAAATGTTTCGTATAATAATCTAACGTTACATGTATTATTTATATGTTAAAAGTAGTCATCGGTTTTTGCGAATTTAAATTTTTAATAATAATCGCATATGAAAAGAGCTCTTAGATTATCTAAGGAGTTGGTAAGACATACGTTAAGTACTTTCATTTTCCTTTTTTTGAATTATCATATTTATATAAATGGCATTTATGTAGAAGAACTGATTCAGTTATTAAAAAATTAGTCCTTTTCATGAAGTGCGTTTTAACATTTAACACTGTCCATTCACGCAAAATCAATTTCTTACAAGTTTTATCACAATTTGTAAGATAACCTAATTCATAATAAAAATTCCAACAAATTAAAATAATTTCAAGGCCAGATACATTTTTCTGAACGTATTAATTTATAAAGATAGTTATAAAGTAGTGATCAATATTATTTTGTACGAGTAATTAAGTATAATATCAAGTCATACAACTTGTTTTTCAATATGTATTCTAACATGCTTTTAAAATCTTTTACAATTTAATTACATTTTCATAGGTTCAGACAAATGAATATAGATATTTCATCCGGTGGAGTATTTTTTTTTAAATAATTCGAATTCAGTTTTAAGGTTAACATATTTCGACCCAAGTTATCTGATGGGTTTTTGACAAAACAAATCGAAGAATAAAATAATAGTAATAATGATAATGGACTAAATTCTTTAATATTCTTTATCTTATAATTTTATAAAGATTGGAAGTCTATTTATGTATGTGATCATAACTAAGCAATAGCTGATTTTGGGTATACTACCTTAACCCTTTCAGGGACAAAATACTTCTGCTGCTAAAATGCTGAAATAATTGTATGACACCAAAATTTAGGAACATTTGTTATTTGAAAATAATTAAAAGCTTTTCTTCAAGTATATTATGGCAGCAAAATTTTACTAAAAAATATGGGTACCATTTGGCAGTTTGCAATTAAAATTAAATGTTCGCATCATGTACACACATCACCCTTGAAAAGGCTAAGTCAAGAATTGAAAAGGGATCTTAAATATCTTACTAACTGCGATGCAAAAAACTGCCTCAAAATGAATCTGGACAAAACATGAATGTGCTTTGATTTATTACTTAAAAGAGTATACACATAAAGTGACTTTTAATGGGTGTTGGAAATTTCTCTTTTTCTATGTATGCACTCTAAAAACTATATTTTCAAAACTGAGTAAAAAATACTCATCTGAGTATGTCACATAGTCAAAATGGCTCCGAAACAAAATTACTCAAGTTTGAAACATGTATATACTCATTTCTGAAAACATGGACATACTCAAATATGAGCACATAACGCTTTATTCATGATGTTTATTCACGATTATACATAATTTTTATATTTATATATTGTTGATGGTTGTCAAATCCTACCTGTGAAGTCTTTCCTTTACGAATTCATTCATTCTTCGATTTCGAAGATTGAAGAATAAAATTTACGCTTTCGCGATTTTATTACGATAGCTTTTAAGTGTTCTTCTGCGAACACGATAGAAACGTAGTTCGCCACATTTCATGTTATAAATTATTACTGAAAGGAGCGTTTCGTTCGAAATCATAACAAATTATCTAATATGAATAAATTCAACTACCCTGATAAAATTTACTACGTTTAATGAATGAAAAGTAATTTTGTTTGAAACTGAGTATTTCTGGTGTTTCAGAATTGAAAACATTGGGTCGTCATATTTGAAACAAAAAGTTTCATAACAAAATGATAACATAGATTTACTCAGATTTGAAAGTGTCATTTTTCTCAGTGTGTGAACAAACAATTAAATATGATTAAAAAAAAAATAATGATAACAAAACTAACAATAAATGTAAAGATAAAGATATTATGTTTCCATCTTGTTTCGAATAATCGAATATTAAGTGGCTATACGTGTATAATGTTATCACTTTAGGGGAGAGGGAGATCTGGCGCATGATATCGTAAGATATCTCTAGGTTGATCTCTAGGTTGTCTTTTGATATCGTTATCATTTTTGATCCAACCAAATTTTTCTTTTTTTTTGTTTGTAACTTGTTCTTTACCTCAAAATAGTCTGTTATTTATTTTTATGAAAATACAAAGTTATTAATAAAATCATTACATGATTATAAAATTATTTAATCCAAAATATGCAAAACTCCATCGTTTGTCATTCCTATTCTTCTGTCATATGTGCATGCATATAAAATCCACTGCTCGCGAAACCATGTGCGAGTATGTCTGAAATGATAATTGTTGCCTTTACTAATAAAGAAAAGAGGAAGAATGTTGTCCATCTGTTTTCCAGAATAAAAGTAATGCCTGCACCCCCGCCACACACACACACACACTAACGACGGACAAATGCAAAAAGACGTTAGGTATTACTGTTGAATGCATTATGTAACAAAAAGCTTTATGAAATACTTTTAAATATTAACTATTTCTTTTCAGTGTTATTTGATATAAAATTATTTCATATATAATAGTGATAGTTTATTGATCATTTGAATCAATAAGGTATAAAAATGATAAACGCATAACAGTGACAGAACCGTGATCTGTATATCGCTACAAACAAAAGAAAAAAATTGTAAAAATCAAAATAATTTTTAGACCTTGATAAAGATATCATTAGGGAGGGGCGGGGAAGTCCAAAATTACCAAAAAGTTGATAACGTTATATATGTACCGCCCCTAAGGAAACGACAAAACATAAAAAAAATACGTATAATTCCTGAAGCCATATTTGCAGATTCAATAAAAAGCAATGTATCAGTAGTATAGCAGTTTCAATGGAAATTTTTACTTTCAGTAATTCGTAAGTCTCGTGTAGGATTACGATTGATGATTGTTTCAGTAATAGGCATTGTCAGATACACGACAGAGAAAAAAAATATAAGCATAGAAACAAACTTAAAATTTTGAATCTTCACAAAAAGTGTGTTACAAATTGTAAAATACTGAAAAAACAATCAAAACATTTGAAAAATAATGCTTGAAGCTATTTATGTGTTGAGGGAAGATTCTATGTATTAATATTTTTACCCGACTGCCAAGAAGGGTTATGTGTTTCACGCGTATCTGGGTATGTGGATTTCTTTATACCCTCGAAACATCCCAACGGCTGGATGGATTTTAATGAATGAGGTCTCTATCGATTCGTCTTAACCGTCCAATGGTTATAGGCTAGGTTTTGTTTTTGTAAATTCAAAATGGCGGTAGAGACGAAAAAAATTACGCACCCTATTGAGTGGCATATCATTGGATAGATCTTTCGAAATGAAGACGATGTTTCGTCGACTATTTTACAGTCAGGAGCTCCGTTTAAATATTACACAACCTGGAAGTTGTGTAATTAGGATATCAACTTTACTGCAACTTTAATCTTCATAGACATCTAGCCTCATCCAAACAGTGTTTATAGATAGGAACTAACAATTAAACACAACTTAAAAGTCTTCAATTCAAGTAAATAAAAAAAAAATAGGTAAGTAATATAAAAATAGTTTCACATTGATGAGAAATAATTAATTAGTTCCCTTTTTATGCTGTCGGGTTTTTTTATTTTTTAAATTAAAATTTTACTTGTTTTATATATAATTTTTCAAATCAAAGGTACCGTTGAAAGCAGAAAAAATACGCTATAAGTGTGTTTGTTTATTTATTATAGTTTCACTCTAAGTATTCCCTTCACTACTTCGAAATTCTTATGTAGGATTACGAATAAAGATGCCTGTTACAGTAATAGATATTGTCAGAAAGAGGACAGAAAAAACCAAACAAAAATAAACTTAAAAGTTTGAATCTTCGCCGAAAGTGTGTTACGATTTCTCAAATACTAAAGAAAACAAAACATTTCCAAAAGAAATACTAATCCTTGAAGCCTTTTACGAGTTTAATAAAAATCCAATGCATTTTTGCTATAACAGTTTTACTAGAAATCATTGCTTTCACTACTTAGAAAAGCTCGTGTTGGATGACAGGCGAAGATGCTTGTGACAGTGCCAGATAGGGCCTGGTGTAGGATTTAAAGAAATATTCTTCGAAATCGTAGTTTTTCTTACATGATAGATTTGTTTTGGTTTATGAGAAACCTAAGTAAATTGTTACTGAACATTTACAAGAGTTCAGACTTAGACATTATAATTAAACGGGAATAGATATTTTAGAGAGAGAGAGAGAAAAAAAGAAAACATGCAGTTGTTTCTCAGAAATAAATACCATTTGTACTTGCTGTGTGAAGATTTTATTTTATTATTGATGCAAATAGGATTAAGTCATGTAGCTATTTTTCGATTATGTAAATACAGTGATGCATCGGCAAAAGAAGATAATTCTTTCTGGTATCACGTTTCTAGGCCGAAAGTGCCATCTTAAAAATATTAATAATATTAAATATTAAAAATATTAATATTAATGCCATATTAGAAAGCATCTTTTTAAAATAAAATATAATTTACTGCCCAATTAACGCCTTTGTGGGCGGACTGTTTTCGAATTTACGATCCAAAAAAAGCATTTTTATTAACTGCTGAAAATTAATATATGTTCTATTATGAATTCGGAAATGCAAAATATTTTTATCAGTAAGAAATTTTTTGCTTGACCTACTTGTGGTTGTACGTAATAACCCATTCACTGATCTCCAGTTTTTCCTACCATGCACCGAAGGTTTAATTATAAAAAAAAAATAGTCTAATAGTATAATTATCAAATCTGTTGCTTTAAACAATTTAAGATAAAATCTGCAAACAAGAATTATTAAAAATACGTAAAATGGTTTTACAACCTTACCGTGAAAACAGCTTTACAATCATTCTTGGCCATCACAGAGAAAATAAAAACATATTGAAATATTTTATTGCCTGATTATTTTGTTACTTACTTTGCAAAAAAATTGAGAAATTATAATAATAAAACAATGTGCAGAAAACGATCACACAATATAATGCGACGTTTAAATAGCTTTCCCTAATTCACTTTCAACGATGGAATAATTTTTCTATTTGTCGCAGGACATGCGACAAAAAAACATACGGGCACAAAAAATTCAGATGTATAACATGAAAAGCCGACCAAAAGGAATTAAATGCAATGTGGATGCACTACATTAGGCGCCCATCCAATAAAATATTCGTTAGCCAAGTCTGAAAATTTGTGAATGAAATCCTCAGCATCAGCTGAAGTATTCGTTAGCCGAGATATCGCTATGTAGTTATTAAAGTAAGAATAAATATTGAATAATAGTAAGATAATCAAGATAAATAATAATAATCCGCAGAATAATAATCAATAAAAAGATATTTATTATGATTTGACTTAATATACGTTTGCTATAGTCAAATACTAAAATGAATAAAAAATTTAAAAAACAAAAAGAATACTTGCAGCTATGTAAATGTTCAAATAAAAATTCAATGCATTAATTCTTTTCACAAAAAATATCTGCATACGTTGACAGCAGAAGTTTCTTTCAGTAGTAATAGATATTGCCAAACAGATAACAAAAGCCAAAAAGAAAAAAAAAAAAAAAAAAAAAAAAGTAGAGTTAAAAGTAATTTTAAAGTCTTCGACGAAAGTGTGTTAAGAATTGTCAAAGAAATCGGAATATTTATCAGTCAAAACATCAAACCTTATATCGAACAGTGATCAAAACAACTAGAAAAATCAAAACCTTTCCAAATGAAAACAATCTTTGAAGGCATTTGCGAATTCAATAAAAATCGAATACTTTGTTTACTATTAGAATTTTGCTGTAAATAGTTCCTTTCACTACCTAGAAAATCTCGTGTGGAATGACAGTTGAGTTCTGCATCGGGTCGGATAATACTAATTTGCCCGAACCCGATCCGATTTGCGATTAGGTTCGGATCGGGTTGACGCAAATTTGTTTCGTTGCGTTTCGGATTCGGATGGGGTTAACTTGAAATGTTTTGGGTTCGGGTCGGTTTCAGGTTGAGTGTTCGTTCTTCCCGGTAGGGATCGGGTTGACCCGATTTTTCAAGAGAGAGTCTGAATATTAATCAATTACAAAAACTATATATTTGAATATTTATGAATATATCAGTGGCGTGGCGTCCGGTCATCGCTGGATGCGGCGATGACCAAGCAATATTTTAAAACTCTTAATAAGCTTTTAAAACTCTACGATCCAGTTTTAGCAGAACATTTGGAGTTCATGTATAAGTGAAGGTAAGATTTAAAGTTTCTTTTTTGAACATTCAACCATTGAATTTTAGAGTTAATAATTTTTCACCACAAACTTAAATAATTGCGATGACCACCGAAAATTTTCACGCCACGCCACTGGAATATATGTTTATTTTTCTACATAAGAGATTTGTCTGATGCAGAATTTAAAAAGATTCTTTTTTAAATCGTGTCTTTCCCTGCATGAACGATTTGTCTTGTTTATGAGAAACCAAAATACATTGTTAATGAACATTTACGGGGTCCTGCTTATGACATCATACTTCCAACAGTAATGGATGTTTTGAAAAAGAAAAGTGGTGTATTAGATAAAAATGTTTTCCCAGAAAGAAATCCCATTTGCACTTGCTTGTGCTTCGATTTTATTTTATAGTTTATTCAAAGTTGATTCATTCATGTAGCTATGATTCAACAGGTTTGAAATTAATTCTACTTTAACATAGACTCTAATTGATTTTTAAACTTTGTATCCGCTTTTCTGAAAACTGTTTTTCTACTTGCGTGAACTGTTTAAAAAAAATTCCTTTCTAGACAGATAATTTTTTTTGCATAAATATATTAAAAATGATCACCACCTACTGTTTTGTTAATTAAATTACTCAAATTTTAGTTGTTGTTAAAATGTCCTTTTTAATGTGTATCACGTTAAAAAAACATTCTAATCGCAACAAACAAAATTTCCTTCGATTTTTTAACGAAACAGTAGGCGGAGATGGTATATATATATATATATATATAATATATATCTGTACAAAATAAACTTATCAGTCCACAAAATATTTTTATTCATAAACTAATTAATCATTAATTAATAATTTATTTTATATTTTACAATTAATTTATTAATAATTATTAATTCATTTATTCATTCATTCATTCATTTATATATACAGTTGAACCCCGTTATAACGAACTTCAAGGGACCGAAAGTTTTGTTCGCTATATCCGGTGGTTCGCAATATCCGAACCGTCAAGAAAAATGCTAGAGTTCACAAAATGTATAACTCATTAGTTGCTATGTATATATTCAATAATGATGTATTAAAAAAAGGTAAAATCTATTAAATATAGCCATTAAAGAATTAAATTGACTAAATTCGATTACATTAAACTAACACAATACTAATTAAATTAAATTAACTAACAATGAAGACAAACATGAATAAATTAATTTTACCTTTAATTGTTGCTCACTGTTTTGATACAGAAATAATCGGTAATTTTCTACTGACGTGATGCCGATTTCAAAAACATATTATGAATTTCTTTGCCTAGTACATCAAATGACTCCAACACTCTTTCTTCCACTGTTTGTGTTTGTGTAGACAAAAACTTATTAATTACACGCATCGCTGCTGTAGCATCTGAGATTGTGGGGATTTCGTCATTTATGTGGTCCTCTTCATCACCATCAGATGCATAATCTTCGATTTCAGAACGAATCATTTTAACTTCTTCCGCAATCTCTTCATCAGTCGGATCTTCACATGTAATAACTTCATCATCACATGTTTCAAACAATTGCATATCACAAACTGAGAAAACTGCTGTGATCAGGAATAAGGGAAAATGATTGACGGGCGGGCGGGATCACACCTGCAGAGTGGCTTTCGTAAAAGCGAAAGAATGCAGTTGTTTCTCCATTAAAAAAAGAAAAAAAAAAAGACTTATCGCTGATTTGCCCCATGTTTCACTAGCTGGCATACATTTTCTTATGAAATTGGAGTCGAAGTCCTGTTCTCACAAATTTGGAAAAGTAACAAAAACAAAACAACAACAAAAAAAAACATGATCGACTGGACAAAAATGTTCGTTACAGCCGATTCTTAAGATTTCGGTGGTTCGCTATAAAAGGATAAATTAGCATTAAATAAAATAGGAAAACGACGGGACCAAAAATTTCGTTCGTTATATGCCGGGTTCGCTATAACGGGGTTCGACTGTATATATATTTTTTACATTTTCGTGCAACGAGCAAAAATACCGTTTTCCCAAAAGCGGATATAAAATTTAAAAATAAAGAGTCTGTATTAAAATAAATATATCAATTTAAAATTGATCTGGTTCTAATTTGAATATTTTCATGCGGCTTTTTTTTCTTCGATTCAGAATTATATATATTTAAATATATATATATGAAAAAAACTCGATTTTTTGAAAGTTTAAAAAATGATTAGTCCTTTAAGTTGGTTTTTTGATTTTCCAACATCAAAAATCATCTTCAATTATTCTAATAGGAATGTAGTGCATTCCAACGAAATAAACAGTTGTAAAGAAACTTTCACAGTAAGCAAATGATGAAAACGGATCACCATATAATTGACCTATTTCAGTCAATCAGTATCTTCTGATTTACGTGAGTTTTCTGTGTTACTGTCAGTGTCATGAAACATATTCGTCGTGCAATATCAATAATTTCTTGCAAAAACCGAGATATATGAGACATATTTCATTACCATAAAGTTTTTCATTTTCATGCATTGCCTATATATAAAGTCAAATGAGAGGTGACGCGAGATGCGTAAAGGAGCATTTAAAGTAACCATGAAATTTTGTTTTTGGAAAGGTTATAACAGTATAAATTTGCTCGTTAGAACAAGTATATAATCAATTAACGTATTTTTATTCATTATTGAAATTTTTTTCCTAATGAGTTTTATATTGACCATATACAGGGTGATTATAATTAAAGCTTCACTTTTAAAATGCTGTAACAAAAGAATCACTGGTCAGAATGACCTGATATTTCATGTGACTATACGTGAAAAAAATGGGAATTTGTTTTACAAAAGAAAAGTACAAAAGTTGACTGATAGATGGCACTGTACTCGTCATAAGATGCTAACTAAAAGATGTGACATCCGTTTGTGGCACTCTTTGTTCAAAGCATATCCACCACGACAAGATGGTGCCACAGCCGATAGCAAAAAATCGGTTTTTAATTGTCCCTAGGCCAAAAACCGCGGAAATAGCAAAAACGAAAATAAACCCGCCTCTTCGAATTTATCAATCAACTTCTTCAGACCGAATGCAGTCATTGGGCCATGGCCGCTTCTTAAACCTTTAATTTTCGGAATTTCTTGAATCCAATTGTTGCACAGTCACCGTTCTGGTAAAAAAAACTTCACAAGAAGAGCTCGATCCTTCAGTGATAGTCATGACTGCCTTCTCAGACGCGGAATATGAAGAACTGCATGCTCTCCGCCTTTTTTAAGCACCTCTTAAGTGTAATGTGCAGTGCGCATACCTTTTTATTAGCATCTTATTACGAGTAAAATGCCATCTATCGGTCAACATTTGTACTTTTTTCTTTCTCAAAACAAAATCTCATCACTTCACCTATATTCACATGAAAATTTTTACAGCCTTTTGAAAGTGAAACTTTAATTATAATCACCATGTATTTAACACAGGATTTGACGTGGTTTCCAATGTTATGCTTGAAATCATCCGAAAATATAACTTATTTTTACAGTAATATGAATTGGAAAGTTACTATGCTCCTAGCCAACGGCTCCAATGTCTCCAACGGCTCTCTAATTTCGTGTAACTGTTTAAAATGAAAGAAAGTTATTACGAAAAATATCCATTTTAATGAAGTCGAATTCCCGTAAATCTAGTGTTAAAGAATAATTTGAAATCTTTTATGCTTTCCTGATACATTTTAAAGTAATCTCTTTTATTATTATATTTAAGATGAAGAATGTTAAGAAAATGTTAAATACCACGATGTTCAATATTCAATTTCATTATTCATATGGTAATTTTTATTTTATAATACCCATTATTCTTGTACTTGTTACAAATAATAATACAATGTATTTCATAATATATACGTAATATAATGCACGCCCTTTTCCGTCCTCTTTTTTTTTTGGAGTGTGTGTGTGTGGGGGGGGGGGGGGATTATACATAAGTAAGTACGGTAATAGTTTTTTATTTTTTTGTGATAATTTAAACATGGGATAAGAAAAGAAACAAAAAACGCTTTTGCTCATTTCTTACCTACATGAAATTCACTGAGAAAATCTGTTCACATGCATAACCGAAAAAAACTGTGGAAGGGACATTTTCAAATGAATATTCGAAAAGAAAATGATTCTGCTGTTGCTTTATTTAGCAAGTATTATTGAACTTCATGTGAAGTTTATCTATTCTAATATATCGAAGAAGAAAAGTTTGTTTGTTTGTATCAGGGGTGTAGTGGAGGTTATGCGCGGGTATATGCCGTATACCTTCTGGATTTTTTAAAGAAGCACCGTATACTCTCTGTTTCTCAAATAAAACTATAGCGTGTATACCCTAGGCATAACGTTCATAACTTTAGCCTATACCCTCTGGGTGTTTTACGACTGCATCACTGGTTTGTATGGAACTACAGAACCATTTAAATAATAATGGTTGCAACATGATGATGGCCATCTCGGCTCCAACAAAGGATATATTTTATGTCGGTGGCCACGTATTGGTGTAGGAACAAAAAATTTTCTAAAATCGCGCTTTATGTTATACTGTCTCAGGGAATAAAACCCTAAAATTTGGCACGGTGGTTACTTTTAAAATGAAAATGCTCGCTAAGAACGGTTTCTAAAAAAATCTAAGTCCAAAAGCGTGAAATGACTTAATCGGTAAACGTTCTAAATTACAATTTATTTTTAACTGTTAGATCTAGAAATTTGAAATGGCTGTTACTTCTAAGATATAACTCCTCGCACAGAACAGTTACTAAAAAATCGGAAATTTAAGAGGGTACAAGCCAATAAAAATAAAATAAAAATAAACAAATAAAAATAAATAAAAATAAATAAATAAAATAAAAATAAATAAATAAAATAAAAATAAATAAATAAAATAAAAATAAAATTCTAAAAGTTCTATTTTCTGTGATACTGTCTGCGTTAAGAACTTGAAATCTGGCATGGGAGTTACATTTAAGATGTAAATGCTAGTGTGTAGTTAAGGAGTAAAAATAAAATTGTCACGGTTCTTTGAGGGTTGTTTTATAATGAAATCTCATATGAAGTTAGCATGAATATGAAAGGTTTAATTATTTATTGAAATTAATTGATTTCGCTCCAAATTTCACGTGTATAGTTTGCTGTGAGATTCCCGTGGAGTATAAGACAAGAAACTAAGAAAATATCAATTAGAACATTTGTAAGAAGACTGTAAAAAGTTATTTTTTAAAGTTTCATCAATGTTTTATGCATAAGTTTTACTTATAATTTGATTTTTCTCTATTTCAGGTAAGAATACCTTTCATTTCTTTCCCAATGAATATCAGAGATATGTTATACAGTAAGTAATATTTAAAATTTTCAAGTTCAATAGAATCTAACTTTTATGTGTTTATTTGCAAACATTCAAACATTCTCCTTAAACAATACAACTCAAATTTAGAAAATGGAAACAAATTACATTGTACCCAGAGTTAAAAATATTCCTACATGCAAGTTTTTATTTATATATTTGTATCAATAAATGAAGTTTGTTAATATAGAATGTATGTGATGTAATATGAGATACTGGCAATTCACTACATTTAGCAAGACATATTCTTTTAACTTCTGTTATATTATAAAATACATAAAATATTAAACAGATTCATACATATATATTTATATCAATGAATGAAGTTTGTCAATATAGAATCTATACGGTCTAATTTGCGACACTGGGAATTTTGCCACATTTAGCAAGATATATTGCTTTAACTAGTGTTTTATTATAACATATATAAATCATTAAACTTACGCGTAAATATGTATATTGCTTTAAATATTTCAGTAAAATTGTAAAAATGCATAGATGCAATAATCTATTAACATAAGGCTCGCGGATACATTGGTAAATTTGAAATGCATCTAAATTTCTTTTTTTTTTTCTAAGTGTGAAAACGGATATTATACATTAACAATGTCATCGCTAGTTTGTCTTTGAAAACATTAACTGAGATGAGCCTTGTTTTAAATATGCTGCTAGAGAAATTGAACATAATTTTAATTTTTAAAATGTGTGTTTTTTTTTTTTTTTTTTTTTTAAAGTTATTTAACGCTTTCTTGGTCGTCATCGAATGTCCCATGTTTGGCTTTTTTGTGTCCGTACGATCGATGTCGCATGCCATGCGTCAAAGAGAAAAATTGTATGTTTGAAAGTGAATTCGGGTTATTTTCCGCGATTGTTTTCTTCACTTTCTTCTCTATTTCTTAATGTTTCCAAGAAATGACGCAACCATAGTCCTACTACAGTATAACTTCACAAATCCGGCATCATTGGTACCGAGACTATGCCGGATTTTTGAAACAATATCAAAAGTAGTACTATAAATTTAATGTTGCCTTTAGCCATAATTTAATTCATTATTAAGTGATAATTATGTAAGAAAAAGAGAAAAATAAATATAAAAAAATTACTTTATATGATATTTTCTATATTACAGAAAAAAAAATCTAATAAAGCGTGAAATTATGTCCTCTCTTGTAATTTCGGAAACATCGATGTCCTCGTTTCCCAAAATTCGTTCCAGCCATATATTGTGCCATGCATTCGCCAAAGTTGTCCCCAAAGGTGTTCCTGTTGCTAAGCAACAGTGCAGCTTCCAGAAAATTTCTTCAGAAAATAATCGCCTTTGACAAATGTAAAAAATTCAAATATTCTTTTTTTTGCATTTTTACTTTCGATCTTGAAGTTTTTAATTCATAAAGAATTGTTATTTTTCTTCTCCCACAACTTGGAAATGTAAAAGAAAAAGGAAGGGAAAAGATGGTTTTGATGCTGGATTTTCGAAGTTCCCGGATTTCTGAATGCCGGATTTTTGAAGTCACTGTATTTTATTTTGAAGTCTTGCTTATTTTTGTTTGTATTTTCTGTAATGTCGTATTTTGTTAGTTATTTTGCATGTCGAAGTAAATTTTATGATGGATTTAGAGGGGCTCCAAGGGCAGTGAATTTAATATCTCTCATCCAGAAGATGATAGTTCTGATTTATATAGTGATGACTTTTGATAAAATATAGTAATTGAAGACTTTGGAGCATTGCAGGAAAAACTGGAGATTAGTGAATGGGATGTTACATCTACGGACCCAGGAGGTCGAGTAAAAAAACTGCTTACTGACAAAAATATTTTGAATTTTTATATTCAGGATAGAGCATATATTAATTTTTAGCAATAAAAAAATGCTTTAATTGGATCGAAAATTCGAAAAAAAAAAAAAAAACATCCAACAGAGAAGGGGGTTAAAGATTGCCTTCTAATTGAGGCAAAGTAATGTAATTTAAAATTTTTTCATTTCACTCGTTTTCAGGTTACGGTCCCAGTTACTGATTTAGAGCTTATTTGCAACAATAAAAGGTATTCATGTTAACAATAATTCGAAGAATCTATTTCACGTTTTAGTTTCATGTAAATGAACTCTACGTTCAATTTTAAGGCTACACTTATTGCATTTTTTCCCGACGCATGTTATATTTATACATGCATAATTGTATATTTACTCATAATGTGCGTGCATGTAATGAACTTTTATTATCGGTCAGCATGAAGGGCTAAGCTTACTGTTCCGGATGGATGTGTGGCGGAAATTTCTTCCGTCCAAACTAAAGAGTGTGAAATCTTTATCACCCACTTCCGTAAAACGGTGTCGTGCTCTGATGATCTGTCAAGCACTATTACTGATGACTCAATATTCCATTCTAATGAACTTAGAAAAAAGAAAAATTCTAAAAATCAAATAAACTAAAATCGTTTTCCTTCACGGAGATAGAAAAATGCATACAAAAAATAAATAAATAAAATAATAGATTAACTTTTCACATAAGACAAGTGACAACTCTTTATTGAGTGTTTGAACGGAGAGGATGACAGTGGGAAAAATTGAAGTTTGGTCTGTTTAACCAAATTTGCTTATTTTTAGAGATCGAATAAAAATTCGGTTTCGTTTTCGGCCCAAAATCAGTTTCGCCGAAAATTCGTTTTTGGTGAAAATGCTGCCTGAAATTCGGCCGGGCTGAAACTATCCTTATTCCAATAATCTCATTTCTTCGTTTTTAAAATTTCCAACATTATACTCATTAATTTGAGCTGTATCGGCTCAAATGAGACGCTCTTTATTTATTGCTATGAACTTCACTGTTTATAATTATCAGTCATGTCCGACACAAGACGTGAGCAAATTATACAAGTAAAGCATATATGACTCAACTTTGAAGACTCTTTTCACGTGCTCATAAAAAGCTGCAGACATAGCAGTAATAGAAAATTTTTAGTTTGAAACCGCAGAAATGTTTCGAATACTTTTTGAGAAAGTTCTAATATAACAGGTGATCATTTACAAAAATCACTATAAAAGATAAATCGACATACGCACAATCTAAACATTTTTTAATTAGATGAAATTCATATAATTAGATCATTCTGTGTCGTTGATTAATTACATTTTATTTTATATGAAAATAAAAAAGTTTGGTTGGAGGCACAGAGAGCCAACTTGGGCTACACGTATAATTACATGTATAATTAATTAATAATTACGCATATTTATGTATGCATTTATTACTTAAAAAAATTGGACATTTTCGTTTTCGGTCGAAAATAGGAAGGTTACAGAAATTCAGTTTCGGTTTCTTTTCGGTCTTTAAAACATGTTTCAGTCGATCCTTACTGTTTGCTTCTCTGCTAAAACTACACTTTGAGTTTAGTCGAACCAACATTTGGTGCTGCATTAGCTGCTACCATAAGAGGGTGAAGTCTCGTTCCAACATTTGGAGCTCCGGTTGAACCATAACTTCAAAGGTTGAAACGAGGTTTCATCCTCTTATGGCTGCAGTAAGTTAAAAACCTACTTCATTTATTGCTAAGAGATGTTAAATAAACTCGATAAAATTGTAAAAAGTTTTTAACACAAACTGCCTTCATGTCCAAACCAAGTACAAAATCTTTTTTTACTGTTTTTATGGTTTTTACTTAACAACTTTCAGCAATTAATGAAATATATTATCTCTGAGTGTTCGGATTTGTTATATATTTAGTTCAAAACTTTTTTATGTAATTAAAACAAAATCTCACTCATTTTTAATTTGTTAATAAATTCGCATACATTACAAGTTTAGAAAATTCTATTTAAATTCTAATTCAGATCGAAGACTTTTCTTAATAGTAATAAAAATAATGTACAAATTTCAAGTTAACTTATATTCTTTAGTCCTCAAATCCAAGCCTACTATTCGCTCACACATAAAGGCATGATATATATTAGTTCATATTCCACATAAAGAATGATTTCAGTTTATGACAAATGTAATATCATTCAAAAAACATTATCAAAGTTCATGTTTTAAACCAAATTTCGAGGTTGTAAACTATAAAGCTGTTAGTCAAGCAACTTTTTATCAAAGATGTATCATATTCATGGGAAACAAAATTATGTTCATTAATATTTTAAACTAATTTTTATAATTTGAACTATAATGTAAAAAAAATGTTTACCTATAGGAAAACCTAAGTATATTTAGGGCTCGAAATTATCTCTTAATTATGCAGGAAAGTTTATCCTAACTTGCGTTTTCGAGTGAAGAAAATTAATATATATGTATATATATATATATATATATGTATGTATATATCCTTCTATATGGAAAAAAAAATAACGATTTAGAAATGGACCAATGAAATTCTGCGTAGATATCGCGAAACGCATCTGATTGGCCAGAGCTTTTTGATGCTATAAGGGGGTTACCAAAAGGGGGGGACCCGGCTCTGTCGCCAACTTGGCGACGTATCGCTAAATTTGGCGACCAAAATTATTCGCCAAAATTGACTCCAACTTGCCGCTATTTCCAGTATTTCGCCAAATTTCCATAGACTTCCAATGAAATCCAATAGGATTTACTTACTTGCAGAAAATCAACAAATTGAGATATTTCTATGCACCAAAACTAATCTTAACTTATGAATAGAGCTTAGTTGAACTATTTACATTATTTTTAAGCACAAACACTAACTATTTACAATATTCGTTACACTATATATATAAAATTTTACATATGTTGGAGCAGAAAAGGCGGCGAAGTGAAAATTTCAGAGAGGAGATTTATATGATAAGATTATCTACTCTAACTACAAATTAGCGACTTCATTAAAGATAAGGAAAAAAATTCCAAATAATTTTAATACATTTTTTATTTTTTAAATTTAACATATTTTTTAAATTTACAATACTTTTAATTTTAAATTTTCTATTAATTTATAATTTTATTTAATTATAAATTTAGTTAATTTGTAATTACTCAAATAAATTATAAATTTTATCTTTCTTAATTATTGTATATTTAATAATTCTTATAATTATGAAACTCTGTAAGCTCTAATGATTATGTGTTTGGAGATAAGTAAATAAAATTGTCAGGAGTTGGGGAAAAGCGCAATCGCCGCATAATCGTTTCGCGATACCGAACGGAATCGTGAAGCGATTACGGGTATACATATATATATATACATTTAAAAACAACATGGAAATTTTATAAAAATTCTTTGGCATTAAAGAACGGTTCTACATTTTATCGCAAAAGGACCTAAATCATTTAGAGTGCGGCTTTATACAATAATAAAAGTTACGAAAGTTCATTTTTTACTCTAAAAGGAAGCTAGATTCAATCATGGTTCTGATAATGATATCGCGTTAATTGAGACGTCACAAGAATTTTTTGGCTTTAGAAACAAGTACTTTATGAAGTTGTTTTTCACGTACTATAAATATAGATCCCCGCTTGTACACTTTTAAAGGGGGGATACTGTAAATACCGCAGAAATAGTGTAAATCGATGAAATTTACACTAGAACCTCGTTTCTATAACGCAGGGACAAACTTCATCAAGTTTTATAAGACTACTTTTCGCCTTACTTAAAATTAAAAAAAAAAAAAAAATCTGCGTTTAAATTCACGAACTATATTAAAATACTGGTGGAAATTCGCCCTTTCGGTAATCTGATGTTTACGCATTTCAAAGAAGGTAAAGGAAAAGCGTAAAATGCGGGAAAACGGCGAATTCCGGGAATATATTGTATGTAGATTTCTGAATAAAAAACGCTTATTTTGAGCTTTTAACAACATTAGTTTTTATTTTTTCTTTAACTGAAAAATGTGATGTTCCTTGATATTGCTGTTCATGTTACGTTTCAGGATACCAGATTTATCCGAGTGGTTTTAATCTAAAATCAATAAACAAAAAGCACTTAAAAATCTGGATAATTTCTGGTCTTTGGCCGATGATTTTTTTTTTTTTTTTTTTTTAAGTTTTGAACTTTTAAAGAAATGGCAGATTTTGGTAAAATTTAATAAATATATCGGTTTTCAACAGCAACAATAAAAAATCTTTTTTTTTTTTTTGTTTATAAAAAAGAAAGAATATTATTTACACGTTATTATATGCATTTGATTATTTAAGCAACTTTCACAAATATGTTAGTAAGACATAAAATACTTTAATTTTAAAGTTAAAATATTGAGAGGATAGCAATTCTACTTAACAGAGCTTCGAAATCTAAAATTCAGTGATGAGCTCTTATTTTCAGCGAAATATTCAAACACTAAATATGTAATAAAACACCGTTTTCATTCATAACTCATTCATTTCTCACCATAAACAAAGATAAATTACAATTCATTTGATCGATTCAAAAAATAATAATTATTAAAAAAATATTCATTTTTTTTTACTCATTAATTTTTTTAAAAAAATGAATCACTTTGCAGAATATGAAGACCACCAATGATCATCAGGTATTGCTTACGTCGTATTTCTATGAATTGGGGAGATCTTTTTAATTGCATTTTTTCTTCTATTTTGTGACATTCAAACTTAAGAAATATTTATTTATGAGCAACTTATCTAATTATTCTTCTTCCATTTTTTTTTCTTTTGTGTGTCGAATTACCTTTTAATGGGAAGGTAGTTAAATTGAATTTCATTTAGTTTCAATTTCAACTGAGATGAACCTCACAAAGGAAATAAACATAGGCTTCCGAAGTTACATTCTGTTCTTAATGTTCTCACGACATTCGTAGAAATTAGCATTTTATGCTGGTCTGCCTAGAAAAGAAAAAAATATAGGTATATTTTTTTATTATTTTTATACAAATATTTTTTCCCACTTTAAGGTTTAACAAAAAAGAAAAAGCGTTAAGCATATGAAAGGCGTTAAGATTATGAAATACTTTCCAACACTTCCTGAAATCTTTCACAAAACTTCGTTATTTAGGGAAATAAGGTAAATAAGATAACTAAGTAAAAGTTTTAGAAAACAGATAAAACATTTAATAAACTGATTTCAGCAGTTACCGTCCATAGCCAAATATGTATTCCAATTCTTTTGAACAGCCCTGTATTTGATCTGTAGGTTGATGATACTATATAATGGGAAAAATTACTTTAACAAGAAAAAACACAGAAAAGGTTGAAATTTCTTTTTCAGCAATTTATACTAATAGATGGAAACATCCTTGAAAACTTTTGTTCAGCCATATAGTTCACCTAGTATTCTTATTACACGCCACTATTTAGCTAACTAAAACAAAACTAATCAAACTAAAACACTCTTAAAACTACTGAAATCACATTTCCAAAAATTATCATCCACAGACAGCCAATCTAATTCTTTGCGTAGCCCTGTATATCATTTTATCTATATTCTACAAACATTTTAGTAAACTAAGTGCAATTCAGCGTAAAAATGCAGAACTCATTTAAAAAACACCTTCTAAGCAATTTACGCTCATACTCCGTAACCTTTGCGAATTCTTTTGTGTAGCCCTGTATATAAACTATAGCATTTATACACACCACATAGTATGCATAAATATAGTGTAACTTAAAAGCGCATATCATAATTAAAAATGCATTCCCAGCCATCATCGCTAATATACAATACTTCGGATAGAATATAGTATCTGAAATCTTTTGTGTGTCCCTGTAAATGCTATGCACTTCGTATTATACATGAAACAAGTTATAGCAAACCTCAGCGACGTATATCAATTTCATTATATATGAAATAGTTTAACATAATTAAAATACGCCGCAAACCATTCCCCTCCCCATCTATATCATTATGTAATGGAATTCTTTTGTGCGGCCCTGTAAAGGAATAATAACTATCCTTTGCTCCGCATATTCTACGGAATGCATATTTTAGTGCACTTCGTAAATGTATATCAATTTTATTATGTTTGAAAGGGGTAATAGCTTTAAAATTCCTTTTGAAACGATTTTCTCCCATTGGCCGTAATGTAACGGAATACTTTTGACTGTCCTTGTAAATAAACTAAACATGCTACAAACTTAATTTGAATTAGAGATCATGCTAGGGTAAACATCAATAACAAAAAAATTTTGACCAATCCCAGTCTACTTACGAGAGTTTGAGCGCGAACAGACGGCCAGACAAACCGAAGTCATAAACACTTTTCCACTTTGTTGGAAAGTGTTAAAAAGCGATATTTCGTGTACATTTTTAAACATTCCGCACAAAGAAAATCTCATGATTACACTAGTTATGACTAAAAGTGAATCAGGTGTTCTTTATGTAAATGATTTAAAAGAGACTTTAAACGCGTTTTTCATAATGTATTTAAATCGGTATAACAAGGAAGAAAAAATTAAACTTATTTATTTTTTTAATTATAAAAGCTTATACATTTCGTTAAGCCTTGACCAAAGCTTTAAAAACATATCTAACAAAATGTTTAATCATGATTTTGTATACGCAAGTGAAATCTCATGAAACCCTTTTACTGATGTTTTGCTAATTCATTTGATATTATCACAAACACTATTTCAAGAAAAAGTCCGTTCGCAATGTGTCTATTAAATCAAACAAACAGCAAAAATAACCGCGAGTCAATTTAACCATTAAAAACGAAATTTATTTTCTGATTCAAAAACGTCCGCCTTTCGTTATTCAAGAGCTGATATTATAGCTATGAATACGATAGTTATGACACTACTGGAACTTAACTTGCTGATTGCATATTCTAAATATCTATGTAAATTTTACTCCGTATCATTTGCTAATTTTAATATTTTCTTGATCCCTTTAGCTCAAAAATAATCCCACTTTGTGATTTTCTTCTTAAAGGTAATCATTGCTGTTTGAGACTCGCATAGCCCAAGCTATAATGCTTCTTGGATTTTTTTAGAAGTTAGAATCGAACACTATGGCACATACGTTTCGTATCAATTGATTCATTGTAAGTTAAAATTTTACGTTCTAAATTTCACATCTTAAAAAAGAATTTTTTCAGACAGATTTGGAGTAACGATAGTTGGATTATCTCAGGCTAGTTATTGTGGGAAGACACTGCGTAGTCTGTGGATTCCGTGCCTGTCTTATTCAAGGATAAGAAAAGACCAAAACAGTAGACCGAAATTTACGCTTGGGATAAAAACTCCACCCAAGATAAACGATAAGAAAAATCCTTCACGGAGCATTTAATGTTGAACTCGCCTCTCTTATTTGCAACTTTAAGCACAAAAAAAGGTCCTACAATCATTTATTTATTTATTGTCATCAAACACGCGCCTGTAAGCGTACTTGAGCCCACTGACACTTTTTCTTGATTGATTCGTAAAAAAAGTCAATTTTGCACTCATGCGAAAAATAAAGTTATTGGTTTTAGTGGGGGGGGGGGGGAGGGGACAAAAAAAAACAAACAGGAGATTCTCAAACTTTTTTTAAAATTAAATCTACTGTAAATGAAAAATTATAATTCGATGACACTACAAAATAATTACTTTTGACATCAATTGATTTTTTACAAATGTTATTGTTAAAAAGAAGCTTTATTATAATTGATTTTGAAATCTTTCGTAAATATACATCTTTATCCACCTAAAATCTACATAGCTTGCACAGCTGTAAATTTTCCGATTTTTTCCAAATCATTTAAGAAATTATCAGAGATTTTACTGTTTAAATAAATAGTTATAAAAACATAAAAAAAAGAAATATATTTCATTACATGCTTTTTCTAGTTCCACCTATATTTATTTGACTTGAAAGGGGGAAAAAAGAATGAATGAAAAACCGGAAGGTTGGAAGCGATGAACGTTAGATTCAGTATCGATTATGTATGCAAAGTGTATCCTTCACATACACGTACACAACTGCCAACCTTCTTAAATGAAATAAAAATATGTCAATCACAAATTTTACTTAACGAATGAAAACATATAACTGCTACACAGAAAGAAGGGGGGGGGGGGGGGGATTCTGCTTCAAAGTATGCATATGCATATCTGATTTAAAAATAAAATAAAATAAAGTAAAAAACAAAAGGTTGACATCGATGTATATAAAAAAATCAATGTGTGTGACAATTGAAAAATTCAAATGTACCCGTGACATTACAAAGTTTGACAATACCTGCAGTAGAAAATAAATTATTATTGAGTAATAGAGCATACGGAGGATGGGTTATTTCTGAAATTCGCAGTTCTGGTTTAGCTCTCTCGAACAAAAGTTGACCGCATCGCCTCTAAACCAATTAACCAATTTACTGAAAATTCTAACTGTTGTCTTGAAGATTCAAAACTTTCTGAAAACTTGTGTTTTCTTCAGATTATTTTTGAGGGAAGTTCTTATCCAGAATTTTGAGATTGGATTAAATGTCGTGAATTTTTATTTGATGTACCTCATCTTCACTATTTTTTATGTAGAGTATTTGCCTTCAAAGTCGGTTCTTTTTGTCAAGACATTGAAAAATACGTTTTTGTTTACTAAGAGTATGTTTCATCATGTCCAGTAAAATACATATAGGGATAGAAAATGATTTACCTTTAGTGTTATATTCTAAGCCTTAATCTTTTTTTTTTTTTTTTTTTTTTTTTTTTTGACATTATCGATCCACGTTGAATCAGAATAATCTACAGTCTATAGCACTTATCCATAGTAAATTCAAAATCTATAATAACATTTTTTCCAGCATGCTGCAAGAAGATAATGAATTCCACATGCTACGAAGATTGTAAAGGATGTAAATGTTATTTTCGAATTTATTTATTCCATGTAATCATATATCTTATTATTATTAATTACACAGCTCTGCCATGAAAATGTTTTATTGATACTTAAAACTGTTCTTAATGTAATTTTTGACGTTTAATTTAAAAATCACTGTAAAAGTTGTGTATGATGCACCATTTTTGCACAAACATGACTTTTATTATATAAAGAGATGTTACAATCTGCGTATTGCAATTAAAACTCTTAATTTAAATTAATAGCAAAACATTTGCTATTCCCTTTACCTATTTAAAAAAAAAAAAAAAAGCTTTGTGATCGGGACATGGTAGACAATAGGCTCCACTGTAGGATTTAATAATGATGTTCAAAGGTTAAAATAAGCATTCGGATTTTGTATTCCTTTGTATGGAGGTATCTTAACAAGAAAAATTTCCTTAAAGCGCAACTCAGAATATTTTGAAGAAAATGCTAATGAAACTACTTATGCATGTAATAAATGGTCAGTCAAATTTAGCGGCTGAATTCCAGTAGAAAGTCTGTAAAATGATAAAATACTTTAGAGTATTTGGTGCAAAAAGACGCAATTTGGCGAGGAACACTTTTTCCACGCCAATTTCAACCGATTTTAATGCATTTGGAAATTTCTAATTAAATGAGTGTTTAAATGCGCAGTACTCAAGAATTTTAAACTTAAACGATAAACAGTTTATTATTTTTTTTATAAGCTTTATATAATATGTACAATTTGCGTGTTGCTGAAGTTATTTAATTTTACACATCTGAAATTCGCAGTTCTGGTTTAGCTCTCTCGAACAAAAGTTGGCCGCATCGCCTCTAAACCAATTAACCAATTTACTGGACTCTTTTTTACTGATTAAAACGGCAAAATCTAATACATCTTCATGTACTTTTATAAAAAAAAAAAAAAAAAAAAAAAAAAAAAAAAAAATGAAGGCTAATTCCATGTGCAGATTTATCACATATATAATAAAGAACATGTACAAGAAATTTTAAATCTATATCTCAAATACAAAAAAGCCTTAGCATTTTTAAAACATGAAAGACTGGAGTTTCAACAAATTTTCTTATTTTAAAAAATATCGTTCAAATGGTGAACTCACTGCATTTCAATGTTCAAATAAAAATATATTTTGAAAAAAAAAATAACTCCATATTTAATTCAAATTAAAAAATTTGAAAAACAAATTTGAATTTTTTAAAATCCCTACTACTTTTTTAAATGTGAATATTTTTGCCCAATTTTTTTTTTAAGATTTTCAAATCTGTATTGCACAAGACTGGGCATGGATTTTTAGATAATTTAATATTGCGTTTACTATGTTTTTTTTACTGATTAAAACGGCGAAATCTAATACATCTTCATGTACTTTTATTTAAAAAAAAAAAAAAAAAAAAAAAAAAAAAAAAAAAAAACTGAAGGCTAATTCCATGTGCAGATTTATCACATATATAATAAAGAACATGTACAAGAAATTTTAAATCTCTATCTCAAATACAAAAAAGCCTTAGCATTTTTAAAACATGAAACTGAAGAAGATATGAACTTGGAGAAAAAGCCATTTAAAGTTTTTGTGGATAATTGCGCTGGGTGTATTAACAAAATTTACAATATCTCGCGATATTATTGCCGTGTGGGTAAAAACGAGGTGTCAAAATATTCGCAATTAAACAGGTTTTCATTTAATATTTAAAAATAAAAATTGACTTTTGATTAAATTTTAGGTAAACTGCCTCCATTTGGACACCAGATGGATCTTCATATTGATCTAATGTCGCCTTCATTTGTAACTATCTACTTATATATATATTTTTAATGCGTTATTAAATTTTTCAAAATCATCAGTTACACTGGCTAATTCTAATTGCCCTGTCAATTTTAAAACTATGAGAATTGATACGAGTAATTTTACATGAATTGTCTTTCGTATTAAAGTAAAAAAACAACAACAAAAAAAAAAAAAAAAAAAAAAAAAAAAAAAAAAAAAGAAAGAAAGAGAGAAAGGATTTATTTTTTTTTTACAAGTTTAACCCTAATTTTCAACTAATATACGTAAACTATAAACTATGTAATTACTTCACAATATTAAAAACGTGTAAGGTATAATATTTTTGACTTTCTGTATGATAAGAATCTGGTAACGCTGCTGCAGTTAAAATTACGGCGCTTCAAATCTTGAACCATACTGTGCTTTATTTGCGATTGGAAAAAAAAAAAAGATTTATCTTTGTCAAACTACTGATTCTTCAGCATCCCTCAAGAAATCTTTTATGTCATGGGTAATCTTTCAGATTTTTTTTTTTTTTTTTTACACAGATGGATAAAATAATGATAAATCACGTCTGTCCTTTGTCCTTTTAGTTTAAACGAAGGTTTTCTTTTCCGTTTTCATTTAACTGTTCTAACTGCCCCTGATCCTCTTTAAGGTCTTTCTTTTACCCTCTTTTACTTAACTTGGTCATTGTATGCAAAGATGAAATCTTGCAAATGATTTTTAACTCACTTTCGGATAAGCTATAATTATAAAAAAAAATATGAACAAAAGTGTATTTCAGATGATAATACAGCATTTTAACATTTTTAGAACTTAATATAAATTAAGGGAACAAGGGATCTTCAAACTCCTTTTTTTTAAATTGCACTATAAATACTATTTAAGGGCACATTATATTTAGCCCAGTGGTTAGGGGTTTAAATTCGGAATTAATTAGGGGAAAGCTGGAAATTGTTTTAATCCCTTCAGTTTAGGTCTAGAATGAATATACTATGTTTTTCCCCTCGCACTAGGTAAGCGTTAAGAAATATGTATATATTTATAGTCAAAAAACACGTTTTTTTACATACCATAACAGTATATCTCAAAACAGCTAACTCTGTCAAAAACTTTGTCAATACAAATGTTGTAGAGCTTAAAATATCCTGAGTAAAATGAGTACCTACACGTAATATTTTTGTTGAACAATAAGGTCACAATTCTACTTTAAAGTTTTAGACACGTGGTCAAAAGGTTGAACTCAGAATTATTAGGACAAAAACTGGAAATTGTTTTAATCCCTTCAGTTTAGGTCTAAAATGAACGTACTATGTTTTCTTCCTCGTACTTGGATGAATGTTAGAAAATATGTACATATTTATTTTCGAAAAACACTTTTTTTTTATTAGATTAACAATATCTCAAAACAGCTAACTCTATAAAAAAACATTGCCAATACAATTGTTGTAGAGCTTAAAATTTTGAATAAAATGAGTACCATCATTAATATTTTTGTTTAACATTAAGGTCGCAATTCTATTTCAAAATTTTGCCTTAATCGCTAATCAAGAGCTTGAAGCCAGGATAGACCAAGTTAACTTAACAATATCTGAAAACAGCTAACTCTATCAAAAACATTGTCAATGCAAAAGTTGTAGAGCCTAAACTTCTGAGTAAAATGAGTACCTACACTTAATATTTTTGTTCAATATTAAAGCCACAATTTTAAGGTATTTTTAAGTTAACTTAGTCTCTCCTGGCTTCACGCTCTTGATTTGAAAAAAATTTGAAATAGAATTGCGACCTTAACATTGAACAAAAATATTAATGATGGTACTCATTTTATTCAAAATTTCAAGCTGTACAACATTTGTATTGACAATGTTTTTGACAGTGTTAACTGTTTTGAGATATTGTTATGGTATCTAAAAAAACGTGTTTTTTGACTATAAATCTGCACATATTTTCTAATCGCTCACGTACTACGAGGGTGAAAACTGAGCATATTCATTCTAGACCTAAACTAAATGGATTAAAACAATTTCCAGCTTTCCCCTAATTAATTCCGAATTCTGCCTTTTTTTCATCCCCTACCACTAGGCTATATGAATTATGTTATGTATTAAATCACACAAGGAAAAAAAATGTGTTTTGGTGAAAAATCAAGAATTTTCCTGAATATTTAGGGGGGGGGGGGGTGGATGCCCCATGCGCATTCCATACCAGTTAAAATCCCCAATATTTTTTATGCCAGTTAGGTTTACATATACAAATAAAACTGTGCATATTTTCTTTTAACTAAATATAATTGGAAAGTTTAAGGTAGTTGAGTAAAAGTAAAAGGCTAAAAATTTCATAAAATTTAGAAAAAAAAAATTTCTTACCTTTATATAGATATATAAAATGCGATGTACAGGTTTACTTGTATATGTAAATTTAACTGGCATAAAAAATATTGGGAATTTAATTTATATGGAATGCGCAGAACATTTTGAAAAGTTCTTCATAATGCTTAAAATATTCAGGAAAATTCTTTTTTTTTTTTTTTCCCTCCCCCCCCCCCCAAAAAAAAAAATTAATTTCTTGTGTGATAAATATATGCCATAATTCATACAGTGTGCCCTTGAATAGTATTTAATGTACAATTAAATACACACACACACGTATATATATATATATAATGAGTTTGAAGGTCCCTTGTCCCTTTAAGAGCCGTTATTTTGAAAATCAGACAAGTGCGACAGTTGTATTTTTTGTTTTGCCTGATCTTTTTTTTTTATGTTGATGTAGATCATATTTAATGAATAATGTGAAATTTTGAAGCTCTGAAAAAATTTCCTATATCCTGTAGAAAATGTCAAAGTTCAAGACCACGAATCCCATTTTTCATGAAAATTGAAATGCCAGTATGTTTGGATTGTTATATCTCTGGAAAGCAACAACATCCCAAAATTCTTTTGTCGTAAACTGTTAGTATAACACTACATACTTCGTAAAATTTACTTGGTTCCATGGGGCATTGTTAATTTTCTTTGTTATGTTGCCACAAAATGCAATCAAAATGACTTTTTCATCCATTTTCTGCACTTATTATCTTAGTTAAGCAATAGTACCCCAAAATTTTTCTTATAGAATATGAAAGTTTACTATTAGGACAAGCTAAGTAATATAGAACTTTACCAGGATATCGATGCTATTAGCAAATATAATCTGTTAAATATTCAAAAGTTTCAAAATCTGCAACTTTTGAATTAGTCCTATCTCAAAACAGCATCACAGTTGAATAAAACATAATATATCAGGTAGTAGTTGAACATATGTACAAAAACATGGAAACGAAAAATAAGTGGGGTCTCATGCTATTTTTAGAAGAAAAAAATGACAAACCTTACAAAAAGGCAATGCAATAATTCAGGCTTTTCCCCTACAAGGAGAAAGTGAAAGGGTATGTTCCATTTCCTCTTAGGGGAAAAACATACGAAAGGGAAAGAGAAACGGGATAAATCATTTTCTGATAGGGAAGAAGCCTGATATTGACACTGCCTTTTTGTAAGTTTTGTCTTTTTTTTTTCTGAAAATAGCATGAGACCCCATTTATTTTTCGTTTCCATGTTTTTGTACATATGTTCAACTACTACCTGGTATATTTTGTTTAATTCAACTGTGATGCTGTTTTGAGATAGGCCTAATTCAAAAGTTACAGATTTTGAAACTTTTGAATATTTAACAGATTATATCTGTTAACAGCATCGATATCCCGGTAAAGTTCTATATTACTTAGTTTGTCTTAATAGTAAACTTTCATATTCTATAAGACAAATTTGGGAATACAATTGCTTAACTAAGATAATAAGTGCAGAAAACGGACAAAAACGTCATTTTGATTGCATTTTGTGGCAACATAACAATGAAAATTAACAATGCCCCATGGAACTAAGTAAATTTTACTAAGAATATAGTGTTATACTAACAGTTTATGACAAAAGAATTTTGGGATGTTGTTGCTTTCCAGAGATATAGCAATTCAAACATACTGTCATTTCAAGTTTCATGAAAAAAAGGATTCATGATCTTGAACTTTGACATTTTCTACAGGAAACAGGAAATTTTTTCAGGGCTTAAAAATTGCGCAATATTAATTAAATATGATCTACTTCAACATTAAAAAAAAAAAAATCAGGCAAAACAAAAAATACAACTATCGCACTAGTCTGATTTTCAAAATAATGGCTTTAATAGCTTAATACTATGGCATTTAGCTGGTAGCCTGCACAGATGATAAATCATCAAATAACTCTTTAAGGATGCAATTGTATACGAGTTATAACAGCAATGGATTAAACCATGCTCCCAAAGCACTCTCACCAAAAGAGGCCAACTGACTGTGAAGCTGCAACATCGAAATTTCGTAACCCTAAAAAGTAGAAAATATAAATAAAAAACAAAGAGTATAAAATAGTGTTTAAAAAATACGCTTTAATAAGTGAATTAATTAAATTAGGATTATACGTTGAGAATTCAATTTAGAAACTCTAAAAAGATAGTTTAAATAAAGATTTTTTCCCTTCCCTTGCCATATTAAAAAAAAAAAAAATCAAAGCAAAAATTCTAACATTTTAAAAATAAATTCACTAGCTCACGCGTAAAAAAAGTGGTGAATTTTCCATAATCTGATTCGGTGCTCACGCTAAATTAACATATAACATCTATATATATAAAAGAAAGTCTGGATTTTGTATTAATCAATGCGCAGCCCAAACTACTGAACTTAAAATCTTGAAATTTGGGGTTAAAATACTTCTTATGACATTGAGTGCCGCTAAGAAAGGATTTTCTAAAATTCCACTCCTAAGGGAGGTAAAAAATAGAACGAACTTTAAAAAAATTCCTTAAAAATCTGATTTTATAGTTATTTTTCAACTGATAACATATTTTAGTGTATTTTTGTATGCTGAATCGAATGGTACTAACCAAATTATTTTAAGTCTAACAGTTCATGAGATATTTCATATTTTTCTAATTTGGCGCTATCTTTGGCGCCAAAACCTCAAATTTTCAAGTGATAATTTCTAAAAACTCATTCTCTTCATTCTGTTACTATAGCAAGGGAAGAAATTCAAATTGAATAATTTTTTAATCAATTCTTTTGCTTAAATATTTAAAATAACTATGTCAGTTTGGAAAAAAATTATAAACGTCTCAAAAACTAAAACTAAATAATAATAATAATAATAATAATAATAACTGTTCTACTTTTTCGTTCTATCAACACTATGCCAAAATGTATGGTATCGCGCCATTTATTTCTACCCTTAGCGTGCAAACGATTTTTATTGCAAACCGTGCCAAACATTAACATTTGCTATTTATTGAACGTGAATATTTTTTATGAGTATTATTCCATCGAAATCCGCCAAAATGAAACAAATGTCGCTAAAAACTACAAAAAAATTAATATTTCAAAAACAAATAAAGATGCAGTTTTCAAACAAATTGCATTAAAAAGTACTTTTTTTCTTAGTACGATGGTATAAAAACTGGAAATGTGCGATGTTTAGAAATTTAAAAAAAATGCTATAGAGCATTTAATTGTACAATGATACATCTACTTTATTTATTGCTAGCGTCTGTAAGCTAACGTTATTTTTTGGACACAAAATAAGCTGGGAAAAAGAAATAGCATACCGTACTGGGGCTAATAAAATGTTTACTGTAATGACAGATATGCTTATTACGTACGCCACGCTACAATGATAACCTGAAAGACATTTACAATTCGAGACCTGCAGATTAAATTGACTTTATTTTATTATTTTATTGTAAAAAAAAAAAAAAAAAAATATATATATATATATATATATATATATATATATATATATATTTTTTTTTTTTTTTTTTTTTTTTTTTTTAAGTATTGATTTGTATTGATTTAAAAAAATAGTTAGTGAAAGTCTGTAATTTTCAAATGTTATATATTTTAAATGCTCATTTTTGTATCAACAAAATTATTTTTTTTTTCAAATGTTTCATTTCATTTTGCACTAATTATTATGCTTGGCGACAACGGTGTTGGTATAACGGGAAAAATACCAAAACAGTTCCTGATTTTATTTATAATACAAAAAAAAAGGGTTTAATAAGAAATAAATATTATAAAACGGAAATATTTAATTTAAGTATGAAAACAATGTTTGTACTGTTTAAAAAAATGTTCATATTCAAAGGTTTAAATAGAAAATTTTGCAATTTGTCATTTGCTCCTATGGATAAAAAGAAAAAATGGATACTCTTATGTTAACCGTGCATAAATCTCACAAATAGTATTTTATAAATTGCAAATACCAATACTTGCAATTTTACTCATCATCATCTACTATATTTACAAAATGCAAATTCTTATTTCATTCTGATTGACTAAAACTCAGGTTCTACTGAAAATAATTTTTTAGAACGTGCACTGTTAGTTAGGTAATTTGCTTTAGAAGTGTTTTAATGTAAAAAATTAGTTCTACTTTGAATTAGTACGGGACTTTTAAAATTGGGTGAACCCGATTATGAAAGATTAACTTTAATGTAAAGTTCCACTAAATGGATTTTGATGCTATGTCGGAAAATTCTCTTTATTGCTATATCTTTTTTTCTTGCTATATGCAATGTGTATATACTAGAGAATATGTATTCTATAAAAGTGTGCAGGGTTTCTTAAAAAATACAGTGGGTATATAAAATAGACCTACCCCTACATCCCTGAGAGTTCTATAATCTGGTTAACGCGATTATAGAAGATATATTTAAATTTAACTATCTATAATATGTATTAAATGCAAAGAGAAATTTCGTTTGGGCCGCTTACAACCTGAGTTCTGCTGAATAGATTTGTGATAGGGCTTACATTGTTAGATAATTTTTCAGAAAAAAAAAATTAGTACATTATATCGTTCTACGTTACTTAGTTAAATAATTATGGGGGAAAATTCAAAATCAGAAGAAAACGATTATGAAAGATTGGCTTTTTTAAAGTTTCTACTGGGTGGATTTTGGTAATACAAACTGTTAATTAGATAAATTTTAGGGAACGTTTTGGTACATTTACCAGTTTAAAAGATTCTGCTAAGTGGATTTTGGTGGAACTTGCTCAGTTAGTTAATTTTTCAGGGAATATTTTAGTATAAAACACATATCGTTCTAGGTTGCTTGGTTGTAGGATTTTGGATGAAAGTTCTAGAATGAGGTGAACCCAATTAAGAAAGAGGTAGGTTCCTTTTCAGGTCAGGTAGGTCAGGTTTTTCCTTTTCATAGTTTCTATTGGACGGAATCTGGTGAGAATTGCATTGATAAATTTTCAGAGGAAGGGTATAAGTATATTACATATTGTTCTATCGTACTTTACCAATTCCTACAGTAAAGGATCAACTAAAGTAGTTGATCCTTAGCAGCTCAAATTTTGTGTGTCTCAATAGAAAATACAATAGTATAATGGCGTCCATATCGTTTGTAGCAATTCAGAGGGGTATGCCAGGTTAATGCCCACATTGCTTTCAAACGAATCATCAAATTCCCAGATATATTTCGTTTGATTCATGGTTTGTTTAGAAAAACAGACCAGCGAAGCGGGCGAAGGCTGCTAGTATATATATTTTTTTTAATCATGAATTGCAGTCATTAAATTAGGCGTTATTTTCAAGATAAACATTTAATGCTAATAAAAAAATATACATTTAAAATTAATTCCAATTTATGTTTTTATACCTATTTAAATTTCTCATTTTTAGACTGAAAAAAATTTAATAACTACCTCCTTTTTTGCCTTTTCATTAAATATTGTTTTATTATTTTCCGAAATGAAATCATTGAGGATTGTCATGTATTTTTCTTTAAAGTTTTTATTTGTAAAAACTATAATTTTTGAGATGCCACATTGTTTTCTTTTATTGAACGATAAATATGAAAGGAAAATCATACCTCAAGCATAGATTATAAAACTTTCCAACACATTCAGACTACTTTAACAAAGTTTCAAAGCTTAATAAAGTGGAAGATTATGCCTACGTAAAAGTTTTGGAAAACACATAATACATTTTAAAACCCAATTTTCACAATTACCATCAATAGGCGGAAAAATACCGAATTCTTGTGTGCAGCCCTGTATATGATCTATAGATTTGTTTATAAAAACTTTCACCATAAAAGGAAATGCTCGCGAATTCTTTTGTACAACCCCGTATATGATTTATAAAATTTATGCGCACCAAGTAATATCCAAAAAATTAGTTAAATTTAAAAACGCATACTACAATTGAAAACGTGTTTTCAGCAATTATTGCTCATTTACGATTCTTTTATGTGTTTCTGTAAATGAGCGATAAAAGATATGCATACTATATTCTATAGAAAGCATCTTGTAATGGCACCTCAGAGATGCATATCAATCTCATCATTAAAATACACTGCAAACGATTTTCTTCATAGACCAAAATATAATAGAATTCTTGAAACAGCTGCTTGTAATAAATTACATTTAAGTAATAAAATATATTTTTGTTGGGAATGCTATTTTCTATTAATTTTTATTATAATTTATAATTTTTTTTTTTTTTTTTTTTTTTTTTTTTTTTTTTTACATCTAACGTATTTATTTTAGCATAAAGTATATTTTTTTCATTTGTCTAAATGGATTAAATTTCAATCCAATGCAAATGAGTTCAAATCTCCATCAAATGTAAATAACCATCGATTCCACTACCATTGTTCAGTTACTTAATGGTGTTTTTTGATGTATAATGGCGACTCTAGCTGTTCTTTTTCATAGAACATTTTCACAACATTAGACGTTTCCAAATAAAAGAAAGTCTCTTTCGTTGTCTGTTAAATAGAGTAGAAATCCGCCGGGTTCCTATTTAGCTTCCAGCATAAGTTACTCTTTATGACTATTATTTTTCAATTGGAAAAATTGGGATGAGAATTTTTCGCTGTCTTATACGTGTTTCAATCACATTTTAGGTTGTAATCTATATTAAAATAATCTTTATCTAATATGATATTTGATTTTAATAGATATGTGTTTACTAACTGATTTAGTGTGTTTTTTAAGCTGTGATTTATTTCAAAATATGAGTTAATCTTTCCTTTGACCTAGTAAGAATCCTTCGCAATGTTCTGATTGCAGTAGGAAAATCTGTAATTCCATTTATTTATTTCTTTAATTTGAAAGCGATCGCTTTGTTTATGAATATACTATAATAAAATATGTGAAAACGCAACCTGCGTACAGCAACGGATACATTTCGTATTATTTTTCCGTATATTATGATGGTCGCAGATTATATAGAAAGCTGCACAAAAGAATTCACGCACATTAACGGCTATGCATACAGCAATTGCTGAAAATGAATTTTTATTGTGTTGTGTTTATTTAATGTTTATTAGCCCCCGATATGCTATTTCTTTCTCCAAGCTATTAAAATGTCGTCTCCAAAAAAGAACGTTCCGTTGTATAAGCCAACCGTAAAACAAAGCAGATGTATCATTGTACTGTGAAATACTCTACTGCAATTTTTTAAACTTCTAAGCATCGCACATTTTCAATTTTTATACCGTCGTATTAGGAGAAAAAAGTATTTTTTAATGCACTTCGTTTGAAAACTGCATCTAAATTTATTTTTGAGATTAATTTTCTTTGTAGTTTTTAGTGCCATTTGTTTAATTTTGGCATCTCAAGTATTCCATTTCTGTAGAAAGTAAAAAAAAAAAAAAAAAATAGCTGGAAAATAGTAATTATATCTTTTTGTTGCCATTTTCCCATAACTAATGGGGGAAAAAATGTAATTAAAATACGTGCTATTTTGAAAAAATATAAGTGAATGATTTCTGATACCATGGAGCTATTATAAACTATGTTTAATTTAATATTACAAACAAATGAACGCATATGAATCATTAGATTGCCGATTTTTTTGGTCGAGTTTCTTGAATGACATCCACTTCCTGTGTATTATTCAGCGATAGTGACGTCATATGAATACTTTACTGTAGATGTTGTTTAAAACTGGATCGTAAATGAGGAATTCTTCAGAGGATGCAAATGATGTCATTTTATATAAAATAAAAGCGTGCGTTTTAAGTCCTAAAACTGAAATATGTTTTGTATTATCTATGTTTATGTACATATTTTTTTTTTCATCGGGGGGGGGGGGCGACACTAAATTCTGAAAAAGCAGAATTCGTGTTTTTTAGTTTAGATATCTCATTTCTTTGCGAGTATAGAAAGGAAACTTTTTAACAATATTCCTATAATGTTGAAATTGTTTCATAATCTATGCCGTGATGCATGATTTTTCATTCTTGTTTACTTGGTGAACAACAAGTGAAAACGAAAAAATTTCCCTAAAATTACACTCTTTGCGTTTTAAAAATTTGCTGAAATATGTGTATAGTAAGATATTCTTCTTATATATTCTTCACTTTAAATTTTACCCTTTAGCTACATTTAACTCTCGGTTTTTTAGAAGAACAGTAATTTACATCAACAAGTATACGGTATGGAATAATTTCAGTGTAAAATTTGACATATGATGATCGATGTGTACAAGTTTTAATGACATTACTAATGCAACTAGTAAAATAGAAGAATCAAGACGAAAAACAAAAATGACAGACTCATCATCTTATTTTCATTCTAATTTTCCTCCAAATCCCTGGAACATTTAGAGCGTTGCGGCGATTTTTAGCTACTTGCCCGCGGCGCATCTTACAGTCATAAAGATGCATGCGACAGATATTACTGACAATCGAATTTAAATAATAGCAAGAATTTCCGAAGAAGTTAAGTCCGTAAGATGGGTTATTTATAAGAAAGGTTACACACAAGCCATGCCTATTTGATACGAAAAATCGAAAGGGGAGTGACTGATCAGTTGGATTACGTCTATAAATTGCTGGTTTCCATTAATTGCGCAATCATCTTAAATATATATAGCTTTTAAAATCACATAGGAAAATTTAATTCTCGAAAAGAATCGGCAACGCTTTGCAGTTTAATTTAAAATAGATTAAAAAAGCTGTTGGGCTTTAGACAGAGGACTTTGAACTTAAATAGAAAGAAACCTTTAAAATATAAAAACAAAAATTATCTTTAAAAGTTGAAAAAAAAAAAAAACTTATATGCAGTGTGAAATAGCAACCGTATTTCCATCTGATTATTTCTAAATATGTACATCTTTTAAAATCACATACAAAATTTTAATTCAGCAACGCCTTATAGTTCACTTGAAAATAGATTAGGTACTTTTCCGTTATACGCATACCATGCCAAAATGCACCAATTATTTCAACCCTGATCGTGAAAAGGATTTTTATTGTAAACTACGTGAAACATTGTGATTTGCTAGTTATGAAACGTGTTTAATATCAGTTTTATTACTTTATTTTATAAGTTATTTGTTTACTTATTTTAAGTATATATTTGTGATTTAATAAAATAGTTTGTAAAAGTCTAATTTTCAAATGTTATATTTTTAAAATGCTCACTTTACTATAGACAATGTTTGTTCGTTTATTTTTAAAATGTTTCAATTCACGTAATTTTCATTTTGCGCCAACTATTACGCTTGGCAACAATGGTGTCCGTATTTCGGAAAAAGTACCATAGATTAAAACAAAACAGTTTTACATTTAAATAGAAGAATTTAAAAATGCTAAAACGAAATCTTCCGAGATAATAAATTATGAAAAAGCAAAAGTAACTCAATAGATAGATTATTGGCACGTCAAGTCAAGGTATCCAAGTTCGAGTTCTGGTCTGGACATTTTTCGCTCTGTTGGAATGAACCTCCACTCTGCTAGTTTAACCTTTAGTACAAGGTGGCCATAAAATAAAGTCCCAGGTTCAGTGATATATAATAACAGTTTAATTTAGACTATTTACAACAAATCATACATCAAATTGAAGGTAAACTAACCTAGTTTTTCTTACAAATGTTCAGTATGTGCACCTTTAGTTATACGGCACGCATCCAACCTAAAGTCCAATTCTTTTCACACTTCGGTTAATAAGTCCGGAGGAATGGAAGCAACAGCCTCTTCAATTCTGTGCCTCAACTCTGGCAAATCATTAGGTAGCGGCGGAACGTAGACACGATCTTTCAATAAAGTCCCAAAGGAAAAAATCGCATTATTCTAGCGGCTTTTTAAATCTTCAGACCAGCAATAAAGCTTTAAACTCAGGAATCACTCTTTTGCGTATGTGGCACTGCAAGCGAGTCAATAACAAAGCAGTGCTCGCGCATGCGCTTATCTAAAACTGTTTGAGTTACTCTTTATTTGTGACCTTGAACCATCACTCTACAACGCTTACAGTTGATACTATTAGAATTTGTAACTGGGACATTCTCTCATGGATAACCTGTATAATGAAATAGCAAAAATAATTGGATCCGATTGTTTCTTTTAAAAGTCAACCAGTTGAATTTTAGTGCATAAACATAGTGGTTTTCAAGTAATTTTTAAGAAAAATAAATAAATAAATAAAATAAAGTTTAATGGGTTTGTTTCTTACCTTATTGCATTGATATTTACTTATTACATGACAGTTCAGAGATGGGGATGTTTCAGAAAATCTTGTCAGTCAAGGATTTATTTTGCCAGCCAGCAAGATTGATACAATTATTAATTATCTGACAAAATTCACACGACTGCAAAAATAATTCACTATTACAATGCATTTTCCTAGTAACGTTTTTATACATGTAATTTTTTTTACATAACATTAAGATACAACACAAGAAAGTATAACTTATAATTAGTGCTGATTTAGTGAAACTTAGTGTCATTTTTATATTCCGGCAAATGGGAGAGTTACCAAATTTTTTTTTTTATTTAGCCAGATTTTGTATTTTTTAAAAGACTGCTTAAAAAATTCACTTGCCCTGTCAGAAAATTCACTCGTCAGTGGCGAGTAGAAGGATGCAATTCTCCATCACTGTGCCGAATTCGATCGAAAAATTCAAATAGGTGATAGTAGGTATCGAGAAGATTAAAAATCGTCATTGAACATGGGGTCACAAACTACTTATTCAGTCACAAATACAGGGTGTTTAACCTTAACTAAAGTCGGCTTAATAATTTTGGGGAAAAATAAAAATATTGCAATAAAAATGCAACGATATGTACATTGTTTTGTATGAAATGTGATAACAGCTCAAAAAATTTTGGAAAAACCAGGTGCTCATGCAATCGATGATACTGTATGAACTGATAATCACAGTCTAAAATATGGAGCATCAAGTGCATACTGCTGGCGCGTATAATGGAAACTTATATCACTTTTTTTGTGCTATCATATTTACAACAAAGGTGAGCATGTCTGTCATAAGCTTCATTATAATATACTGCTGTTTTCTAAAAGTTATTACCGTCATCCAATGTTGCGTTAGGTTAGAATATCCTGTATTTTTTTTATTAAATGTGTGATTTGCGACCAAATGTTCTACGGTAACTTTTCATCCTCTTGATATTTCACCCCTCTGAATTTGTCGGTCGAATTCAGCAACACCCTGTATATTCGAATTGAATCGGAATAAAATTAAGAAAAGCATTGGCGGGAAAAGAAAGCAACGTATTTTTCTAAAACCTTCTAAAATAAGCTTATCTGTTAATTACGTTTATTTCATTATGATTAAAACTAATCCGTTTACAGCCTAAAAAATCTTGAAGTCTGTATACTTATCGAAATTATCTTTTCTCTTTTATAATGCATAAACTCACAGTGCATTAGACCCTTTGTATAGTTGTCAGCCCTTCCATATTCGAATACCGCTAATTCCCAAAAGAAATATTAACTTTATTTAATGACAGTAACTCTACGGTAAAATAAGATAAACATTAATATTCGAAATTTGCTGTATCAAAAAACAAGAGAAGCAAGCATACTATGATGCATTTTGAATCCAGAATATAGAAATTGTGAGTTGTGACAAATGTATTATTACATTTATTTATTTGTTTATTTGCAGCATATTCTCTTCACTCCTTTACTAAGAATTTTTAAAAAATGCAAATGAATCTGAGAAATTTACAAAAAATATAAAAGGCTAATCAAAGTATACACCACCATTTTCGTTTTCATTCATTTGTAATTTAATATCCAATAAATAAAGTAGGCACAAAAAAAAAAAAAAAAAAAAAAAAAAAAAAAAAAAAAAAAATGTGAAATACAAACAGGATATCACATATACCATTTAATTTAACACATTATTATCTTTTTAAATCAACTATTAGATACCTCGGACTTTTTTATACCTTTGTTAACATTTTAAATAATTGTTCAAATTATCTAGACACAAATCAATCAAAAGCCATGAATGATTTTTATCGGTGAAAAACATCTGCTTCGATCGTTTAAACAATCTGAAATCATAGACCGAAGCGAAAACGACTAAGAGAAATCATTCCCCGAGGCCCTAGAGGAATGAGAAGATCCTAAACTCGTGAAAATAACTCAACCCAGTAAATAAAAATTGTTTAGTTGTTTATGCCACTGAGGGAAAAAGAAGAGTAGCTAAGCTAACAATAGAGTTTTTTAATACAACTAATTTAACTATATTTAATTTTTTTACTTTTCATTTTTACAGCTCTTTTATATCTTTATGAACACTTTTCAATATAGTTGAAAACTGCTTATGAATTCTATTTGTATGTTTCTACATGCTCTAATTTTCATAAATATATTCGAATTGTCATGTAATTTTTATACGTTATTAAAATTTTCTGTGGAATGTTCGACATTGAAATTGAAGTGTGTAGTATCTATAGTATGTTGACAGGAACACACAGAAAAATCGCTTCTGATGCATTTTAATGGTGTTTCAATACTTTAAATATAATGAAGTTAATATACATCACTGATGTGGACTACAAAATGATTTCAGGAGTATAGAATAAGTACAGCACAGGCAGTTATTTCCAAGAACGCACAAAGAAACTCTATTACATTGTGATTTATTACATTATGCAAAATCGTTTGTGAGACATCTCTATAATAATAGCCCTAGTTTTGTTACTGTCATCAACAGTTCCGGGTTGACCACTTCGCTTATATGCCAGCCGGCCAATCAGGTAATTTAATGTTAGACGGGCGCAGGTCATAAATCGACAAATATTGTTTCATCGGCATCATGTCATCCGTAATATAATAGTCCATTTCATGCGTCTCGAAGCTGGTAGACGGGAGGTGCTGGGTTCGATCCCAATCGCGCCCCTCGGCCTAATCGTTCGGAGTTTTCGTGGTTTTCTTCGAACCTTGGTTATCAAGCGTTAATACGGGTTAGGTTCCCTTAGAAAGACCTCCACGGAAGACACCCCCCCCCCCCTTAGGGCCTATATCACACGTGCTGATAATTGGCCGACATAAATACAACCAACCAACCAACCATTTCATGCGACTCTCATGAGCAATTTTTCGTTTGGTAAATTAAAACAAAGCTTTGATGTTGAAATTAACTGTCATGATTTATGGTATTATTTATTACTTTTCTTTTTTTAAGAAATAATTAAGTCATAAATTTTAAATATTTCAGTTTTAAATAAAAGTTTTGCATTTTAAATAAAATGCGTGAAAGTATTATATTTTAAATGAAATACGACAAAATACGACGGGAGCAATATTTGGCGATTTATCACCTCCGCCCAGCAAACATAAAAATACCAAGTTCATGACTTCTGTATCAGAATCTTCGATTTGGTGAAGGATTGAGCAAGTAAATTAAATTATGAATAAAAGTAGCATAATGCAATGCTTTAGCATACATTTAAGGGAGACCAAATGGTCGCCAATGGCGGCTAGTTTTAATAAGATTATGGTACTTCAAGCCTAATGAAATTAAACAAGAACGAAATATCATGCGTCAAGCATAGATCATGAAACACTTTCCAACACATTCAAAATACTGTAACAAAACTTTACAGTTTATTAATGTGACAGACATCTGAATAAACAAAACATAAAGTGAGATCACCCTCTCGTGGAGAGCCAGCCATTAAGCATAGGAACTTTGCTCTGCGAGGGAATATGTTTACTAAAAATCTATATTTTAGGTTACGGATGGTCACTATTACTTAAGAAATGAAAGTAAAAGTATTACAAAGTTTATACAATATAACTTGAATATAACAACATTTCTTGGCACAAGCACACAAAAAAAATAGACATTTTTTGCACCCAAAGCTCCTAAGCCAATTAAAGTCTAAATAAACGATTTAGACAATGCATAAAGCATTTGAAAACTCAATTTATGCAGCTAATAGGCAGACAAGAATAAGATTTTTTTTGGTGCAGCCTTGTATATGATCTATAGTTTTGTATGTTTACTATATAGTATGGCAAAAGTTAGGTCAATTAAACGCATAGCACAGTCGAAAATTCTCATTCACCAATTTCCGTTAATAAACTAAATGCACTTGAGATTTTCGTGTGGACCTGTATATGATCTACAGAAGTTATACACACCAAGTAATATGCAAAAAAATAGTTACATTTTGATCCCGTACCACAACTGAAAACGCACTTCCAACAATTATTCTTCATAGGCATTACTGTAGCCAAATACTTTTGTGTGTTCCTGTAAATGAACGATTAATTATATGCACAACAGATTATACACTAATCGCCTTGTAGTACACCTCAGTGATATATATAATGTGTATTTCAATATGTTTAGAATACTGTAATACCATTAAAATACACCGCAAACGATTTTCCTCCATAAGCCGTAATGTTACAGAATACTTTTTAGTGCCCTTTAAATGAACCATAAATGCTACACATTTCCTTTTCAATACCGAACATACCATAATAAACCCAAATGGCATATATTAATTTCATGGCAATCTGATTATATTTACGCGAGTTAGAACTCGGACAGACGACAGACAGAAAAAAGGAGTTCATAAACACTTTTAAACTTTGTTGGAAAATGTTAAAAATATCACTGAGATGCACTACAACATGTTTACAATAAATTCTAGAGTGCGTAGCATTTATCTTCACGAAAGAATTCAGTTACAGGACAATGGTCGATTTCGTTGTATGAAAAAAGAAAATTTCTGAATTTTTTTAAATTAGTGTTGGAAAGTGTTTCATAATCTATACCTGTTGCATGTTTTTTCGTCCTTGTTTGTTTATTTTGCCGTAACCATTTATCATGTACTGTCATCTACGGCATTTTTTTCCTCATTGTTCATGGAGACAGACTATTTTGGTTAGGGAAAAAGTTTATCAGTTAATGTCTTTGTAAAAATAAAGCCATTTTTACAAAATATTAAGTTAGAACTTAACTAAAAACTTTTAATTATTTATTGTTGAAAAAAAGATTAAAAATTTTTGAATTGTTTGAACGTCAGTGAAATAGTGTTTTAGATGTAAGGACGTCCATGGAGGGGACTTTCGACATATATTCATTAAAAAGATTACAGTTAAATTTTAAAATTATTTTGTCAGAAATGTATTGAATAGCTGTTTAAAACTTAAATATGCATACGAATGAAAATATTAGGAAATTTGCTACATTTTCTAACATTTATCCCTTTGGGACCGTAATGTACAGTCGTGGAAAAAAAAAGTAAACATCCCTTACTAAATCTGCAAAAAATTATCGTAGAAAAAAAAAAATGCAATTTAACAAATTACAACGACCATTTGGAAAATGATTTTTTCAAAGACTAAAATTTAAGACATAAAAAATAGCACGAGTTGGTCATACATTACGTACGCCATGAATTAAACATTAATAGTGTTATGACACGTAAAAATTGCAAGCGACGGAAATCGCCTGCGACTCGTACGCATTATCCACCTGAAACTTATGTATTATCCAAGCATTTCATTGGCTGTTCGGGAAAAGGCTTTTCCATCGTCAGACTTCCAAGAAATCTGACGGTCCATTTTAAATGAAATTTCATTCTTAAAATTCTAAACATCCCACAATATTACTTTTTACACCGTCGTATAGAGAAAAAAATGTACTTTTAAATGCAATTTGTTTGAAAGCTGTATCTCAATTTGTTTCTGAGTTATTAATTTTTTTGTAGTTTTTATTACTTTTTGTCATAGTGGCAACAGATCTCTGTTCAAAGTAAAGGGAAATACCTATTACTGTATAGACCAATCAGAAGACGAATAAAATGCGGATTAAACCAATAAAAACCTTCCGATGTGCTTTTGATTTCCCATCCTGACGAGAACAATAACCATTTTTCCAAATGGTTAAAAAGTTACTGATACCACACGACTGGTAATAAAGTCTACTTTTAAATAATACATATAAAATTTGCTTAGGGGGCCATCTACATATTAAAACGAACCATAACTTTGTTTTTTTTTTTTCAATAGCAGTACACAATTCTGACAGCATAAACGGCTACACCCTACAATTAGCCTATAAACAAATTTTTATGCAATTCGTACGATAAGTTTCCGAGAAATTAATTATTTTAAAACGAGCGTATTTTAGGGGCTGTATCCAAATTGAAGTTCGGTATTCGATTGTTGACCGAGAGAGCCCCCTTCTTCATCAAGGCATCGTAAGCGCCACTCAAGCAGTCATTGAAGACTACTAGATTGCAAAATAACATAAGAAAATTCAAAATATAGTTTGCTCTCTGTTTAACGACTTTCAAGAAACCTCGAAAAATCGTCCTTAAATAGAATTTGTGGAAAAATAATATTTGAAAAACATTTCCCTTCACAATTTACAGGCTTAGAACTGTCAATACATTTTTCAATATATTGTCGTGTTTAGAAATGCAATTGTACTGAATACAAGAACAACATTGCAGCATACAATTTTACTTAAAGTACAATGAAAATATTTATAATAGATTTAATTAAACAATGTTACTTACAGTACAATAAAACTATTTATAATATATTTAATTAAACAAATTAAGTTTTTAAAAAATCAAAAAGTGTAGATTGTTTCAATGGTGGTCGACTTTTTAGTACCCTTGCTTCAAGCTTCTCAAGAATGTTGAATGATTCATCTTCAGTATTTGATGAAACAATGTACTGGCGAAGAATATGCAGGGCAGAATTCGCATCAGAGTAAGAAGGAGGTGGTGTCTCGCTTTCTGTATCATCATCATCAACACAATCTTCTGCATCTGAAGTTACCTTTTCATTTGCGATATTTTCATAAATTTGATTTAAATTTCTGAAGTCGGTTGTTAAAACGTCTTCGTCACATGGGTTAAATCCACTACGCCCTTCTCATTTATCTGTACTCATCTGAATTGCAAGAAAACTTTTTTTCTATCTGATGAAGTTCCTTCGTTTAACATGTATAAAGCGTTAGGGAAAAAAAAAACTACGTGAAAAATCGGCGTTAAATAGAAACAATTTCGTCTTTAAATAGAGTTTTTTTTACTTAAAGGAGCCGGGACCGCAAAATATCGTCCTTAAACAGAGATCGTCGTTAAGTAGAGCGACGTTAAACAGAGAGTCGACTGTATTCACTTCTATCATAAATGGCCCTTTAAATCATCCTTTTGCCGTTTGTAAGCATAATTTGAAAACTACTTGGAAGATAAATGTGAAATTTTGGATTTCCATAAAGCAGGACTTAATAAATCTAAACCCATAAAAAAAATTGTAGGTTGAAATTCATATTTTTTTTAATATTCATTTCATAATTCATAATTCATATCATAAAATTATAAAAATTGCAAATTCAATGTATTTATGTTTGGATATTTTAGTATTATTGCTACACGAAAAATTGGCACATTACGAGTATAATTTCAGAAGATATTAATGAAAATATGAAAATGTAATTTAACATTAGAAGCACTAAATTTTTAATGTTTATAATTCAAAAACTTATTAAAATGACTTGAAATTTGGTGTCTAGACATAATTTGAACCGAAAATTTGAAATATCTTATTAAAATTGGGTATTGCCATTGAAAAAAAATGAAGTTTGGGTTCGTTTTAGTATGTAGTTGGCTCCTAAGCAAATTTAATGTACATCATTTAAAAGTAGACTTTATTTCCAACCGTTCGGTACCAGTAACTTTCTTCTACGATAATTTGTTGGGGAGTTAGTCGGGGTGTTTACTTTTTTTTTTTTCCACGACTGTACCTTTTTATAAGAATGACGCTTAAACATATTTCTAAATTTTTTGCTGTAAATTTTGCATACTTTCTTCTCTCGGGCGACTTTTTATAATTTTGGGGGATTCTTTGGTTTCATATCTCAATAAAAAATTCACATGAATAGTGACTAAAATATTTAACGAAATGTTTTATTTACTAGTATGTCTAATCTTAACAAAAAAGTACTGATTAAAAATTGCTTTTACAGTGAAATTTTAATAAATTCAATAAAAAAATGTAGATAGGGATTATTTGAACTCAATAGAGAAGTGGGTACAAGTAATTAAATTTGTAAGTTAGCAGCACACTATTCATTACATGTAAACTTTACTGTATTAAGTAATTTTCTGTCTAGCTGATGGAAGTTCAAAGTTACTATTATTTTAAATTTATTAATTTTTGTTTTATATGGCGGCCATCTTTGTATCATCGTCTGCAGCAATTTTCTCACAAGAAGGGTTTACGGAATTGTAAATTATTCATCGTTTATTTTTCCAATTCAAGTGCGGATTAAAGCAATTTGTACAGAATGCATTGGGTTGGGCTAAAAATTTGGTAATAGAGTAGTTTCAGAAACTAACTGCTTATTGATGAAATTTAAGCATAAAATTTCAGTTTTTTTCCAAAATTTGTCCGTTTACAAGAGGAAATTTGTCTAGCAAGGAAAACTGTCAACATGACATAGTTTTTTTTTGCAAATAGGCCGAAAGTACTTGTACTCACACGCCGAGTTCCAGATCTAGGACTTGCTTTCTCTTCGCTAAAAAAAATCCCAAATTTTTCAAAAATGTATTGAGGCTTTGATATCTCTGGTGGGACACGAGATAAAATTCTGAAGTTCTGGTTTCTGAGAGTATTGTATGGTAGTGTTATGCACAAGAAATTTCAGGTTGACTACAAGCTGAGATATGGCAAGGGCAACATGTCAAAACAATACCGCCAAACCATTATTTTGTTGTAGTCACAGGTAAGTATTTATCTCAGAGTGTCATTTAAATTTTTTTTTATTATCTTTAAATAATAGTAACAGAAAATAAAGCCTTTCGCAAAGCTTATCATTTAATTAAAAAAATAATTATGCCTAAGGCCTACATTTTGTATGGTTTCAGTAATTTTTGTTGTAATTTTAGTAACTAAAAGAAACCTCAGCACTTTTGCATAAAGGAAAAAAAAAATATTTTTATACAAGACCTGAGACAAAAACAGAATAGGGAAGAGAAAAGCTGTTAATGTTGGCATACTTGTTGAGACATGATAAAACGTGTAAAACACATTCCTGCTTGTTGGTTTAAAAACCACAATTTTAATGCTGCTTGCCAGTCCCTGAAACTTGTTCCTACCAGTATAAGTATGTTCCTGTAAATGAAACATTATACGATGTTATCATGCATCAGCCTCAAGTAATTTTCAGAAAGTAAAGATATACAAAGCCCTTTAAAAATTTATACTGCAGAAAAATGACATTTTTGCATAAGAAGTAAGCTGGGAATTATTAATGAATTGAGACTTGCACATAGTGATTTTAAAGTTTATTTCTATGTGCCAGCAGGGCCAAGATCTTCAATAAAGTTATCAAGAGATGACAAGACTTGGTTCTTACAAATAAAATTTTGAGAAAGATCAAAATTGTAGTTTTTAAACCAACAAGCAAGAATGAGTTTTGACACGTTTGATCATGTATCAACAAGTATGACAACATTAACAGCTTTTCTCTTTCCATATTCTGTTTTTGTCTCAGGTCTTGTATAAAAATATTTTTTTTCCCTTTATGTAAAAGTGCTGAGGTTTCTTTTAGTTACTAAAATTACAACAACAAAAATTACTGAAACAATTTTTGAAACCAAAATTACTGAAATTTCTTGTGCATAACACTACCATACAATACTGTCAGAAACCAGAACTTCAAATTTTTATCTCATGCCTCACCAGAGATATCAAAGCCTCAAAAGTGCGATTTTTTACATGTTTGAAAAAATTGGGATTTTTTTTTTTAGCGAAAAGAAAGCAAGTCCCAGATCTGGAACTTAGCGTGTGAGTACAAGTACTTTAGGCCTATTTGTAAAAAAAAAAAAAAAAAGTATGTCATGTTCACAGTTTTCCTTGCTCGAAAAATTTCCTTTTATAAACGAACAAATTTTGGAAAAAAACTGAAATTTTATGCTTAAATTTCACCACTAAGGATTTATTTTCGGAAACTACTCTATTACCAAATTTTTAGTCCAATGTATTCTGTACAAATTGCTTTAATCCGCACTTGAATTGGATAAATAAACGATGAATTATTTACAATTCCGTAAACCCTTCTTGTGAGAAAGTTGCATCAGACGATGAAACAAAGATGGCCGTCATGCACAAACAAAAATTAATAAATTTAAAATAATAGTAATTTTGAACTTCCATCATGTCAGGGTTGTTGTACAAAAAATTTCAGATTTTTAAAAAAATGGTCAAGCAACGAATAAATGATTTTCTGGACCACTTGAAATGGATTGACCTTGTATTCAAATCCAAACTGTTTGTTTTCTTACTCATTTTTGAATTCAATTTTGCTCTCAAACACATCCAATTGGTAGATTCTCTAATTCAGAAATGATATAATATACCGTAATGATCGATTTTTTGATAGAGGTAGAATATATTTCAAAAAAGGATGCCAAAGTGGGCATTTTGAACAGAATTTCCCGAAGCGATTGTGGTAGAAACGAAAAATAAAGTCCTAACTGAAAAAATAATTGTTTATAAATCAAGCTTTAATTAATTGAACGAAAAATAAAAACACAGGTTGCTTATAAATCTCTTCAAAAAACACCTCAGCAAGTTTCATATTTTTTTCTATTAAAAATTAATCTGAAAATGTGTCAGAAAATTTCGAGTTGTTGAGCATGGAAAAGTATTTTTTTTAATACCACCTTAACATGATTCTGATAAAACCAGCTCTTATATAAAAATGAAATAAAAACTCGTTAAAGCGGCCAGATAAAATTGTTAAAATGGATTTATCTCTAATCATGATTTAGTTTTTGTTGGTGAAATTAGTATACTTAACTTCGAAATTTACCTCCACCTGTAGGCCGGGCCGGCAGGGATTTTTTTTATCCCAAATCAACATACCCTCAACTGAAAGAAGGCGAGAAGTTGATATTAACTGTTACAATTACTGACACATCATAACAATACTGTTAATTCAATACACTCGGGATTAATTTAAAACTTTTTTTGTGTGTGTAGGGGGGGGGGGGGGGGTTAAGTAACTGGATTTTATGATAATTTATATTTCATTAATTATTTATTCCAAATTGCTAAAAAATTATAATTCCACTGTTTTGTGTATGATAAACTTAAATAAACAATAAATTTATTGTGTTGCTAATGAACTTTTAAAATTTAGATACGGTATTAATGACCCCTTATGACAAAGCAAAAATGCTCCTTTATAAAGAACCTTTGGCGAATGAAAAAGATACATTTCATTTTCTTTTTCTTCTTCTTACATCAGTTAAAACTAAAATTATAGTCCACTTTTGGAATTAATTTATTTTTTTAGTTTCATTTGTATAATATGTGTACTGGTAAGATTTTCAATATAAATAAAACTGAATAGAACTCTTTATACTGCATGCGTTATAATATTTCGTCTGATAAAATATTAAATAATCCAAGCACAGTAATTTTTTTCTTGCTTTTTATAAGTTTTTTTTTTTTTAAACTTTATTTCAAGATTTTAATCAATAGAAAATACTCCACTGTTAAAAAATATGCAGCAGTCATTCAACTGTTTTTATAGAGAACGGTAAAGTAACAGTAATTTTCCTCGATCATGACAAATCAGAAAGTTTCATAATATGGTCAAGTAACTTTTATTCATAAAAACGATTGAATGACGGCATAGTTTGCTGCAGATTTTAACAGTGGGATTTAAATTCGCATTGCATTAGTTACAATAAAAAGTTTATGTAATTGCAATGTTTAATATTTTTACTTTAGTATTTTTTTTTCTTCCTCCTTAGCTCCCTATACATATTTTTTTATACTATGTTTTCTGATTAAAATTAAACATTTTCCCTTTTAAGTGTTAATTGAATTTTAGTAAACATATTAAAGTACGAGCACCTATATATTTCTATATTGCCTCCATAGTACTATATATACCTGTATATTACTCTATATGTCTCTGTATAGCCTCTATATACCATTAGAAACCTGAATATACTACTACAACTCTATATTGCCTCACTTCAGTGCTATGCATACCTCTGTATCGTTCTGTATAACTATATACAACCTCTATATACCTGTATATCTCTCTATATTGCTCTTTATATGTCTGCGTTGCTTCGGTATTGCTCTATATACATCCATATGTCTGTATATACTTCTATGTGTTTTACTTCATTGCATGTTTTATGAAATATGATGCTACATTATCAGATTCAGCTTAAGTATTCTTTCGGGGTACAAATCTAAGAATATTATAACTCTATATTGCCTCTCTTTAGTGCCGTGTATACTTCTATATCTTTCTATCTAATTCTATACAGCATCTATATACCTATAATTTTCTTTATATTGCCCTATATACTTCTACATTGTTTTTATATTGCTGTATATAGCCTCTATATATCTGTCTACGTGTTTTACATTATTGCATGTTGTATGAAATGTGATGTTACATTATCTGATTCAGCTTAAGTATTTCTTTCTGTGTATAAACTTAAGAATATTATTACTCATCATCTATTGAAAAAGGATCGACACTTATCATTGGACGAGGTTGACAAAATGATGAGTAAAATCGAGGAAAAACAAAACTTACGACCTTCAACTGTGAAAAAGAATTGAAGTAAAAAATGATGCATATCTTTTATTATATATTTATTTACGGTCGCTTCACATCTAAAAGCTATTGATTTGCGGAAACGACCTCAGGAATATTGAAAGATGGTATAAATTTCAAAACTATTTATTGTTTGCTATCTGTATATCGATATTTTTCTGATAAACGGATATTTCCACCCCTAGTACGTAGAACATTAAATTTAATATGAAGGTTATTATTATCTCCAAATTCTCTGCGTCTGTAGATGAATTTACATGCACATATAAGAAGTCGAAGAAAACTAAGAAATTTTAAAAACGGCTTAAATTGTATAATTTTTTTTTATTAGTCGAATTCAATAATATGCTATAGAAAACATTGCGATTAAATTATTTGGATATAAATCTAATATAAAATTTGGAAATATAGGGGAGACTGAAGATACTTGATCCTCACTTTTTGTTTTTATTTTTTTCTCAGTTATCATTTGACATATTCAAGAAATTTTTTTACCAAAATAATCATGTGTCGATTTCTTATACAATATAATTTTTTCTTACAAGGGAACCACTTTTGGTGTTGCTCGCACCTAGCATCGAGACCTGGTGCGTTTTGTAGCCCTATACATAAAAGTTAGAGAACCGAAAATATTTCTCTGTTAAAATAATATTTTATATACTTTTTTATACTTTTCATTTTTTATTATTACATATTTATTTGTTTATTTCAAGGCCAAAAGTGAGTTAAGTCGCCAAATAGGGCACCACAATTTTCCCGCCGACTTTATCCAAAAAGAAAATATACAGAACATATTACTAGAATTATATTAGATTGCGATTTTTTTTTATAATTGATAGCATGAGAAACAAATATTAGGTTTTCATATTTTTTTTCTATGCAGACGATAAATATACAAGTAATAAATATAATTCTATAAAAGCTTCGAAGATCATTGAAACTGTTTTTTAGTGAAATACAAAATAAGTAAAATATTTTCTTTTGAAATTGAATGAAATAAAGTTTCGAATGTTTAAAATGAAATGTTGCTGTATTAAATAGTCCTTCGGTAAAAGTAATCGTAAAGTAAATTAATGTTTTTACACAATTAAGAAAAATTACTGTGGCGAAATAGGTCGGACATTCCAAATTCTACCTATTACAAATTCAGCTAAGACTAGGGTTGCCGGAAAGCTCTACTTCTGAAAATAAACGCCAACTGTTTCCCCGCCAAAAATATGAATATAAAGTTGCAATTTTTGAAAATCAAATTCGTAGGTTTTTGAAGGAATTTTCAAACTTTTTTCAATATTTTATACTTAATATTAACTAATTTTTATTTTTAAATGCTTTTCTTTAAAAAAAATTCAATGTTAATATTTCGAAAAGTGGTCTCGAAAATATCATTTTCAGAAAGTTATGCTGCTGTATAATCAAGAAATATTATTTTAACAGAAAAATTTTATCGATTCTCAAACTTCATAATATAGGGCTTTAAAATGCACCAGGTCTCAATGCTAGGTGCGAGCAACACCAAAAGTGGTTCCCTTGTTAGTATAAAAAAACAAATTAATTTCAGAAAATTGCATTTTTAAATTTTTCGAAAGGGGATCATGTATCTCCACTTAAAGGGATACTTGAACCTTGTCAAAAATCAAGCTAATATTGTTTCATTATGCATACATCGCAGTATTATATGTTAGCAATAAACATTTAACTTTTATTTCTTTCATTTATGACTACAAGATTAATATTTAAACACTTTGTTGATGACCTGACGTGTAGATATTTATAAAAATTATAAACACAATTTAATTAAAATGAAAAGCTAAAATGAAAACTTTAGAAACAAAAGCTAGAAAGAAATCACCAAATAGTTAAACTTCATTTTAATAAATAATACAAGTATACAATAATACAAAGTAAAAGTAATGAATAAAGCTTTCAAAAAATGACACAGCCTCATTATCAGCAGGTATTTTGAAACTTTGAAAAGTCAAAATGAAAGTTTATAGTTGTAGCAGTTCTTAAGGTTCCTCTTACCATAAATGTATTAGGCAACTCAATAATGCAATCTGACTCACCAACTACGCTTTTATCAACTTTTTCCGGATTTCTTCGTAAAACATTTATCTCATATTCAAAAGGTCCCACTTTTTGTTCTACTTGACCTACGTAATGCAAGATTTTCTGGGTAGTATTTTAAATAAAATTGAAGTATCACGAAACACCTTTTTCTAAATTGATGCTAATGTTCGATATTTAAAAACAGAACTCAAGTATTTCCGTTTGTATTAAAAGTTTAGCTATTTGGAGATACATGATCCCTAGGATCAAGTATCCCTAGAAAAAGGGGAATCAAGTATCCCCATTTTGTGTTTAAACATAAATGTATATTTTAGGTGGTAAATAAACAAACAAAACTAATTTGCTAAAGAATTTATATTGAGAATAGTGAAGTTTATACTTTAAAATGATACACAATTCAATTTATCAAATTTACAACAATAGAAAATAAAAACAAAACTTTAAAAACCTTTAAAAAAGTTTAACTTGCAACAATTAAATATTTCCTTTTCATGCTGAAACAAAATGGCTGTAAATGATTTTATGTTACGAGATTATCTGAAATAATGAATCTTAAAATGTATTACTAGATTTCACAACTTTACACATTGATTTTAGTATACTTTATGATCAGCAATCAAGTATCCCCAGTCTCCCCTATAATCTTACCAAAAGAAAATCTCTCTCCCCCCCTCTTTATTTTCCTCTAAGAAGAATCCAACTAATCAAAAAAACAGATATAATTTCGGATAATTCAATATGTATAAAATTTCAATTAAGTCAGATTTCTTTCTTTTTTAGGGTTCCGTACTTAAAAAGTAAAAACGGAACCATTATAAGATCACCCCTGTGTCTGTCCGTCCGTCCGTCTGTCTGTCTGTCATAGCCATTTTACTCGTAAACTATGGAAAGTGGAAAGTTCAAATTCGGGGAAGTAATAAAGACCATTGACCCACATATTTTCAGATTAATAAACATTCATAAATATATTTAGTAAAAAAGTAGAGGGGCTAATTATGCTACTTCCAAAAAAAAAACTTTTCTTTGTATATCATGTGGTGTATCATGTATATCAGTCATTGTATATCATGTGAAAGCTTTTGTAACGCTGAACTCAAAAATACATTCCTTTTAATTTTCGGTATTATATTTTCAAAGATATTGTTGAAAATGTAGCGCAAAAATGTGTTCCCCCCCCCCCATCTAATTCCAAATCTACTGAAACTAAAATTATGAAAATTTTAGAGGTAGTAGACGTTAATATAAACCTTGCCGGAAAGTTATAGCGATTACCCTAGGCCACATAGTTTTTGAGTAATTAGCATTTTTCTGTTATACACAAATTTCGATTTACGAGCATTCAGAAAAATTTTTGAGCATCGATGAATATACCTATCGTTGCGGAAGATTAAAAGCATTGTTGATAATGATTTTCGAAAACAATCATCGGTAATTAGCCGAGATATTAACTCTGAAAGGCACTGTCAGTTTGGACATACACAAGGACAGGGGCGGCGTACTCTATGCCTAGTTAACAACTTTTAATGGTATATATGTGTAATGTAATGTCCAGTAACAATATAAAAGCAATAAACGTCAAATTGTTAAAAACATACTAATTTAAGGGGTCTCGGGACTCTAAAAAGTGGAAAAAAATGAAAAAAAGACCATTTTCGACATTTAATGTCTTAAAATGTATATGATTTTAAAACACAATTTCAATTGGGATGAAAGATATAAGTATGTTCTTTCGTTTCATGTATTTAAAAAAATTGCAAGATACAGAATTAGTATTTATAGGGGGCTCGAAACTGTTAGACATTTGTCGAACCAAAAATTGGCATAACAGTTTACGCGCAGGATTACAAAATAAATATTGCAACTAGAATGAAAATTTTGGTGCTTACTTATACTTCCGATTGTAATAATTTCCCTGAGCTTAAATAAATTTGTATTGAAAGCATTTTTATATTTTTAATGCAATGTTGCATTTAGCTAATATAAAATTTTGAAAATTTCAACAGTAAAATCACCTAAAAAAATATTTTTTTGAACAATAAAAAGGAAATTTTATGTTCAGTTTATACAGACTAACATGAAATATATGTTTTGAAAATTTCATGAAAAAATATTCAGAAGTTTTTGAGGTATCCTGCGCGTTATGCCCATTGGAAAATAATGACTTTAAAGTTTCGGAAACGCCGCTTCAGCTATTGAGCGGGTATAATTCTAAAAGCCAAAACTTCTGTTCTAATGGGAATTTCAAGGAAACAATTATATCAAAATATTCAGAAAAGATAGGAGTTTAACATCTAAAAAAATTAAAATTTCTTAAATTTTGAAGCTTTAAGAGTCCTGCGACCACTTAATCCTTTCCGGCACGGAGTAATTCTATTTATAAACTTATGAAATAATGAACTGACACCAGAATTTATAAACGAATTTATTAGAAAATGCGAACTTGCTTATTTTCACGTACATGATAAAAGGAAAATTTTAATTAAATATTCTTTGTGCCATTTGTCTGTTTTAGAATTAAAATTAAGTGTCCGTTTTATAAGGGCATCGCCCTCGAAAGATTTAATTAGAATGAATCGCATAAATACTGTGGGATTCGCGATAGTTTGCATTGATTGTATCTCTCAGTACGCCTCGAGTGACTTTAAAAGTTAATTAAACACCTATCTAGAAAAACGCGGTACTGATCAAGGCGGCGTTGCAACTTTGAGACCTCAATTTGAAGCGCGCTTAGCACAATGCACAATTTAAACTTCGAACAACGGTTTTCTTTTAGCTATACTGTAGAAATAAAGGTTATTACTACGCTGAATTTAGTTTCATGAAATGCCAAATGAAGTTTAACTGCTTTTATTGTCAGTACCGAATTAAGTTCATCATAAACAGATTACGATAATATTAAAAAAAGAGTTATACGAATAGCCATATTTGATATTATTTAGGTTCCTTATCTCTTTGAATTTTCATGGTATACCCATTTACACTTTTCTAATATATACAGTTATACCCAACCCTATGTTGTATAGTTTTTTACAAAGTCTTAGTATTCTTTTAGCAACTTTTTTTAATAATACAATTACAAATTCATATATTTATTCTACGGAACCCTCTGTGCGCGAGTAATGCTCGCACTTGACCGTTTATTCTTTTTCACCTGCAATTTATAAAATTTTGTAGACAAATAGATTGGAAAATGCTAAGATGTCTGCACAGTAAGATTCTACCAGACTTTCGGCATTAAAAATAGCAAATGCTAAACATTTTTAATACCTATAATATCTTTTCTAATGTGAAGATTGCATTCCTTCGTCAATGATTTATCTGTTCGACGGCCACTCGAACTTGTGATCAAGATTATGTTTTCTTCTTTTTTCCTTTTCTTTTTCTGTTTTCTTTCATTTTTATATTAAAAAAAAAGTTTTCGTTCTTATACATCTCTTATATATCATGTTTCTCCTCTCTGAGTTGCAATTGATCCCCAGTGGTGTAGTCGTAAAAAACCAGAGGGTATACGTTCTAAGTTGAGGGTATACGCTCAAGGCAGAGAATATATGCTCAAGGCAAAGGGTATGTATACTATACCCTAGTGTATATATACTATAGCTTTCTTGGGAAACAGAGGGTATACGGTGTTCCTTAAAAAAATCGAGAGGGTATACGGCGTATACCCCCCATATACCCTCACATCCCTGTTGATGCCACAGCTAAGCTTACGTATATACATTATGTACACATACTATGTTGCTTACTGTACATTGACCGCATAACATGACTTCAGTAAAATCTAGTCAGATAGAATATTTATGCAATTACTTGGCAAGCTACATTTCGTTTATTATAATATTAGTTAAGCATTTGCTGTATTTCTTTCATAATGTAATTATAATTTACACAGATAAATAAAACTTTAATTTTAATTTTTATGTACAAAATATTAATAGATACGAAAAAATTACTCACTCACCAAATAAGTCGTTATTTAACAAAATCTTAGAACCGGAACTCGATTGTTAAGTCTTACCTGTAATAATATATATTTAAAAAAATACTTTCCGGGATAAATTTTTAAATTAATGTCATTAGATTATCGCTTTGTCCATATGTTATACACACATATGTCGTTAAGTAAATTAATTAAATAATTCAGTCAGAAAAACTTAATACATTAATAAACGAAGGGAGAGCAGGGTTCGTTGATATATATCAATCGATATATAACTCGGTATATAACTTGATCGTAATATATATCCGATATTTATTTTCAAAATATCAAGATTTTTCATATTTTTGATATTTTCATATTACTTGATATTTATTTTCAATAATATCAAGACTTTTCACATTTTTCATATTACTTGATATTTATTTTCAAAATATCAAGATGTGTGATATTTTGAATATTTTTCTATATTTGATATTTATTTTCAAAATATCACTGTGCAAGATTACTTTTTTCAGGCGAAGAAAAAAACAAATATCTTTTCCAAGCTTTATGTTTGAATTCTTTACTTTTTAGATTATGAGGGACATAATTAATTCAGAACAGACACTGAAAGATAAACTGTCTAATTTAGATACTCCGTTATATATGCAGCTTCATTAGAAAAGAATCTGTTCTGATATTGATTTAGTTCAGTTTAAACTGTACAGCATGTTATGGAATAAAAAATAAGATAAGCTTACGTTTATGTTAAAAATTTTCAATTAAAACAATATTTTGCATTTCAAATTTTATTTTATAAGTTTGTGATTTCTTGATAGTTGATTCTGAATCCTATAGCATTTTCTTTCTTTTTCTATGTAAGTGTATAAAGCAAATTGTTTCTGTTTTCAATTCGTTGATCTTCAATTTTGTTCTAAGTAAAATAAGAAAATAAAGGAAAAGAAAAATGCACTTTTAGTATACTGTTTAAGTTTTCATGTTAAGTGCAATATGTTTTAGTTTCTAATTTATATAATGCTTGAAAATATTTATCAGCAGTAAATTGACTGTTTTGAAAATATCATATAATCAAAATATTGGATATTTCTTATATTTTCGGAAATATCATGATATTTACGAATCCTGGGAAGTTGTTATGAAACAAAAGGTAAGTAAATATGTAGCTGTAAGAATTACCATAAAAAAAACTAGTTAATTAAACTCCTAAAAGTGAAAGTAACTGTTAATTGACAAAACGTCTGTCAAAGAGAACTGAAATTTATAGCAAGGGCTCTGACCTGTTCGCTCTCTAAGTAGAGCGTAAAGTGTTTAAGCATTAACCAGAAATGTTAGCAATGCTACCGAACTAGCAATTAGCAAAAATGCCGAGGATAATTACACCCTTTATAATCTAACAGCATTGATTCACTCTCCCTTTTCTTACCAAGGTGGAAAACCACCAAGGTTCGGAAAAGCGGTTTCTTTTAACACATGAACCGTAGCTATTGCAAGGACAGTTCTTTATACAGTATCAAAATCAAGTACTTCAAGTATCCGAGATCAAATCCCACCAATGATGCTTTTATTTTTCCCACGTATAAATTGGAAACAAAGTTTTGGTTTTGGAAATAAAATGTTTTGCTTTATAATATTTCTTATTATTATTCTTTTTTTTTTTTTTTTTTTTTTTTTTTTTTTGTATCTTAAATGAAATGAGTCAAAGTTATGTATTTTAAATGTACATAATATATATTTTTTAAATGAAATGAGTGAAAGGCATGTTCATGTACTTTAAATATTTGTAATATATATATATTTTAAATGAAGTGAGTGAAATGCTTCTATTTTAAATATGTGTAATATATATTTTAAAATGAAATAAGTTAAAAGCATGAATTTTAAATGTATGTAAGGAAATGAGTGAAAGTTTTATACTTCAAACGGACTGAATGCAATACGAATAATAGCGATGGGCGATTTATCACTTGTGCGTGCTAAGGTAGCAGTATCCCTGAATTATTATCTAAGAAATTTACGATATATCTTTGTTTTAAGTGAAAAAAATAGGGTAACTTATTATTTAAAAAATATTGAAAATAATAGTTAAAAATTTTTCAAAATTAATTCTAAAAACGATTTTCTTAAAGAATTTAAAAAAATTAAGCTGTTAAAGGATTTTAATGAACATTTTTAACAAAATATATTTAATAAGAAAATTTGAAATTAGCTTTAGCTTTTGAGATTTAAAGAGTTCAATCTCTCTAAAATGAATAATAATAATAACAACAATAATAAAATTTATACTGCAACTTTTTACAGATTGGCTGTTATTAAAAACTCAAAACCTTGATCGGTACTTTTTATAGGGAGATTCTCAAAAGGTGGGATAATTAAACGTTAACTATATGTAATTTTTAAAAGTTTAAAATTTAAGGCCAATTTTTTTCAATAGTATAGTATTTTGCCTATAAATATGATATATAAATATTTTTAATAGTATGTCTACAAAATTATACACAAACATTAAAAGACGGCAACTATTCTGGAAAATTAATTATTAAAGCATTTAATTAGCAGTTGTGTACGTTGCAAATTTTGGACATTTTTTCGCACGTACGTTACAGATTTTGGACGTTGCTCTTAGTATTTAAAAAATTCTTAAGACTAAGAATGTAGTAAATGTGTCCTATAAACATTATATATATATATGTGTGTATAATTAACTTTTTGTTATCCAATAATAATAATAATAATAAAATCAAATGCTTTGTTACGTACGTTACTTTCGGACATAACAAAATACAGAAATTTTTTTTATAGAAAAGTCCTTCTATCTTCAAAAAAGCAATAAATCAGCCTGCCATCTCTTAACGAAATTATCAAAAAATCATCCGTTTCCTTTATGCATTCATTGTTTACCATTAGAACCACCTGGAAAAAAGTTAACTCTCTTTCTTGGTGGTACATTGGAACAGTTAACGTTATGAATGTCCGAAATTGGCCTCTTTAACATAAAATAATAAAATTTTAAGATATTTATACAAAGCTTTTACAATAAATTGTCATTTTCTGTCTCTGAATAGAATTAAAAACTCAGTGTAAAAAAAAAATAAATAAATAAAGTCAATGATAATTAAAGTTATGTTTGAAAGGCTTAAAGTTATAACGTGTGTCCAGTGCCCACCTTTTGAGAATCGTCCTATAAACTATAGTAAAGGAATTTATAAATTATATTTTCACTTTTATCTATCTGTTTGCTTTTAAAAGATGAATAAGATTTAAAAAAAAAGGCAAATAACTGTACATAATACTTTAATTTTTGTTGTTATTGTTATACATAGACAGGCATATTTATGCACATTTTTATGACATAAGTTGCATTTTTTGTTATTTATTTTCGTATGAAAATATACAACTTGTGTATTTTGACTTACATTAAATTGATTTATTTACTAAGCTTACAATTCTTATTTAAATTTCATCTAGAGAAATGTTTCGGCATCTAAGTAACTTGTTCATCACATCCATATAATTTATTGAGTCATATAAACATATAGTTAAGAAGGGATGAGCTCGAAATGTTTTATGAATAATAATAATAATAATAAATAATAATTTAAAAATCGTAAATCTAGAGTAGCAAAGTTTAGCTTGCATTATTTGATTAATTTCAGATTACTTCCTTTTTTACAGAAATTTAATAATAATAATAATAATTTCATTTAAAGTAAGAGCATTTCTTTTTTAAGAGCACGATTTGGGGAGTATTTAAGATATATATATTAAATCTTTTTTAAGAGCAGGGTTTTAATATTTTATATAAAGCATTATTTTAAATAAAACACATACGCAGTTAAATTATAAACTTTTACATGTAAGCTGTGCATATAAGCTGTATTATGTACATATTGGATATAAGCTGTTAAATTACAAACTGTTAATTTTCAATAATATGATAATTTATTTCTATGTGAAATATCGTAAAATTGTAAAATATTCTTTTGATCCTAATCCTACTAGAACAGTATTTTTTTGCCAAAAAGTACACTGCACAATCCTCAATTTTATGGTGTCATTATAAACTACAGATATTATTTATAATATGGTGTCATTTTATTTATTGGTTTTTACTCTTTTTATTTTATTAGCGAATATTTTGTATTTTTATGTGTTTATTTAGAACTGGGTGTATTAATTAGTAAATTTAAGAATTTTTAAATAAAAAAAAACAATAATAATAAAATTTTTGCTGAGCATCAAAAGCTTATCTTTGAGTTATCCATAAAATCATTGTCATATTAGTTTTGAAGTAATACTTTTTTTTTAATACTTTAAAAATCTTGTTGCATACGTTTTGTAAATCGGAAAATCTTAAAAATAAGTAAATGATGATTATATTCATCTAAATATTTTTTTAATAATATTAATCTTCAAATATTATCAAATTTACGTTTGAGTTTTGTTCTCTTAAATTCATAAAATCATTCTTATATCAATTTTGAGGTATACCTTGATTTTTTTTTTTTTTTTTACGTTTGAAAGAAAACCTGTAGCATGTATATCTATGTTTTACAAATAGAAAAATCGTAAAAATAAGTAATTAATGATTATATTTGACATAAAAAAATATATTTTTTTAATTTAAATCTAAATATTTTGTTTCAAATATTATCTTTGTTGTAAAACCAATCAAATTTTAGTAATTGATTTAATACTATTTTAGATATTGTATTGGTATTTTGTTTCCAGAAATTTCTGAGATTTTTTTGTTATTGTTTCTTTAGAGTTATATATATTAATTAAATATTACTGTATAATTGCAATTAAAAGAAAAAGTAATAATGAGGTAAAAAAAAAGACTTGCTGAAAAGTTTCTGCATTAAAAATTTATCTTTAAGTTTTATCCTCTTAAATTAATAAAAGCATTCCCAGATTAATTTCGAAATATCTTAATTTTATGCTAACATTTCCTATATCTCAAAGAAAGATAATCTCTTACATAAAGAATTCTGTGTGTAGAATACGTAATTAGTTGTTGCTACAATGTTCACATATTTGGTAATGAAATCTGATTAACACCAAGGATATTTCAAAAAGACCTTCATCTTTATTCAGGATTAAGACAGCTTTGTAAAAGAAATAGTTACAGTTTCATAATTTAAGGGACGCTAGACAAAACTGTTTGACATCTTGCAAAAATACAGATATCTTCCTGTCTGTTTTGAACTAATGAATTTTTATGTGTTTATATGCCGTTACTCGACGTTGTTTGAATTATGGTAATTGAAGTTTACCATGAAAAACAATTGAAGAGCTCAAATGATAAAGGTGGTAAGTGACACAATCATCATTTTGAGATTTTTAGCTGTAAAGTTCCAAATATTTACTTGCATTTAAGTGTATGTTAAACTCCTTTTTGTTCTATTTTTATGCGGGCAATGTGTTGTTTGTTTCATTTGATAAAGGTGCTATGTACTTTTTGAAAATGCACCTACCACTTTTATCAATTAAAATTAATTTTTTATTATTATTATTTCACATATCACCTTTATCACCTGAGCTCTTCACTTGTCTTTTGTCTTACATATGGGATAATTCATTGTGACTTCACTACCTATACTGTTTTCGCAAAGGCCAAAAAGTCATGTTAAATATATAAAATTTTTGTAAAGATGCTGCCATTAAAATTCACTAAAATACAGAAAAAATATGTGCTTTTTAAATGCACTACCAAATTTGTCGTTATTTCACTAAGTGCCCAAAATTTGGCAATATTGTGGTAACCTTGCCATTAGTACTTTTCAACAAATACTCATTGTTGCAGCTAATACTGATTTCTCCATAAGTAATCAAACTATAATTGAGTAACCATTAAGTTTAAGTAGTGTTTTTGCCATGTCTTTTGAAAATGGAGGTCGCTTGGCGGCAGAACACCCCTTTGTTGTCGAATTTTGTAAAATTCCGAAACACGTGTTTACTAATTTTAGTTATACTATAGGCATGTCAAGTTTCAAGATTTTACTTCCGTTGGTTTATGAAATATAGTGATTTTTTTAATTTTAAATTTCCCCTGCGTTGCCCCTCTTTAGGGACCGAATTTCAAAATATCAATGCTTAATTCCTGTATCGAACTCAGGAATACATACATATTTCAAATTTCAAAACTCTATGTCAAATGGAAGCGGGTGAAAAGCAAGTAATAAGATTTAACTGCCACATACAAACAGAATTGTTAGTAAAAAAAAAAGAGCATGTTATAAAAATCTTGGCCACAGAAAAATAAGGCCTAGAATTTTGTGGAATTATTTTCTTTGGGCCAGAATGACTTGCATTTAAAAAGTTATCTAAATTAAGTTTTTAAAATATTATCATTACACATTTGTTTTATATTGCCTATGAACGCACACACGCTGAATTCTCACGATAAAAAGACAAATGTTTCTTAATCTACGAAAAAAAAAAAAAAAAAAAAAAAAATTATAACCATGAACGAAAACATACAATAACCTCTTCCATGTTACACACGATAGAATTTTGGGGAGTTATTTTCTTTGGGCCAGAATGACTTACATTTAAAAAGTTATCTAAATTAAGTTTTTAAAATATTATCATTACACATTTGTTTTATATTGCATATGAACGCACACACGCTGAATTCTCATGATAAAAAAACAAATGCTTCTTAATCTACGAAAAAAAAAAAAAAAAAAAATATATAACCATGAACGAAAACATACAATAACCTCTTCCATGTTACACACGATAGAATTTTGGGGAGTTATTTTCTTTGGGCCAGAATGACTTGCATTTAAAAAGTTATCTAAATTAAGTTTTTAAAATATTATCATTACACATTTGTTTTATATTGTCTATGAACGCATACACGCTGAATTCTCATGATAAAAAAACAAATGCTTCTTAATCTACGAAAAAAAAAAAAAAAAAAAATTATAACCATGAACGAAAACATACAATAACCTCTTCCGTGTTACACACGATAGAATTTTATGGAGTTATTTTCTTTGGGCCAGAATGATTTGCATTTAAAAAGTTATCTAAATTAAGTTTTTAAAATATTATCATTACACATTTGTTTTATATTGCCTATGAACGCATACACGCTGAATTCTCACGATAAAAAGACAAATGCTTCTTAATCTACGAAAAAAAAAAAAAAAAAAAAAAATTATAACCATGAACTAAAACATAATATAACCTCTTCCGTGTTACACACGATAGAATTTTGTGGAGTTATTTTCTTTGGGCCAGAATGACTTGCATTTAAAAAGTTATCTAAATTAAGTTTATAAAATTTGTTTTATATTGCATATGAACGCATACACGCTGAATTCTCACGATAAAAAGACAAATGTTTCTTAATCTATGAATTTTTTTTATATATAACCATGAACGAAAACATACAATAACCTGTTCCGTGTTACACACGATTCCGAAAATAGTTTTTTTTATCTTTAGAAACCTCAAAAACCACCGCATTTTGTAAATTTAAAGAAGCATTTGTAAAAATAAAGTTTCTTTTGCTGCCACTAATTTTCGAAATCGTTCCCGAGTAGCTTTTATAATGTATTAATCAGTTTTCTCAAAACAGAATCTCTTTTTTTTAGGATGCTATTGATTCTGAATTAAACATTTCCAGTGTCGTAATTGATGGTGCAAGACTAACAATATAATAATAACTTAGTGTTGAGGTTAATGGTGTTAATTTATCATGTTTGTCTGTAAAACGTGTTTGCTGAACACCAAAATGTTTACTTGAGGATTGATAGCATAACAAAAAACTTATATTCCGGGTTGAGAAAACTAATTAATACACTACAAAGATTACTTGGAAACTTTTCCGAAAATCAGTGGCAGTAAAATAACTGTTTTTATAAATGCTTCTTTAAATCTCGGAACTATATTGTTTTCTGAGATTTCTAAAAATGTAGAATACTTTTCGGAATTGTCATTTACTCAGAAAAGGTTATTGTATATTTCCGTTCGTAGTTATATTATTTTTTCCTATACAGTAGAATATCGTTACAGCGAATGTCACTTCAACAAATTTTTCAGTTTAACGAGTATTATTTGTATTGTTAAAGAAAATACTATTATCCTATTTCATTATAAAAATATTCACTTTAACGAATTTTTCAATTTAACAAGTATTATATGTATTGTTAAAGAAAATCCTATTATCCTATTTCATTATAAAAATATTCACTTTAACGAATTTTTCAGTATAACGAATTTAATCAGTGCTCCCCAGAGACTCGCTGTAACAAGATTTTACTGTATTAAGAACCATTAATCTTTTTTACAGTGCATGTTTATAGCGTTTCAATTTAATTACATTTCGTCTATATAACGTATGAAATTTTATTGTCATCAAAGCCCAATATATGACTATCTTTTTCTGCTCAATATTTTCTATTCTTTATATCAGCTCAATATTTTTCTAGTCCTTGATACGCTTGCGCGCGTATACACTTGTTATTTGTTTTTTTAACATCCATGTGCTAGATAGATGCTTTAAAACTCAGGTAATATTGCACGATGTTTCTTTTTTATAAATTATTTTTCGTCATTCATTTTTACTTAGAAATTTACGAACATGTTGATCCATATAAATTTATTAGAAAAAATATATAATGTATGTATTGTTTCTTTATCAATAAGAAACGGCAGGAAGGGAAAGATTGTTGGTACTCTGTTCCACCTTTATACAGCCATTACAAAAACTTACATAATGGCTCCCAAAAGTGTTCGTACACTTTAGAAATGTATAGTGAAAAAGGCAATTCCCTGGAATTGAATTCGAATATGAAGTCCAATGTTTTTCCACATCAACTTTGTTATTCTAAATTATGCTTAGCATTTCTTTTTGTTATTGACTGATTTTTCTTTTTATATAAAAATGAAAACGGAAAGAGGCAGAGAAAGAATACGCTACAAAAGTCTTCGTACACTGAAACATTTTCGGATAAATTCATAATTAAAATTATCGTCTGTCCTATTATTTTATTTTTGTATTGTGGGGACATTTAAGAAATCGTTTGACTTTAATTTTTGCTTGTTTTCTCCCTAATATTCTATTTATTGTTTAAGTATGGCTCGTAGTCGTAAGAAACAACTACCAACATTTAAAAATTGATTATCGTTCATCATAGTAGTGGTAAATCAGCTCGGAGTATTTCTAAATTAGTTAATTTAACCCATTCTATGATGCAGTATGTGATAAAACGCTTTAAAGAAGAAAATCGGATCGAAAACAAGGTAAGAAAAGGTCGCCCGTCAAAGTTACACACCGTGATCAGAGATTTATAATTAGAAAAAATGTAAAAAATTCACGTTTAAGTGCTATAAAAGTTGCTACAGAATATAATGAAAAATGTTCTATTTTAATTTTACCTGAAATTATTCGACGAGTGCTGATATCAGCTGGATTCTGCTCGTAGAAATTTTATTGTTAATGAGAAAAATTGAACGCTTAGGCTTTCCTTCGAAAAATCAATGATAAATAAACCTGGATTGTATTGACATAATTTCTTATTTGCAGATGAAAGTAAATTTAACATTTTTGGTTCCGATGAGCTCATAATTGTATGGAGAAGAAAAAATGAAGAACTTAATCTGACGAACTTAGTTGGAATAGTTAAGCATGGAGGTGGAGGTGTCCTTGTGTGGGGGTGCATGGCAGCATCAGACTAGGTTATTTATTGATGGCATAATGAATCGTGAACTTTATTAAAGTGTTTTAAAATAAAATTTAAAATTATCAGCCCAAAATTTGGGTATTGGAAACAACTTTTTTATCAAGATAACGATTCTAAGCACACGGCTCTCAACGTTCGTCTCTGGTGTCTCTATAATTGCCCAAAAGTTCTGAAAACTCCACCTCAATCACCGGATTTAAACCCAATAGAGAATATTTGGAAAGAAATGGCAGAGTGCGAAGATACGACATTAAAACGAAAAGAGAACTAAAAACAGCAATGATCGATGAATGGATGAACATTCGTGCAGAAATTACAAAAAAAAAAAAAAAACTAGTGAAATCTATTCCTAGACGTTTAAAAATTGTTGTTTATACTAACGGATATCATACTAAGTACTAATTTAATGAAATATTAGAGTATTTACTAATATGTAAAGATTTTTTAAAAGTGTACGAAGACTTTTGTGAGGTGACTTTTTTGTTTCTTTTTTATTATTGATTTTTTTAAAATAACGTTTTACTATATTTTAAAAATATTTTACGTACTTGTATTAAGAATAAGTTGTAGTTCTTAATATTAAATACTCTTTCTGAAATATTAATTAATGGATAGAACACAATTTCTTTGAGATTCGTAAGTGTACGAACACTTTTGGGAGCCACTGTATATTTAACTGCCATTTGTCATATCATTATTAATTGTAGCATAAAATAACGAAGGCTCGTTTTAAGCTAAAATTCTAACTCTTTAGACTAAAAAGCCTAAGATGCACAAAATAACATATAAAAAGTCTTCATTTTCCTTTCAAACTTTTTAAAATAGTTATTTTCTTCTTTTTAGTACTTTCCAACATAGTTGAAAAGTGGTTTTGAATTGCGTTTGTCTGACCTTGTTCTAATTCACGTAAAAATATACTCGGATTGCTATGCAACTGATATATAAGTTAATGAGGTTTATTATAGCATGTTTTGTATTGAAAATGAAGTGTGGTGCATTTATAGTTCATTTACAGGGACACTCAAAAGAATTCCGTTACATTACGGTCTATGGGGAAAAATCGTTTGCGGTGTATTTTAATGATGTTGCACTATTTCAAACATATCGAGATTGATATTTATCATTCAGGTGAACTACAATTGGCTTACTATAGATAGGGTGTGCATTAGCATTCATCTTTCATTTACAGGGGCACACAAAATAATTGTTACAGTACTGTTTATTAAAAATAATTGCTGGAAATGCGTTTTAAGTTGTGGTAAGCGATTTTAAATTAAACTAATTTATAGCCTATTACTTCGTGTGCATAAATTCTATAGATCATTTACAGGGCAAAACAAAAGACCTCGGGTTCTTTTCCGTATTTTGACGGAAATTGCTGAAGGGGAATTTATAACTGATATGCGTTTCCCAACTGATCTAAATGTAACATACTATGTAGTATAGTATACACAAATCTATAGATCATATACGGGGCTGTACAAACAAACGCATGGCAGATTTAAAAACCGAATTTCAGGAATTAGCATCAATAGACCAAAAATATTCAAATTTGAATATACATACTATGTAGTGTAGTATATACAAATCTATAGATCATATACAGGGATGCACAAACAAATTTGAATATTCTTGGTCTATTGATGCTAATTCCTGAAATTCGGTTTTTAAATATGCCATGCTTTTCCCAAATTGTTTAGACATCATCTCTCACCTTATTGAAAGGAGAAGTTAAAATATTCTGGAAGTGTTGAAAAGTGTTTCAGAATCTATGCTTGACGGATGATTTTCGTTCTTGTTTAGGTTTTAGTATTGTTTTAAGTACTCAAAGATCGAAGTGTTTTCCAAAAGACTTTAACCCTTTATATAAAAAATTATGAATTAAAAAAGATATCTCCTCGAAAGTTTTTTCCCTAGCATTACTATGATACATTAAAAGAGATATGCACTAAAAATAAAATATTTAATATTTTTTTGCTAAATACGGCTAATTGCTTTGTTACTTCAAAGTACCGTTGGATCATAATGCTTGGGCAAAAATCGAGACTTAAAAAAAAAAAAACTATATCCAATTTTTTCTTATTTTAATGTGACTTATACTGCATATATGTGGTGTACATATATCTATGATATATATATATGACTAGATTAGGATGTAGTTTGTTCATCATGAGTAGCATTTTGAAATCAGAAGAATACTCTACAGTTGTAACACTATCGTCCGATGCCTATCTGAGCATATCTGAAAGAAATTTGCAGTTGTAGAAAACTCAAAAGGATTCATAAAATGCTAAAATATATTTTTAGATCTTTTTTTCTTGATTTGTAATTCTTTTCATTTTGTTTTATAAAAATACAATATTTTGTCTAAAGATAAAAATAAAATATTTTTGCCTTATTTTTCATCAATGTCATACATGTTATGCAATATCTTCCCCTACATTGTATCAAAATCCACCTGCGCCCACGCATCCCCAGTAAATATAAACGTTTTTATCCACTATATGTACTCAAACGATAAAAATCTAAGTAAAAATCCTGTTCAACGTAATCCCGGCGGTTATCAAAAGTACCGCTTTAAAAAGAACTTCGTAAAAAAAAAAAAAAAACAAAAAAAAAAAAAAACTGAAAATAAATTTTCTTTTAGCATAACATATTGTCAAGCGATCTATTTAAAAAAAAAAAAAAAAAAGTGACAGCCTTACCTTTTAAAGTTCAAGATTTTTCCTTGCAAAAGTTAGGGATACCATGTCAGAGAAGAATATATGGAAGCGAAATTGACACTCCCACGCGCCAAAAGAGCTTCGTGAACAATTTTCAGCTTTGGAACTGCTATTGCTATCTAGTGATGGTCAAGGGAAGTATTTACCATTGTTTCCTAAACGTGTCATCGCGAATGCATTCGATTAATGTGTTTTAATTGGTATAGAAAACTGTGGTACTTTAAAGTACCGTCGGGGCATAAAGGGTTAATAGAAATAAAGATTTGATTAGCAAAATTATTACCTCCATTCTCTCTGTCCAAACAACTTTTTTTTTCTTTTCATTATTTTTATAATATTGTTATTCGATATAATAATTCATTGTCCCAGAAATCGGTGAGAAAAACGCTAAGTAGTGAACCGATATACGACGCAAATGAAATGAAAATTTAATTAATACTTTAAATAAATGCGTATAAGAAAATACCTTCATCAAAATTCTGCTTGACTTAATGAAAACTGAATACAATTAAAATGCTCTTTATGTATTATTTATTATTATTATTATTATTCATTAATATCATTATCTTCAATGTAGTTAAATTCTTCTGCGTTTCATCTATGAAAAATGTTTAGATTACATAATAATGTCTTTGTTGAGTATTAAAATTCATATTATAACTGTGATTGTCTCTTAATAATCGGATACTATCTCTAAGTAATCCCAAGGATTTACTTCAAAGACCTTGGTACTACGATTAAAAGAGTTTTAGAATAAGAGAATACATTTAAAGCCCCATAATTTTAAAACTACCTGCATTTATATCTAAGCACTTGACCTTGACAGAAACGTGATCTGCAGCTTTGAACTCGAAGAAAGATTTTAGATGTAATTTTCATATTACACTGGTAATTCGTATTCCCGTGCAAAACGCTTGTTGGCTTACATTTGGCATAATAAAGTGATGTCTATTTTGTCTTCTGTTCAAAACTCGCCTTATCCAGGAAATCAAATTTTGGGAAATCGCGAAAAACCTCTAACTGCGTCCATTGGGTTTCATTGCAAATCAAGATTTTACAATGCCAGAAATATAATATAAAACAAGTCTTTTCACTAATTGTAGTGTTTTTGGGGTAGATTCACCAATACAGAATTGATAACACATTGATACAGAAAACTCGATTTTTTAAATTTTGGATAAGGCGAATTTCGAAACTCCATGTCCTCGTATGTATCTACCTCAATGCAATAATTACTATATAAATAGTAAATACAATGTATGCAATGTATGGTTATACATAAATATGTTATTTACAGTAGTATCCTCTCGTTATATCTCTTGTTCAGATATAACGATCACTCTGTTTTCGTTTCTTCCAAAAAAAAAAAATAATAATAATCTGTAGTCTATCGTGTTACGCATATCTCTTGATTTCGCTAAGAAAATTGTAATATGCATGTAAAATAACATAGTGGAGGCTAACACAATTTTTTTTTTATTATTTAATGTCCTCGATTGCATCACATTTATTTGATTGTATCCGGAAGACGTGAAATAACAAAGAGAAACTATCAATTCGTGTTTCCAATTTCGAGTATAGATTGAATCATTTCACAAAATCTCAAAGTAATGTAGTAGTGACTACTTTTTAAAAATAGTTTGTACACGATACATTTTAAAACATGTAGTTGTAGTTAACTACGTTTTCGATAGAGTACTTGTAGTTCTTTATAAAAAAAACTAGTCGGATGTGGCACTCCCAAAACTTTCTTCTATCTCATACATATTAATACTTCCTGAAAAATGCGTCATATCAGCACCACCGGTTAGGTGCTTTACACCAATATCAACATCTTATGTCAACTTCTAAATGAATCTGAAGTTTGATGAAAATCCGTGCATTAGTTTTCGAGATATTGCGGAAATAGTAAAAAAATCTGCATAGCAGTGCCACCTGTTGGGCGATTCGCACCAAAAACTAAACATCACTAAATTACATCAGGGACTAATTGAATCTGAAGTTTGATGAAAATTCGTGCATTAGTTCTTCAGATAAAGCTATTGCGATAATCATGAATAATGCAGCCTAGTAGCGCAACCTGTTGGGCGATTTCACCAAAAAGTAATCAGCACCAAATTATATCAAGGACTAACTGAATCTGAAGTTTTATGAAAAATCGTGCGTTAGTTCTTCAGATAAAGCTATTGCGATAATCATGAATAATGCAGCCTAGTAGCGCCACCTGTTGGGCGATTTCACCAAAAAGTAATCAGCACCAAATTATATCAAGGACTAACTGAATCTGAAGTTTTATGAAAAACCGTGCATTAGTTCTTGAGATAGAGCTATTGCGGAAATCGTGAAAAATTCAGCATAGCAGCGCCACCTGTTGAGCGATTTACAGCAAAAGGTAATCAGCACCAATTTATATCACGGTCTAACTGAATCTAAAGTTTTGTGAAATTCCGTGCATTAATTATTGAGATAGAGCGCCCACAAAATTTTTGTCACGTACAGAGTGACAGACAAACATTTTCTAAAAATCATCAAATTGTGTTCAGGACCTTCTAAAACGTATAAATCCATCAAGAACCGTAAGTCGGAAAATTTCACAAATCCAATACTTCCTTCATGTAAAGATAGAAGAAAGTAAAAAAAAGTAGTTTTTCCGACCACTGCATCTTCTCTGCCGAAAAAAACTTTTCAGAATACTTATCACTACTGATGAAAAATCAGAGAAGAAAAAAATTTTAATTTAAATTTAAAAAAATAAGCGAACAACACCTCTGAATATGTTTTAGCCAGTAGCGGTAAACAACCGTGACAGTTACCTAGTTAAGATTATGTATCTGCCCCACTTTTAGTTAACCTTCTAGATCAAAGGTAAAGGTGAAGCGATATTGAAAAAAACTATATTACTATAAAACGTAATCTGGTGAAAAGCTCCAAAAATCTCGCCCGCTCTAAAGCTAAGGGTGTGGACGATTATCCTTGGTGAATGCTAGTGCCAACCAGAGCATAAGTTTTCAAGCTGTGTGAATTTGATTTTCTAGGTCCTCGGGAAGTGAATACAGTAAGTATATTATCAGATTTACTCATTTTGCATAATGAGTTTATTGTAGATTTGTTTCGAAATTCATAATGGTGAAAGAAATGCTTTAATTCTTTACTGATCTGGAGCTGTTTTTTAATTAATGGGAAATGAGTTATAAATTATTTTTTTGTAATGAATTTTGGAAAAACCCAACTTTAAAGAAAGGGTTGAACAATAATGGTGCCGTAGTTGTTGTTCTTTATTAAAACCTAAAATAGTTTTCGACCTTGATTACTCATTTTTATAAAAACTTCTAGATCTGGCTACTGTATATTTTCACATTTTCCTTTGAAATTAAAATTTTAAAAATATAAACAAGTTGGAAATGTTTATCTGGACACAGACTTCCCATGTTTTCTTATTACTATTTCTGAATAATAATGTTCGCATTATTTAGTTACAGGAATTCTACGATTAAATGAGGCAATTATTATTATTCGGAAATAGGGGTATTAAAAAGTGAAAATCCGTCGGAATACTATTTCCGGATAAAAAGATCCATACTGTATCATTAAAATTATGCCTGTTGCTTTTATATTAGAAAATTTTATAAAAACACAAAACCCAGAATTTTTTGCTGTAGTCCAAATTTGGTACGACGAACTAAATTCCTTAAATTTCGTTAAGCTTTAAAGAACTAAGTTCCTTAAAACATTCGAAAGCGTCTGATTATGTATAGTCTTATATATAGTAAAACCTCGTTAAAATAGACAGTGTGGGACCGAATGGTTTGGTTAACTGTGTATCCGTTTTAATTAAGAACGCGCATAGAAGAAGGCGAAGAATTTTTGTCGTTTTGTAAGAATTCGAAGAATCAGAAAATTATCCGTAAAAAAGGGTGTCTGTTTAGAAGGGTGTCTGTAAAGCGAGGTTCACTACTTTCAGGATGGTTAGATTAATTATTTATTTGATACCAGGCATTAAATGACTGTTTAATTTTAAATTTGTGGAAATGCTTTATAATTTTTCTAAAATAACGCACAAGCGATACACGGCTGTATTTAATTTTCATCAGTATGCTTAAATATTTAAACAATTTCCCATTTTCAAAATAATTGTGATACCGGTCTTTTTCTTATCACGTTAATCATACAGTCGGATGAAATAAATGAAATTAAAAATAGAAATAATCAGCTGAATTTTTTACATAAATATTTAGCATGACTTGCATTGAATTTTGTGATTTTCTCTGGGGAAAAAATGCAAAAGTTGAAAAGTTCGTTTTAATTCAAGTTAGAGTATATTTAATATAGGTGGTCATAATGGACACGTGTTTGAAAGGCTCTACAAGCCTATTTGAGATATTTAAATGGTATTTGGTATCTTTTTAGTTCAGAGCATGCGGAAGTAAGTTCTGCAATAAAAATATTAATTTTAAAAAAAAATTAAGACTGGTGGTGCTATAGATAAAACAAAATGAATAATTTCCTACCATCTAAATTTTGAAAGCTTTTTTATGGAAAATTTCCCATGATAAAGTGTTTTTATCAAAATGATAGTAATTATAGATAAGGATCTTCCGAAACAGATTTTTAAGACCGAAACCGAATTTTGATAATCTTCCTATTTAAGGCCAAAAACGATAAGTCTCAAATTTTTTAAGCAATTAATACATACATAAACAGAATGATTAACTAATTATACGTGTGACCTCTGTACCTCTGACCAAACTTTTTATTTTCATTTTTTAAAAAAATGTAAAACGAAACGAAATGATTTTCTAATCATACGAATTCATCTAATTAAAAAAATGTTTTAGGTATGCATGCCTCGATTGATCGTTTATTATAAATTTTGTAAATGATCATCTGTTATACTAGAACTTTCTCGAAGAATATTCGAAACACTTCTGCGGTTTCAAACTAAAAATTTTCTATTACTGTTAAGGTTGTAGCTTTTAATGAGCACGTAAAAAAGTCTTCAAAGTTTAGCCATATATGCACTTCTTGCTTTATAATTTGCATTGACGTCTTGAGTCAATCATGTCTGATAATTATAAACAGTGAAGTTCATAGTACTAAATAAAGAGTGTCTCATTTGAACCGATACAGCTCAAATCAATGAGTAACGTTAAAAATTTCCGAAGGAAGAAACGAGATTTTTGGAATACAGATAGTTTCCATCGAGTTTCGGTCTGGTGTAATTTTTGGCAGCATTTTCGCCGAAAATGAATTTCCAAGAAAACTCAGATTTTGGGGCGAAAACGAAACCGAATTTTCGGTCGATCTCTAATTATAGCATTGATATGAAAGAATACGATCGTCCCAAAAGATATTGATTTAAAATGAGTTATTTTTCTTAATATTTGCTAACATTTAAGCGCCATCTATCGGTAAAATTTAAAACTAATAATTTTTGTAGCATAAATTGTTTTCGCATACACTAAGGAAATATCAATACAAAAGCTTTTAAAAATGTTTCAAATAGTTTAACTTGTAGAGCTTTTCAAACACGTACACTTTAATTATGACCACCCTGTACTTAGTCACTGAAAATTATACTTCTTTATTTTTTGTTGTGATTGTTTAATTTAGAGTTATTTTTAATTACACTAAATTAGAGCTCAAGCGCATTAAGAACAATATCGGTGCTTCTTTGTATTAGAGCACGGCCAAATTCGATTCTTCCCCTGTCTTATGCAGCCTTCACAAGCACCCCTTAGTTTCGGAATCGTTGAATTACTATAGTCGCCGCCAGATGGCGTAAATACCTACTGTGAATAATGCTTATTAACTGTTACTTTCATACATAAAAATATGAAAGTTTCAGCATATGCATAATAAAAGGTATAGATAATATACGTATATTTTTCCTTGGCGTTTTTTATACTCCAAACAGGAAAACTAAAGGACTTGAAGATAAAATGAATAAATACAATGCTTTAAACATAAGCAACTGAAAATATATTAAATAACACACTAAACGAAGATTATAAGTAAATTTCTGCATTTAATTACATTTAAATTATTAATTGCTTGAAACATTCTGACAGTAAAATATACAGTAAAAGTTTTTAAAAAATAACATTTGCTAATTTCAAAATATTAAGAAAATTAACCAAAACTTTTTCAAAAAACCAAATTCTTTTCAAATCAGGATAACTTTTTAAACCATTTAATTATTTTTTTTCACCAGACATCTGATATAAAATATAGGTATATAAAGTTGATTGCGGACAACTTAAGATAATGGAAAACATTAGAGGTACTGGAAATGAAGTGTACAGGGAAATAGAAAAAAAATAATTATTATAAAATTATATCATTTATAGAAAAAAAAAATTAAACACAGAGGAAATTATTAAATCAAATATTTGAATTTTCAGCAGTTATGTAAATATTTTTTATTATATTTTTTTATACTATAATATTAAGAGAATAAGCAAGTTCGTCAGTATCCGGCAATCAACTCATAACGAAATATCTTTTTCAGAACATTGATTATTTTTGAACGATTCTTAATTAATTAAAAAATATAGATATATGTACATTGTAAACAATTTTCAATAAATTTGGCCATTATATGTGTTGATCTGAAATATTCAAGCATGTAGAAAAAATAACAAAATTACATAAAAAATTAAATTTTCTAACTCTGGACACCTCATGGTAGAAAACTACATGATACAATTGAAAGGATATTTGCATGTTTCATAATATCAACAAAATAAGCAAGCCTTTTTGCCAATAACCGGCAATCAACACATATCGATTTTTTTTATTTCAAACGTGGAATTCTTAATTATTAAGAAAATATGTCTGTACATTGCAAACAATTTTCAATAAATTTGGCCATTATATGCGTTAATCCGAAATATTCAAACATACAGAAAAATTACAAAATTACATATAAAATTAAACATTTTAATTCTGGACAGTCATAGTATAAAAGTATACGATTAAAATAAAAATATATTTACATGTTTCATAATTTTAAAAAATAAGCAAGTCTTTTCGCCAATATCCGGCAATCAATTCATATTGATTTTTTTTTTCAAAACATGGATATTTACATAATTCTTAATTAGTTAGAAAAAATATATATATCAGTACATTGCGAACGATTTTCAATACATTTAACCTTTATATGGGCTAATCTTAACTATACAAGCTTATAGAAAAATTACAAAATCACATATAAAATTAAATATTCTAATTCTGGACAGTCATCGTATAAAAATATAAAATAAAAATAAAAGCATATTTACATGTTTCATAATAATAATAATAATAATAATAATAATAATAATAATAATAAAATAAGCAGTTCTTTTCGCCAGTATCCGACAATAATTTTTTTTCTAAAAAAAAAAAACTGGATATTTATACGATTCTTAATTTAGAAAATATAGAAATGTGCACATAGCGAACAATTTTCAGTAAATTTAAATATTATAGGTGCTAATCATGAAATATGGGGAAACAAAAAACTAATAATAAATAAATATTTTTTCTTTTCAGATTTCACTATTTTAAAGAATCAACAAGTCTTTTTTTTTTCTTCCTTCAACAGTTTGTACTCCAAATTTGAAGGAAATTCATGAAAAAAAAAAATTCTGGAACTTTTTTTAGTGAATCCTAAATTCAGTATAGAACACGGCAATGAGGTTTTTACTAAAAAAATCAAAAATTGCAATTTCAGTTAAGTTATACCTAAGAAAATACAAGCGTGCAAGGCAAATTCTTCATTAGACACAGTAGGTAAAAGCGCCCCCTACAATTCTCCGGAGGGAAACTCTGGTTCTCGAAAACAAAGGGATTTCGACTTTTTGTTACGGCCGTATAAGGGGAAGGGAATCGAGTTTGGTCGTGATTAGAGACGCATTGCTACAGTTCTGATAATTTTTTTTTCCTATTATTTTTTATGGATAAAGTGGGTAAAGAAATGCAATTGAAAAAACTTGCTTCTAAGATATATCATTAACCGCTAGCGCTATTAGATAAAAAGGAGCCACTTTTATATCTATCCATAATTTAATATATATACCTCACAAACGGTTTGCAATAAACCATCATCTTCGTCATTGATAAAAATATTGGTATTGATAGTTATATTAATTATACATAATTATACAGGGTGCCCTATTAATCCGTTCACATTCCAAAAATTCATGGACAATATTATTTTTTTTTTCCTATCTGTGTATTTTTTGCACTAGAAAACTCTTCGAAGTATTGGCTATTTTGCTGCAAAAGCAAATAATATTTAAAATTTTCTTTGAATTATATTTTGAAACAAAATTCCGACTGTGTGATAAGTCTTACGGCAGCGGCGCAAACTGGACTCCAGTACTACTATGCATTTAAAATACAGTAAAACCTCTCTAAAGCGTTCACGTTCCGTTCCAATAAAAATTGGTCGCTCCGAGAGGTGGTCTCTTAATGGAGGTCATGTTTAAATCTACATTTTAATTGTTAAATAAAAAAAGGTAACAATTAATGTTACTAAAATTTATTTTTTACATTAGGGAAAAATATGAAAATTTAAGTATCAAAAGAAAAGTTAATTACATAAGTTAATTACTGCAGAGTTCAAAAAATGAATACATTGACGTTTGCTTTGATTTTCCGGTTTTACCTCTTTTAATTTTTACTTCCAAGTCCTTTCAAAGTTCAGTAAATAAATGCATTTTTTTTTTTTTTACCGAAACAAATAATGAAGATTTAATTAATTTATCTATTTCTTTGAGAGTTTCCTGATAGAATAGAGCAGGGGAGTTTATTGACCGTCATTCTTAATTCGTCATCAGATTTAAATTCATTGCCTAAAAAGGCACAAAGGGGTTTAAACACTTAAAATTTCCCCGAATAATAATAATAATAAAATCTAAACTACTTAGGTTAGAAGTTTGATGAATAATGTGCTCTCCGGAATTATTTTTCTAATAAAACCTTCCTCGAGTGACCAGGAAAAAACGGAATTTGTTTCATTTTCTTCAAAGAAATTGGTCGCTCATGGATGTAGTTCAACTGGGGATGATCTCTGAATGGAGGTAAAATTAGTGTTGAACCTATGGGAATAAATTTCGTTCCATGAAAAAATGGTCGTTCAGGGAGGTGGTCGCTTAATGGAAGTGTCGCACAGGGAGGTTTCACTGTAAATGGATATTTGAAATCTGAACATGCTGTTTGAGCGATTTTCCCTCTTTAACCACAAACAAACTTTCACAAGTCTTTTGGTGTTCACCACACTCCGTTACATTTTTTTTTTCTGAATTTTTGAAATGTGACCCGATTCCCGGTGGTGATCCTGTGCAATGAAAACACGTAGAATGAAACTGTTATTCATTAATGTTCTTTTGTGAGTACTCAGGAGTCGTAAAAATTTCGAAGAGTAAAAAAAAATTGACCATTTTCGTCATTTTAGATTTTAAAATTATACATTACAAAGATACAATTTTTAAAGGCAGTAATAGGTACTTATTTCTCCTTTCATTTTTCTCCAAACCATAATTAGTTTCAGAAAACTAGTTTTTATAGGGGTTTTTTAATTTATCGAACTGAAAATTGGAATCACAGGTTGCGCGCATTATTACAAAAGAATTTCTGCATGCAAAATAAAATTCTCTCTTTGAAAATATTCTTTATTTAACAACTACTAAAAGGGTCATTTATTTTGTTTTAAAGGATTCAGAAAGAATTAATTTTTAATGTATTTTTTTTTCAGAAATTGAATTTTTTGAAGGTTTAAGAATCCTATGTCCTCCTCAAATGTATTCCCCCCTCTGACAATTTGTTTGAATCTATTCAATTGACGAAAATTTTGAGGTTAACTTTCACAATTCCCTTAAATAACCGAGTCTAAGTCTTATGTCATCGATGACTCACTGGCGATCATTTTGAAACTTGTTTGTTGTTGTACAGTAAAAATAAAAAATAAAGAAATCAGATTGAGTACGAATAACGTTTGAAAAATCAACCTAACTTAAAATCCCAGAAAGTCCCGTATGCGTATTTAGAAGGTCATCTAATGCTCCAGTGGCGATGAATCACTTGTACTGACCAGTCATCCTTCCAACTTTCACAGAAAATCTCTTGCACAACCTTGCAGATATTGTTCCGTTTTTCTCCTCGAACTTTGCTCCGTTTTCTTAATTCATATAAACTCTCTCTTTCTCACTCTGATTTTCGTTGTTTTTGATTTATATTCCTCAAGGTTCTATTGTCTTCTCCTTTAAGACTGAAAAACATATTACCCTGATTTCCCGATAAAACACATAATTGCAGCAGTGCTTTGCTTAACGTACCATGGTGGACGGATTTGAAGGTTAATGGACATTCGCTGATTTCGGTTGTTTTTTCTATAGCTTTACTATCCACGACAGTTATATGTGGATATATATTTTTTTTTCTACATACACGGAAAAGTTATTAAGTTCTTGCTGGACATAATGAGATTAGTTCTTGGTTTAATGAGTTGGTTGCACTTATTGCGCGTCATAGTTTTGCTTTTGAAACAAATACTAATAGAGTGTTTAAACCTATAAAGATTTGTTTTACAGTGTATACTTATAGTAAGGCGTAATTCTCAATCACAAAGCTAAAAAATGTATGATTCTTTTTCTTTTTATCTTCTTTTTTTTGCGTATGGTATATAGGGTGTACCATCTTTTTCTTAATTAATAGCTTGTTCTTCATAATATGAAATTCCATTGTCAAAATAGTAATTTTTTTACAGGTTACGAAATTAAAATTTTTATACGGTCCCTGGGTTCTGTAAATAATATTTAGAAAGACTTCCTCTGTGCTCTAACGGTGTGTGTTGGTGTTGTTCATAACTGCCGATTATCTGCACTAGGTATATAGGCCCGAAGGGCGTGGGGGTCTTTCTAAGGGATCCTAAACCGTCTTTACGCAAGGTTGGAAAAAAATCGCGGAAAACTCCGAACGATTAATGGCTGACGGGCACGACTGGGTTCGAACCCGTTTACCAACTTTTGCGGGCAGAACCTCTCAGCCACTGATGTTGCTGTCTAGTCTATGCTCTAACAAGTAAATTTATAAAAATACCATTCTTCAATGACCAAAACTTTAAATACTTCAAATTTTATGAATTTTCGGCGTTTTCTGGCATTAAAAAGAAAAAAGAAAAACACTTTCTTTTGTGAAAAAAAAAAAAAAAAAAAATGCTGAAAATTCATAAAATTGACGATATTGCAACTCTGTAAGGTTTGATCACAACACAACTGATATTTTTGATACTTAATTTGTTAGAGCCTAGATAAATATAACTTATTCTAAGATAAATAATATAGATATAACTTTTGTAATTGACAAATATAACTTTTCTAAATATAACTGGTAGGATATAGGGAACGTATAAAATTTTAAATTTCATTTAAAAAAATAGATATTTTGTCGTAACTGGATTTTTATATGATGATGAATAATTTGAAGCATTTTTACAACTGGAACTGTGCCTTAAAAACTTGCGATTTAGATATTAGTAATTGTTTAATGATAAGAAGGAATATCCTGAATAACATTTAAATAAAACTTTAGATGCTTAAAGTTCCCAAGCTCAAGAATCGTCACAATAAAAATTATTAAAGAAAATGTTTGTAGAATTTATCATTATAGATCAGGGCATAATCACCATATGAAGGAAAAAGATGATGATCTAAATATATCTCATTAATTCAAATTGTGTTATTTGTGATATGCTATATGTTTCTAAGGCAATGAAGTTTATTTCATATTCTTTTAGAAAATTATTATACCGTTAATTTGCCAAAACAATTTGAATAACTTATGCCTCAATAGGATTTCAAAATCCCATTAAAAAAATTAGATATAAAATTTATTTGATACGTCTAATGAAAACAGTAAATTTTATATTTCATGTAAAGTATTTGCCTTCTTTAGAAAGTACAGCCAGTTTTACCAAGCTAAATATTTTTGAAAATGAGTATTGTTTCAACCACTTGCGTATCCATAGTTGTGTTCTTGGAAAATGTATAACGGGAAATTTGACATCAAGACAAATCTCTCATTTATACATAAGAACAACAATATATTTGTGGGATTTTTTAGAAAATTTTATTTATAATATCCCTTTTTTTATATATAAGAAACTAGCTGTGTAGCAACAGATTGTTTTGCATTTACATTGTATCTGATTAATTTGTTTGCATCTTTCATTTGTTTGTGCTAATAAGAAATGTAGTTTTGTTATACATTTCATGTTTCTAGCTTTAACAGCACGAAATTAATCATAATGTAGAAAGGTTTTAGAAAGTTTTAAATTTCGAATATTTTAGAAATCATTCTTTGGAAACATTTGCATCTTAAAAGCAACTGCCATGCAAAATTTCAAGTTTTTAGCCACAGCAGTGTCATAGAAATCGCGATTATATAACTTTTTTTGTGCCTGAACCTTTTTAAATTTCAAATTTTCTAGAACGGTTCTGTGAAAACAGTAACAGTCTTAACGGCACCAGGGATGTAGTGGAGGGTATACGGGGGTATACGCCGTATACCCTCTGGATTTTTTTAAGGAACACCGTATACCCTCTGTTTCTCAGGAAAGCTATAGTAAATACACTCTAGGGTATACGCTCTGCCTTAAGCGTATACCCTCTGCTTAGAGCGCATACCCTCTGTTTCTTTTACGACTACAACACTGAACGGCACCGTCTTAACAGTAACAGTTATCTCAAATTTGAAGTTTCTAGCTTTAATAGTCCCCAATAAATAGTAATTTAGAACGTTTTTATAACTTTTCACGCTCATTTCACCCTTTTAAATTTCGAACTTTTTAGAAACCGTTCAATATTACTATTTACATCTTAAAAGTAACCACCGTACCAAATATCAAGTTTCTAGCCTCAACAATAGCACATAAATCGTGATTTTATAACGTTTTTGACTCTTGCAATGTGGAGTTGTTGTGTCGACATAAAATAGTATTATTTGTTAATTAATCTAAGTATTGTTGTCAAGGTTCGGTGATTTACATCAGTCGACATATATTGCGATATATATCTGATGTTTATTTTTAAATATCATGCTATTTGATACTTTCAATGTTTTTATATAATTGTTATTTATTTTCAAAATATTGTGTGTGATGTTTTTGTTATTTTCATTCGAAACAAGTGTAAATGTATTTTTTAACTGTTATTGACTGCTATATGCAGTTTCTGTAGACATAGAACATATGCCTCTTTGCATTGACTTTTTTAAACAAACACAAAATACATATATTTTCCAAGCTTTACGTATGAAGCTCAATTTTTAACAGAACCAATATTTATTTGGCACAAAATTAATTTAGAACAGTCATTGAAAGATAAATTGTCTAATTTAGACAACCATTTTTTACAGCTTCTTTATAAATAATCTTTCCTGGTGTTAGTTTAGTTCAGTGTAAATTGCACAATAGCAGACAAGCTTACATTTGTGTTCAAATTTTTCAATAAAAAAATATATATTTTATTTAAAATTTTGTTGCATAAATAATATAATGTTCTTTATATTTGATCCTATTGTTAGCTTTTTGATTAGTGTAAAAACCTAATTGTTTAACTTAATTCTGTACAACTTTTTTTCCAGAAAGTCGCTGGACATCACAATAATCGAAAGGAAATCTTCGACTTATTTAATAGCAATTACCTGTCTTTAAATGTAAAATTTTTATGTAAAAATAGTGATACCTAAATGGAGAAAACTTTTCACTTTTCAATTAGTTGATATTCAATTTGTTGAAAGAGAAAGAAAAAATGAAAAAGTATTCATGATAAGTGCGATATGTTTTAGTTTCTAATTTATATTAAATCTGAAAATATTTATAATCAGCAATAAATGTGCTATTTTGAAAATATTGGATATACAAATATCCGATATTTCTCAAAATATCGGATATTTTTGGTATTTTCAAAAATATGAGGACATTTACGAACCTTGAACGTTGTAAATATTTTACGAAAAGATCTATAACTATCGATTTAATTAGTTAGTTACCATGTACGAATACTTTTAAAACTTCATATTATTATATAAATTTTGTAACCTATCTTCACATATTAAAAGGAGAAATTATTGATATTTCTTCTTAATTCATATTTTGTAACATTTAAGTATTAACGAGACAGTGTGTTTAAATTTTAATATCAAGATCCATTCATTCTCAAAATTATATCTTGCACATCATATAAATTCAATGCTAGTTACAACTGTAACTACTTGTTTGTATATGTAATAACAAGATTAACTACATAAGGATTCTTTGTATTGTGATAATGTGTCATGAACTTCATTCATTTGAGATATTTTTAGACAAGTGCATTTACAGTAATAAACGAAATTGAATGTACATGGACAATGTTTAGTATTTAAAGGTACTTTTAATCACGTGCTGCATTTATGTAACTTCTTAAGGAAAAAAAAAAACAACTATGTCGTATGAAACAATTGAATCTGTATAAATCAACTAACTTCAAGGCAACTGGGTAAAAAGCAAGTGGATTACATGAAATAAATAAATAAATATTATGCGTCTCAGTCACATATGCACACGTTTGAACCGAAATCCAAAATATAACAGCAAAAACACCTCCGTGAGTAACGCTGACATATTGACGGTGGCAACACCTGATCAATAAAGTTCGCGTTTACTGAAAAAATTTTTTAACTTCTAAACATCGCACAATTTCAATTTTTACACCATCTAATAGAGGAAAAAATCTTCTTTCAAATACAATTTGTTTGAAAACTGTACCTAAATTTAGTAATTTTATAATAAATTTGTTTAAAAATAAATTAAGTTTAAATTAATTAATTTTAATATTAAAATTTTAATTAATAAGTTTTAAAATAAATTTGAAGCATTAATTTTTTCTTAAGCCTTATTTTTTTTTCAAAGCTACTAAGTATAAAATTGTGTCTTTAAATGTATTAAAAAGGATTTACGATTGTTTTCGTCTAAAAATTATAACTAAAATAACCACAAATCAAAATCTTATAATAAGCGTCAATTGGCAGGAATAAATATAGTGTTAACTTAGAGGTTTTTCAGCATCGATTTTAAAAGTTAAATTTATATAGTTGGCTTTATTTTCATACTAAGAAGTTCTTACAAAAGTAATAACTTGGAGTATAATAGAATATTTTGTGTATTGGGATAGTATTCTCATACAAATACTGATACAAATATTTTAATGTGTGTTATACTAAAAATAAGTGTTTGATATATAATTTTTCGCATCAAATGTTATTCTGAATAAAAAAAATTATTTTACTTTTATTTCTTTATAAATATTTTTTAAACTGATTGAGAGTATTTTTGCGAACTACTTCCTAACTAAAATAACAAGAAAAGAGTTTATTATTTATTTATTTAGAATATTTTAAAGATTTTTATCAATGCACTAGTGCAGGCGCAGAGTTTGAAAAATCCTAGTCACCATGGCGACTGGAAAGTCGGAGCTTGCGACCAAAAATTTGTAATATAGTTATGATATAATTGGGAAAAACATACATGAGCACATCTTTACACATCTAACCTCACTTGTTAAGAATTAATTGAAAACAAAGAATAAAAAACTAAAAACGTTTTACCTAAAAATATGACCGAAATATCATAACGAGATTAAATATTTCTACAAGTACTATGGATTTGTTCAAACGATTAAACATTTTTTACAAGTATTATCGCTTTGAATTTCTTGATGCAAAAAATATTTTATATTCAGCTGTTATACAAGCTTCTGCAGTTTTGTGTGAAGAAACGCTTTCTAACATAAACGTTATAAGAAATAATTTAAGAAACCAAATAGAATCTGACTACTTAAAAAATTTACTAACCACTTTTGTTTTGTCAAGCATGCGGACAAATATTGTTTTGAAAGATCAGCTTCACCTATGGTTTTTTTTCATGCGTGAGTAAAATTTTTGTAAGAAAAATCATATGTCCTAACTTTACAAAATACTCTTATACAAATTACACTTCCAGGTTTAGAAAGAACCATGAAAATAAAATTTCTAATAAAATTGACTTTTAAAGTCTTAAAAATAGCCCATAAATGAGACTGTTAAGGGGTTGAGATGAACATGAATTGACCTGATAATTTTTAAATTGTTAACCCTGGAACAGTACTTAGACATTGATATTTTAAAAGATAAAGGTATTGGGCAAATTTATAATCTTACATTTAATGTATAACAAGAGTGTAAATCTTATTCACATCTTACTTGGATATAACTTTTATTAATATTTTGAACTACTTGCTGCTGTTTTTTTAATCTTTTGGCTTCTAAGTTTTTTAGTCTGTTTTCTAACATTTCAAGATTTTTTTAATATCTCCTCTAGTATAATCTACAGTGTTGAATAGTGAATTTATAATTATCTTATTTATTTATTTATTTATTTATTTTGAGCTACCCATTTATACGCTGTTTTTCTGTGAATCTATAAGCTCACGTACTCGCATAATTTCAAAGAAAGAAGAAAAATAAAAGCCTATCATAACTTTTGAAGGAATTAAAAAATAATAATTAATTATTCATTCTAAAAAAATTCATGCCTATTATTTTTAATCTACATTCTGATAAAAAAAAAAAAAAAAAATACTGTAAGCATCATATTATTTAATTAAAATACAACATGAGAGTAAAAGATAACGTTCATCTGTAATGATTCAACTTGCTATAAATATCTATGCAATATTTATTTTAATAACTTTTTAACTCTTTCGCATCTTAGTAAAGCTTTATTCTGGAAATCCTAGTCCTTGAATTAATCGTTTTATTGTTTTGGCAGCTGAAAATTATTTTATTTCTTTTTGTGAAAGTTACGATAAAATTAACCCCATTCTTTGAATTATATGTTCATTTTAGCATTTGCAAGTTTGTCTCACTTGCTGATTTAATCAAAAGCGTAAAAATTCTCAAAAATTGCCTTTTAAAAATAATTATTTATACCCTTGGGTATTTATAAAATATTTTAAGTTTAAAACTTATTTCAAGCGGAAGAGAAATAAGGAAAGGATCAAACTTAACAGTGTTTTTTTTCCACTTCTTTAATTTTAGGAATTTTACGAACATTGTCTCGCCCATTTTCAAAGAAATCGTCACATCGTCCTTAAACTTATTGCTCGGGGATTCCCAAATGCGTCCTGACAAAGATTACAGCATTCAAAAGTAATCGTAGGATAGGGCGTACATGCATTTTTAAGCTATGAAGTTGTCATCCAATTCTGATTTATGCTGCTTTCTTTTTCAACTAATGCGTATATGTTATGTTAAAAGAAGCTGATGATGCATGCTAAAACCTGTTAAATTATTTTTACAGGTGACTTTTGACAATTCTTATTGTAACGATTTGAAATAGTGACATATCCTGAACTTAATACTAAGTCTGAAACATCAAGTTTTATATTGCCCGAAAGATAAATTCAATCGCATAAGCCAACCGTACTCAACCATTTTTCCCCCGCGGGCACTAAACATATGTCTTCTACGTTAGGTGGGGCGCAATGCACTATACTTATATATGGATCTAAAAAAGAAAAAAATAATTAAAATACTGTGCTATCACTATTCTGTTACCCTAAGATAACAAAATTAATATAACAATAATATAATCTCTATTATATATTTAATACTGTTGAACTCGTTTAATACGAGCACGGCTAAAACGAGGGCCACGGATAAACGCTAAGGAGATAACGGTAGGATTCAACTGTTGTTGTCATGTTTTGGAGTGCATCCAAGGACTGTTGGGAGGATATTTGTACGTGATTTAGGTGATTGAAATTAGAGTTGGGTGTATAACATAAGAAAATTAAAGAAATGGCACCAAGTGTTGACTGGTCACGTAGAAAGCGATGTAAAATAGTACTATTAAGGGAACAAGGTTACAGTTATGAAGAAATTAGACTGAAAATTGGAGAAAATGTAACCAGTGGTGGCATTTCTAAATTTTTGAAGCGGTTATGAGGAGACTATGTCCCTACAAAACTAAACTGGTAAATACAGAAAAATGTATAGAACAGCAAGTGATGATAGAGGAATTAAAAGCTTGTGAATAGCTTATAGAAAAATATCATTTCGATGTATACAAGGTGATACGAAAAAATCCAATGTGATGTTGAGTGCAAGATCTGTTCGGTTCAGACTGGAAGGAATTCGTTTAAATGCTAGAATTCCACGAACTAACCCATTTTTACCTCGTTAACAAAAGTTGAAAAGATTAAAGCAGGCTAAAACTCTGTTAACTTGACTGGAACAATAGGACAGTGATATTTGATGTGACGAGACCAAAATCTCCCTATTTGGTAGTGATGGCATAAAATACGTAAGGAGAAAAATCAGAAAAGACTTGCATTCTAAATGCATTACACTCACTGTGAAGCATCCAGTCGGTATTATGACATGGGGTTGTATGACTTCAAAAGGTGAGGGCAGAATTTGTATGATTAATGTGAATATGAATGCCCAGAAATATATAAATGAAATACTTCAATCCCAGCTGAAGTTTTTCGCACGTGATCGTTTTCAAGATAAAGAAGCAATTATATTTCACCGTGATTCAGCTCCGTGTCATCTTGCTAAAGTGTGCAAAAAGTGATTTCAAGATAATCATATTCCAGTGTTGTATTGGCCCGAGAATAGCCCAAACCTTAACCCAATTGAAAATCTATGTAGCCGACTAAAGAAACTAGTTTTACAGAAGCATCCCAGTCATAAAATCCAATTAATAGAAGTAATATTTGAATCTTGGTACATTATAACAGCTTCAGAGCTAAAGGACTTGGTTCATTCCATGGAAAGGTATTGTAAGGCTGTAATTAAGAGTACAGGTTACCCAAATGAGCATTAACTGACATTGTGACAATTTCTGTATGTCGCATTTTTTTCAATATGTTTCAATTTATTCTTTATAACTGCTGTTCTAAAAAACATTCCTTCATAAAATTTGTTTCATTATAGTCTTGAATAAATTTTCTTTTCATTGGTATGCAGTTTTATGGTATTTCTGAGAAAGTGGTGTTATGAACTTTCAAATTAAAAAAAATATTCAAAATGGTTTCCAAAATTTTGGCTATTACTGTAAATAATTTTTTTAGCGTTTCAAATTTTATAAATGTGGATTAATTTTATGTCTCGTACTGCACATAAAATGTCGACGGGCAGTAGTTTGAGTAGACTTGGGATAAGCAAATAAGTGACGTAAAGATTTCCATTCTGCAGTTTTCTGTCTGTACTATTGAAGAACATTTAATGTAAGATTTACGTAATACACCCATTAATAATAGATTTTATATTTCATATGAAATACTTTGTTTAACTATGATTAGAAAACATAACCAAAGCTAAATATTTCCTCAACTATTTACATATACAACTATTATTTGTTGAAAGCTGTGATGTAGGAAATTTTCCACTCAAAATAATATTTACATTTTCAGATAAACTACAATACATTTACCTTTATATCTTTTTAAGAACCGGGATATTTAAAAAATATTATCTGTTAGTAGTATTATTGTAAACATTTTACAAAAACATTTATAATTACCTTTTTTAAATTGTTATAATGAATGAATCATTTCTAAATTTCACATTATTATTATATAAATTTTCTAATGCATCTTCAGGTATTAAGGGAAAAAATTAAATACATGTAATTTTTCTTCTGGTCCTACTTTAGAACACAAGGGGTCAAAACAAGAACTATAAAAATGTAAATACTTTTCAAAACAAAAACTCTGTCGATAAAACATAACAAAATTGCTTCACAGGTTTCTTATTCGCACTTTTTTCTTCTTAAAGCGCGATAACTTCGGCATTTCTAAAAAAAGCTCAAAAGGGTATTCACATTATTGGTTGCTTTGTATGTTACTTGTTTCAATGATGTTTTCGCACGAAACGTAGTAATTTGGCTTCTTGAAGGAGTCGGGTTAGGGGATCTTTTGTTAGTATTTGTTCTATAAATCTTATTAATTACGAGGTCTCGTACATCTAGATTGAGCTCGGAAAAATATCTAATTAACAACCTTTCATTAAGCCTGAAAAAGATCTTTTTTTTCTAATGCGCAATCAGCAGAAGATTATGTAAAAAAGATAAATAAAAAAAAGTTTGTCTTATTTTTTTCTCATTTTCATGTGACTTGATGATTTGATACTTCCGTCATTTGCAAAAGTGAAGGTAGAAAACATTGTTCCAGAGATAAAAAAGATTTCTTGTAGAAAATTCATATCATGTTATTTTTTCTGTCAACAGTGCCAGCAACAAAGTCTCTTTTCTCTACAGTTGACAAAAAAAGCACTAGAACAATGTGAAATTTGTAGTTTCCAAGGTAATAAAGTGAAATAAATGACAAAATCAATGTATATATAATTATTTTTTATACAGTATTCAACAGGAATCAAAAATTATTTAAACTAAGTATATTTATAAAAATAAAAAAAACGAAATTCGCACCACAAAAAAAGTATTAGAACAAAATAAAAACCAACATGCAAATTATAATGTAACGTTGTGAAATTTTCAATGTTATTCTCACGCGTGTCAAGGGCACCTCAAGGTTGCTTACTTCATTTGTTGACAAATAGTTAAAAATAGTTTACGTGCAAGTTTTTTGTTATCGCACCCAAAACAAAAGAGATTCCACTTGCAAATTGTTTGTCTGCATCATATTGGAAAAATATCCCGGGAAATTTCAAGTATGTTAAATGTGTCATTGGGTGCAACGCTGGTGTTTGTGGATAACAAAGAAAGATCAGGGAGACCAAGCAAGCTAACTGTGAGAGAAAGACAACTGATTATAGATGCTCTAAAATATCCAACTGGAAGTGCAAGTATGTTGGCCGCAAATATCGAATCAATATCAGGAAAGATTGTATCATCACAGACTGTAAGAAATGTTTTATGAAGATGTTTGTTAAGAAATGTTTTAAAAAGACTGCCCAGAAAGAAACCTTTTATTTCAGAAACCAACAGGAAAAAAGGTCTAGACTTTGTCAAAAAATATAAAAGCAAAACATTAGATTTCTGGAAAAGTGTAATTTTCTCCGACGAAAGCAAGTTCGAAATTGGGGATTTTTTTTCATCTTCATTTTCAGTCTTTGCAAGGGAAATGGATAAATCATTTCAAAATTAATGAGGAGTTTTCGATAATCTGTTGCTGAATAACAAACTTCAAACCATTAACAGTGTTTTTAGGATTCCGTACTTAAAAAGTGAAAACGGAACCATTATAAGATCTATTAAAGATCACTCCTGTGTCTGTCTGTCCGTCACAGCCATTTGACTCGTAAACTATGGAACGTGGAAAGCTCAAATTTGGGAAGTAATAAAGACTATTGACCCACATATTTACAGATTATTAAACATTCACAAATATATTTAAGAAAAATGCAGAGGGGTTAATTAAGTGACTTGAAAAAAAAATCTCTTTGTTCACCGTGTGGGGAATCGTGTGAATGGTTTCGTAATGCTGAACTCAAAAAAATATTTTTTTTTATTTTAGGTATTATCATATTTTCAGCGATATCGTCGAAAATGTTGTGCAAAAATATGTTCCCCCCATCTATTTCCGAATCTACTGAAACTAAAATTATGAAAAAATTGGAGGGAATAGGTGGTAATTTAAACCTTGCCGGAAAATTGTAGCGATTATCCTAGTTCACATAGTTTTTGAGAAAAGCACATTTTCCTGTTACACACAAATTTCAATTTGTGGGCATTCAGCAAACGTGTTGAGGAGCGCTGGAGGTACAGTCGTGGAAAAAAAAAGTAAACACCCCTACTAACTCCTCAACAAATTATCGTAGACGAAAGTTACTGGTACCGAACGATTGGAAATAAAGCCTACTTTTAAATGATGTGCATAAAATTTGCTCAGGGGACCATCTACATATTAAAATGAATCCAGTCTTCATTTTTTTCAATAGCAATACCCAATTTTAACGAGATATTTGAAATCTTCGGTTCAAACTATGCCTAGACACGAAATTTCAAATAATTTGAATGATAAATTTTTGAATTATAATCGTTCAAAATTTAGTGCTTCTAATGTTAAATTACATTTTCATACTTTTATTTATATCTCCTGAAATTATACTCCTAATGTGCTATTTTTTTGTGTAGCAATAATACTGATATACCCAAACATAAATACGTTGAATTTGCAATTTTTATAATTTTATGATATAAATTATGAATTATGAAATTAATATTCGAAAAAATTATAAATTGCAAACTACAGTTTTTTTTTTTTTTTGTTTTTTTTTTTTTTTTTTTTTTTTTTTTTTGATTTAGATTTATTAAGTCCTGCTTTATTGAAAACCAAAATTTCACATTTTTCTTCCAAGTAGTTTTCAAATTATGCTTAAAAAACCACAAAATGATGTTTTATGGGACCGTTTGTGATAGAAGTGACTAGATATTATGAAACTTCTTCTGTTGTCCTGTAATCTAGCAGGCTTCATTGACTGCTTGAGTGGTGCTTAAAGTGCCTTGATCAAGAAGGAGGCTCTCTCTGATAACAATCCAGTACGGAACTTCAATTTGGATACAGCCCTTAAAATACGCTCGTTTTAAAATAATTAATTTCTCTGAAACTTATGGTACGAATTGCATAAAAATTTGTTTTTAGGCTAATTGAAGGGTGTAAAGTTCATTTATGCTGTCAGAATTGTGTACTGCTATTGAAAAAAACAAAGTTATGGTTCGTTTTAATAAGTAGATTTCCCCCTAAGCAAATTTTATATAACGACTGTACCTATCGTAGAAGAAATATAAAAGCATTGTTGATAACGATTTTTGAAAAAAAATTGTCGGAAATTAGGCAAGGTAATAATCCTTAAATTTACGGACGGTTTGGACATACATAATGACAGGGGCGGTGTACCATCAGCTTTTAAAGCCTAGATAACTTTTAATGATATATTTGTGTAATGCAATGCCCAGTAACAGTATAAAAGCAATAAACGCCAAATTGTTAAAAACAGACTAAATTAATTAGAATTAATCACTTAAATACTATGGAATTCGCGATTACTTTCCATCCAGTGGATCTCTCAATACGCTTCCTGTGTCTTTAAAAGTTAATTAAAAACCTACCTGGAAAACCGTGGCACGGACCGAGGCGGCGTTGTAAATTTGCGACCTCCTTTTGAAGCGCACTTAGCAAAATGCCTAGTTTAAATTAAATATCTCAAAAAATACATGAGGAATTATCCTGAAACTCCAGGTGTGTAAACAGAATAGTACAGGTCATATGTTTCCGTGAAGATTTTTTCTCGAAATCCCATAGGGGACCGTCAACAAATTGAAAAAGAACGAATATCTTTTGAATAACCCTGTAAAAACTAATGTAGCAAAAGCGTTCAAACTGTAGATTTTGATTAAGCGGCTTATTGTAATAAACTGTGTTCATTTGTATGAGAATAGCATGTATACTCGTAAAGAAATTAAAGTTTTTATAAAAAGAGTCCCAAATTTTGCCAAGTTTTTTCCTTATAATTTGTAGAGTTCTTAATATAAAAAAAAGTTCTTTTCAGAAAATATGACAAACAACACTGTACATAATACTCTGCAATCAGAATTAAAAAATAATAAAAATTATATGAAAAATGAGCAGATTTACTAAATAATGATTCATTGCGCATGCCCGAATGTAATCAAAATATAATTTGCATAATGTATTAGCTAAATGTATAGAGCAACTTTTGTGAAAGTTTCAAAAACATAGTTTGACAAGTCTGAAAATTATCGTTGATGGAATAAGCTAAATCCGTTATTCATAAAGGGAAGCAAAAATATGAGGGGCTTTATCCAAATACAGTAGCACGTGCAATATTGTGTATACTATATTGGCACTAATCAATGGATATATGGATACACCCCCTCGCCTTTTTGCTTCATTTTGGGAACAACGGATTTTGAACTTATTCTATCAGCGATAATTTTCAGAATTTTCAAGCTATGTTTTGAGACTTTTACAAAAGTTGCTGTATACATTTAGCTAACACATTATGCAAATTATATTTTGATTACAATCGGGCTTGCCCAGTGGAACATTATTTAGTAAACCTGCTCATTTTTCATACAATTTTTACTACATTTTAATTCTGATTACAGGGTATTGTGTACAATGTTGTTTGCCATATTTTCTGAAAATAACTTTTTTAATATTAAGAACTCTGCAAATTATAAGTAAACCTTGGCAAAATTTGAGACTGTTTTTATGAAAAGCTCAATTTCTCTTCGAGTATACATGCTGTCCTCACAAAAATGAACACAAATTATTACAATAAGCCACTTAATCATAATCTACAGCGTGAACGCTTTTGCTAGATTAGTTTCGACAGGGTTATCCAAAAGATATTCGTACTTTTTCAATTTTTTGGCGGTCCCCTATGGAGTTTCGGGAAAAAATCTTGACGGAAATATATGACCTGTACTATTCTGTTTACACACCTGGAGTTTCAGGATAATTACTCCAAATATTTTTCTAGATATTTAACGAAATGTATAAAATCGCAAGGAGCCGGTCATCCTTTGGCCATATTGTGTAGAAGTGACATGGTCCCTCTGTAGCATTTCAACAATCGGACTACAGCCTTTAAAATATGCTCATTTTAAAATAATTTCTCTGAAAGTAATGGTACGAATTTCATGAAAATTTGTTTATAGGCTAATTGAAGGGTGCAGAATTTATTTATGGTGTCAAACTTTGGTATTGCTAGTGAAAATAACGAAGTTTGAGTTCGTTTTTATATATAGATTGGCTCCTGAGCAAATTTTATATACATCACTTAAAAGTAGACTTTATTTTCAATCTTTTCGTACCAGTAACTTTCTTCTACAATAATTTGTTGTAGAGTTAGTAGGGGGTGTTCACTTTTTATTTCCCCGACTGTACTTGAATATTTCAGTATCTAACACGATCCAGGTGATTATAGTTCCAAAAATCACAGAAAATTCATTATTCATATTACTGATTGGGTTTAACAATGTTATGATTAACATAAAGAATCTTTAGATTAATCTATTTATTATTACCTATGTTTTCTCCCTTATTTAGCATTGTTTAAATTAAAATTCCATACTTGTATATATGTCTTCCTATAGACGGCTTGCATGGACGTCGCGTTGCTATCAGCAACGACTGATAATATTGCATCTATGGAGTACACACGAAATGTCAGAAATCGCCGTTTGCCGTTAAAAGCACGTGTTATCTTTCTGATTAATTTAGATCTTTCTTATTTTTATTATTATAGTGCAAAAAAGTCTAATAAATCAAATGGAGAGCACCATATTCGCCTTACATTTGGGCGCCATATGAAACGATGCCAGACATGTGACGTTATGTGCAAGCCGTCTATTTACTTATACATCGGTAAAAACAATGTAAAGAATTTTGATCTTTCGTTCATCTTAATCAAAACGGATATCCCTTCCAAATTAAGAGAAGATCTAAATATCGAAAGTAGTGCAAGCTTTGTTCTAATTCTCATGAAATTGTTGAAAGAATGGGAAATTATAAATCTTCCTTTTAATAAAAATTTATCCAATGAAATGAGTACTCCTGCTCGCTTTTCCACGCGGAAAGTGTGTGCAATAACAAATGCTACACTTTTCTAAGGTTGCTACGCAGTGATTATTTCCGATTTAGGGTGTTGTAAATATTAGGATTATACGCCTGAGATGAGACGTCAGTTTTTAAAAGAGGTCTAATTTCTTTGCTCCAAAATCGAAAGTATTTCAAATGTCTGAGTTGAGGATTTTTACTACTAAAGCTGTATAGTAATTTTAAAGTAGTATGTTAATTTAAAAAAAATAATAATCAAGAATAAAGAAGCAGAAGTTTCTGTAAAGAAAAATGTCCGAAATAGAAATAAGACTTTTCTTAAACTTAATTGTAATCTGACTTTTTTAGGACTTTTTTTTTTTAATTCTCCAATACCAAGTAGTTCCAAGTAATTTCTATCCACTTACGTATTTGCACTAGAGATCGCAATCCCACAAAGTGGTATTTCGCATTTTTTCAAATCCGCCTAGAAATATAAAATTTTCAGAAATTATCAAGTGCTAAAAAAGTTTTTTTTTCTGAAAAAAATAAAAAATTCCGAAAAAAAAAAGTTTTTTACAAGTAAAAGCTTTTCTTACTTTATTTATTTATTTATTTTTAGAAAACATAAAATAAACATTTTTAGGCTTATGAACACTAAAAAAATTGTTTTCACTTTACATAAATATGTAAGCATATATTTTTGCATGAATACACAAGATAAGTGAATAAATTTAAAAAAAAAAGTTTTTTTCTATTAAAAAGTTTACTTTTTCAGTCTCAGTTTCCACAGATGTTTTATTGCTTAATTTAACACAATTTTTTTCAATGATTCAATTGTTAAAATAATCATTTTAGTTGAATTTCCAAGTTTAAATTGCGAGGAAAACTAACTTTCATCTATTATCACTGCAGTTTGATAAAAAAAAAAAAGAACTATTGTTTATCCCATGTGCACAGTGCAGTAAAATCTCCATATGGACATTCCAGTCACTACTGGATAGTAGCCAACTTTATTCAGCGAAGACTCTTTCAATCCCCAACATCTACATATGTGTATGTTTTTACCTCTGAATAGCTGATACCTCCGAAAAGCAGACAAATTTTACGATTCCAAGATGTCTCAGAGGTTTGACTGTATTTCCTTTTGATTTGTATATGAATTCTCCAAGCAACCTGTTTTTGATACTGAATTATTTATATGCACATATATTAAAAACAATAAGTATAAAGTTCTAAATTTAAGATAAAGACAGGTGAAAACCGTAATTAATGCGAGCTAAGGTTACATGGGGCAACTGGGTCATGATTTTACAGTGACTCTGAAGATTCTGGCAATTCAGCTTCAAAAGGCTACTATTCATTTGAAATGAAGTCTGAACTTTTGTAAATGTGTTCAGTTAGCTTCCTTCTATCAGACAGAAATGTCACATTTTAATATCTAAAAAAAAATATATATATATATAGATATTTCATCTTTCTTTCCTCATGGGTACAGTTGCCCCATAAAAATTGGGCAAGTGGACTAGAAGGGTCTATGTTCCACACGCTTTTTTTTTTTTTTTTTTTTTTTTTTTTTTTTTTTTTTTTTTTTTAATAACTAAAAATTTTTTAAATCAGACAGATCATGTACATTATATATCAACTAAAGGGCTTTGTAAGGGAAACCTTTACTGTCAATGTGTCTAAAAGAAGCACTAAAAGTGAAAATATTAGATTTATTTATACAAAAACATAAAAATTAAGTAAGTACTTATGTACTTTAGTATAGGTAATAAGTATAAATGTTCGATGGGTATTTTAAGGGAAAAAATAACAAGATAAATCTATGAACAAACGACTACGTAAGCACTTAAATATCTCATTCTCTTTTTTATTTCCAACAGTGGAAGTTCGATATGTCCAATAAACCTGTGGAGAATATAACCATATTTTTTTATATCGAACAGAACTATTTTTTATTCGTTTCGATAATCTTCTAATAATCTCACTTTGCCTTATGTACGCCTCTTCATCTGTATCGTAAAATTTCGAGCTATAGCTATCACACTTAAGAAATTTGGTTTGATACCCACAACATGCTTTTTTAAAATTTTATTATGTAATTTCAATAAAGTATTATGTAATTTTCTTTATTGCAAGGAAACAAAAAATAAATAAAAAACAGAGAAATTAATTTTTCGTAGTAAGAGAAACTCAAAGATATTTATAGCTGGGTATTTCCACGAGCACTTGTCGTGTAAGTCACATACTATGTTTATTGGCCACTGTTATATTATAAAAGTTTGCTTTGCCTTTTTCAATTAATGAAATATCTCCCATAAAATAAGTCACATTTTTCCGTTCTAAAATACTGGTAGTCAAAAATCACAGTACGTGACTTACACGACAAGTGCTCATGGAAATGCCCAACTATACTTGGGGTAACGGGATCCTATATGGTCCAGTTTCCCCTGATACATGTCCCAGTTACTCCATTCTTGAAAAATTTATGGTGTAACTAGATCACCGACCTTATATTTGAAACATGAAGTAAATTGTATAATAATATTAATGTATTTATGTGTCTAATCTTTAAATAAAAAGATTGTTTAATAAAAGTACTTACCGTATTTTAACAAAATGCCGAGGAAGTTCAACCAAATGGACGTTGTTTTTATAATAAGAAACTGAAATTTTCGGCAACCTATCACAGCAAAGGCAGAGTTATGATTGAGTTTACACATGTTGTTTTAAGAAGTAGAGATGGGGGTGCAATGTTGACAAAAGCTAAAATTTAAAAAAACATCAACGGTTTTTTATAAAATAGCCAATGGTCCAGTTACCTCGTGGGTCTAGTTATCTCTGCTTACCTTACATTTTACTTTTTTAAAAGAATATTTTATTCTTTGAGATAGTTTTGATTTATATAACTTTTAAATATTTCTGGAGAATGCTATCTGATTATCTCTTTAAGACTGAAGTTTTCGATTAATCAAGATGTAAGAAAAAAAAATCAGAAACTAGAAATATCCATAGAGGTGGTATACAGCAGCAAAATTTTAAACTATGAAACTAGAAGTTACTGCCAAAATTATTACTGGTGGGTATTAAAACAATGCTATGAATGCACCCTGCTTGTGACGGCTGTGGATTTAAGGGATAGGAAAATTTGCACACAGAACTGTAAAAAAACGCGTTTTCTTTCTTTTTTTCTTTTTCAAATGATACCAGGTTATATTAAGTTATCAACTTTAACATTTTCTCTAATTGGTATTATCGATATAGTCTTGCATTTTCATTTTTAATGAGAGAAGTGGATTATACTTTCGTAATTAATATCATCATGTAAGAGATGGAATGTTTTCATGGCGCTATAAAACATTTTAAAGGGATGTTTCTGGTTCCATAGAATTCCTCATCAGCAAATTTTTAATGTAAAAGTCATAAAATGTTATAAACAAACAACTTCCAGAAAACACTGAAACAGACAACCGAAAGTTGTAGTTATACACTCATGTCCAAAATTAAGGTCACAAACATAATCTGTGAAAACTGATGAACTATTCACTGTTTTGCCACGAAATTTGGCACGGAGGTATATTACAATGGGAGAAAGAATATAGCAACATAACAATATGGGAAAGATTTTAATTGTGAATTAAGATACAGGGTATATAGAAAAGTGTTAAATCATGAATCAGAGATAAAGCATTTATCTCGGGAAAAAGTCTGTCTAATATGGAATGTGACCACCGTGTACTGCTATACAAGCCTCACAACGATCTCTCATATTGTTTATGAGAGTGTCAATAAGTCTTTATGGCAAGAAAGGCCATTCTTCCAAAAGCGCGGCTTTTAACTCCTGGCGGGTCCTGGGAAGGGGGTTACGCTGTGCAATGGCTCTTCCTAGACCATTCCAAACATTTTCAATTAGATTGAGGTCCAGAGGCCTCGAGAGCCAATTCATACGGTGAATATCCTCTTCGTCAAGAAAATCCTCAACAAGGTGAACTGTGTGTGGCTTTGCATTATCGTCCATAAACATTAAGTCTGGGCCTGCGGAAACCCAGAACAACCTCACATAGGCTTCAAGGACCTCATCCCTATAGAGATGTGCGTTGAAAGTACCGCATCGAAGACTTGCAGTGATGTACGACTGCCTAACATTATGCCGCCCCAGACAAGGATTCCTTTGCCACCAAATCTGTCGATTTCTTTTACGTAGGAGGGATGATAGCGAGCTACACGTTTTTTTCCAGATGATGATTTGGCGAGAATCACCCTTCGAGGTGAATATCTCGACTCATCACTGGAAATAACATTGCCTCACTCTTGTTGTGTCCAAGACTGATGTATTCGGCTCCACAACAACCGTGCTCTTCTGTTGGATGCAGTGAAAGCAACACACACGTCTGGACCCCTGGTGTTAGGGATGAGGTCCTCGAAGCCTATGTGAGGTTGTTCCGGGGTGCTGGAATCTCGGACTTCATGTTTATGGACGATAATGTGAAGCCACAGAGAGCTCACATTGTTGATGATTTTCTTGTAGAAGAGGATATTCCCCGTATGAATTGGCTCTCGAGGTCTCCGGACCTCAGTCCTATTGAACATGTTTGGGATGGTCTAGGAAGAGCCATTTCACAGCGTAACTTCCCTTCCAGGACCCACTAGGAGTTAAAAGCCGCACTTTTGGAAGAATGAGCTTTGTTGCCACAAAGACTCATTGACACCGTCATAAACAGTATGAGAGCTCATTGTGAGGCTTGTATAGGAGTGCACGGTTCTCACACTCCATATTAGACGGACTTTTCCCGAGAAAAATGCTTTATCTCTGATTCATGATTTAACACTTTTTCATATACCCCGTATCTTAATTCACAATTAAAATCTTTCCCATATTGTTATGTAGCTATATTCTTTCTCCCATTGTAATATACCTCCGTGCTGAATTTCGTGGCAAAACAGTGAATAGTTCATCAGATTTCACAGATTTTATATTTGTGACCTTAATTTTGGACATGAGTATATTAACAATGAGTATTCTGTTGGAATCAATGAGCTCCATAATAGTATGGAAAATCCAGCGGTCCGCCCACGAATACCATGCCATAGAATTTTGGAGGAAAATTTATAGAAAAATACAGATTTTTTTCCCCTTAGTGTAGTATGGAATTGATATTTTCCAATTGAATTTTTTTTTAAAGTATGACGAAGTTTCTACAGTTTTGACTGATATATATTTTTTTATTGAAAAAACTACAAATTTTATTTAATTTCATTACAAATATTTAATTTGATAATACTTAAAAATAAAACTTTATGTAAAATCAACAAAAAAATGTAAAATTTAAGTACTGCTCATAAAAATTTTTAAAAGGTGTAGAAGTAATCAGAAGGGATAAAACGTATGAGAAAAGGCATGAAAAAAAATGCTTCTGATATTTAAAAAGTGCAGGATTCATTACTTGTACGCATTGAAAGTGTGATGCGGTCTAGAGATCTGCTCGGGCCGGGCTCGGGCCTATTATCCTTCACGGCACTCGGGCCGGGCCGGGCTCAGGCCTTACTTTTTTCCTGAAGGTTTGGGCCGGGCCTAACTTATTTTTTTTGCACAAAGACGGTACTGGTTTCATTCCTAATCTTAACGGCCTAAAATTTTCATTCCTAGCTTTGACCCAGCCCGTATGAAAATCATTGTCTCGAGCAGGGCCGAAACTAGGGGGGGGGGCAGAGGGGGCACGTGCCCCGGGCGCCGCTTTAACAGAAGGTGAAGGGGGCGCCAGAATGAAGATTTTGTTTGACGTTTGATACAAGAATGTATATATATACGAAATGTGTACAAAAATGTCTCGCAGCCGGAAAATTTAAAGGAAAACTTAATCAAATGCATTAAACTTTACAAATAGATAAAAAGATTCATCTACAATACAAAATTGCAAATGAATAAGAAAAAAGGCTTTTTTCATTCTTCCATTCCAAAAATATCATGCCTATGCCTTTCGCCTTCTATCTTTCACTTCCTGTGTAGAAAAATCACTACCATTTTTCAAGGTCAATCTCTATTGTCGGACACTGTCCACTACTGATAACTACCAAGTGCGAAGCGACCCCTCACAGTCTGAGTTTTCTATTAGATAAAAAAATTCCATGAAAGCTGTTGTTTTGCCGCTGAGCAGCGTTGAGTTTCTTTTCTTTTCTTTTTTTTTTTTTCCGTCTTGCTATGGGCGATGACTGTCCGGACAATAAAAACAAACAGGCCGGGAAATGCACAAAGTAAAATTCTTAGTAAAACCGTTTTTTTTTTAAGAGTACAGCATTTGTAGTGGTACAGTAAAAAATCTTGCACAGGGCGTCATATCTAGTAAAGCAACCCCCCCCCCCCATCTTTATCGCCCAAAATGATTTTTTTTTCTCGTCTTTCTGGAATTTCTAGGCGTTTTGCCACCCTGTAGTGGCGTATCTAGACTCATCATTTCTGAGGGGGCTGAAGTGTAGTAAAAGTTTCTAAGAGGGAATCACAAGAATCGGGAAAAATTCCGCTTTAAACATTTTTTATCATAGCAGGTAACACATCTATTACACAATAATCCTACTATGATGAAAAAATACAAACGTACAGCAAGATGTCGACCTCATTTAGGCCTATACAAAAAAAAAAAAAAAAAAATCCTTTTCATTCCGTTTTCAAGGTTTTAATGAATCAATGTTTGGCAAAGCTGATTACGTAGTTCAGTTTTATATATTTTAAATTTAAAAATAAGTTGTCTATTAGATACTTAGTAAAATTGTTTTTGTAAATTTACTTTGTAGTGGAGGGGGGGGGGCGCCAAAATCCATGCTTGCCTCGGTCGCCAAAAAGGCTAGTTTCGGCCCTGGTCTCGGGCGTGGCCTGGTCCGTTCAAAGGTCAGTAAAATTAGGCTTGGCACATTTTTTTTTTTTTCAAAAAATGCATGCATTTTTAAATCGCCATTATTCTACAATTAAACATTTAAATTCATTATTTTTAAAGAATAGTAGATTTCTACGCTTATTAAAATACAGTTAAATTAAAATATAGTAAAATGTGTGAAAAAGAACCTGCCTATGACGGAATCTTGTTTTAAGCTGAAAAACGTGTTGATCCATGCAAAATTAATATACTACTACGTGAGAAAAGAATATATAATACATTTACACTTGCTAAGAAGGGAACTTGTCTATAACGCATTTTTTTTTCTTTTCTATGCAATTCCGTCTTAGATTTTACTGTATAGCATTTTTCAGATTTTTAACACTTCAATATATGGAATATGGATTAACAAAATGTTAATGATAACTGAAACATTTACATACAAGAAATAGAGATTCATTAAAAAAATAAATATCGCACCCTGCGGGACTTCTATAAAAATGAAGATTATATAAATATGAAAAGAAAAGTTAAGATAAATATTTTTGGCCTGAACTCGTACGAGACAAATTTTTAACCAAATCGGCGTAAAAATCAATGTTTTGTATAAATCCACTCGGGCTGGGCTCGGGCCGAGATTTTAACTTTTTTCGGGCCGGGCCGGACCGAGCTCAGGCCGAACTTTTAGCTGTCATACCGGGCCGGGCGCGGGCCGAACTTTTAACTTTTTTACCGGGCCGGGCCAATATTTTTTTCCGGGCCGGGCCCAGTCTTGGAAATGTCGGCCCGTGCAGACCTCTAATGCGGTCGCTGCAGAAAGCGGACCGGTGAGTTGGCTCTCCGTTCTATTATGGAACTCACTGGTTGGAATCGATCAGCTTCGTTAATAAGGGGCCATACAGAAATTATGTCACACTTGGAGGGGGGGGGGGGGAGGGGTGTTCGTGAAATTGTGACAGTTTGTGACAAGGGGGTGGGAGGGCGTAAGAAGAAATTTGACATCACACATTTTGGTTAAATATTAGAGGGCTTACTATCATTGCATTGACATTAGAGGGCTTACTATCCCCGAGGATGAGAGTGGTGTGAAAATGCCTGTGTACTCTGTGGACGAGCATATATCTTCTCCAAGGGAGGAAGAGTCGTAATAGTAAATGATTCAGAGTAATTCCTATTTTATGATTTAATATATAATTTTATAAATGTTCATATTAATGTGACAAATGAAATGTGACGGCAATTCCATTTAAGTAAAACTAATATTGAGGCTTCTCTTTCAAAATCAACCTGTTTTAAAGTATTTTGAGTTCATATGGTAAATATAAGATTTAAATACCAAATATATTAAATTCCATTTCAAATTCTAAAATACTACTGTTTTCAATTTCTCTTTCATATTAATATTTTATTACTGTTGTATATTAATTATGTTTTTTGCTGTAAATCTTAATCTTATTTCATACAAAATAAGTACACGAATCATTGTTATTTTTATGCTCACAAATGTCATTAAAACACATAGTTAAAGTTCAAAAATAAAATTTGAAATATGACCTATAACGTAGTGTTTTGTTTCTGAACTGCAAGTATATGTTTACGTAATATAGCTTGACATGTGATATGGGGAGGGGAGGGAAGGGGGTATGGTGAAGTGTGACATTTTGTGACAAAGGGGAGGAGGGGGGTAAAAAATGTTGAAAAAAGTGTGACATCATTTATGGATCGCCCCTAAGTTAAATCGGTAATTCTAGTGTACCATGCTTCTAGGAAAGTTACACTAGTTGCTACAGCTCGATCTGATTACAAAAGATTTCGTAAAATTTGGAAAATGATCACTCTTTAACCCATATATGTCTATCGTCCCATTTTCGGGACGCTCCGAATTTTAATAAATTTTTATAATTTTCTTTTTTTTTATAACATGAAAATTGTATGAAATAATTATCTATAAATCTCTTTATATCTGTTACCGATAGATGACAACATAAAATGGATATTTATTTGCTTAAATGAAGGCTTTTTTCTGAGTTTATAGATTTTTCATTTTTGAAGATGGCGAAATGTAAAAAGTAACTTTATTTGTGTTTTTTCTATCAAGGATCCAAATAAATAAGTCATAATCTTAGCTTGTAGACTTCTTTTGAATTTTTTTAATTGCGAAATTATATGTTCAAGCCCATTTTTTATACGTTTTGTAACGAACAAAATATAGGACGTTAAGCACGAATGGGAACATATTTTTATTAGCCATTTAGAGCACAGTTATTTATGTAAAGTTTCAAGATGATTATGATATAAAACAACTCAAGCCTAAAGTACTATTATTCTTAGTTTATTATTAATAATAGTGTTATTAATCTGTAAAGAAATAAATACATGTTTTTAGTTGTTCATAAAATTATTAATTATGGCACATAATATACAATTTAAAAGCTTATTTTATATAAATTTAGACAAAACATATAATTATGCATATTATACTATTACAAATATTATGCATTTACTTATTCCAATATTTAGTACGTTTACATTTTATCAAATAAATGCAAAAATTTTTAAGTAATTTTTTTAGTATTTTTCTAGTTCAGTTTGCAACATTTTAAAGTAATTTTACCAACAAATTTGAGAAAACAAAATTGCAAGCACAAATGGGTTAAGGCGTGGTCCACAATCTTGAAATATAAATAGTTATTTGCGAATGCTTGCTTGTGCTCTTTAAGTTTACTTCGAGTGTTCGAATTGCTCCACTATTGCGTTTCACTGTTGGCATTGGATGCCATATGCCACATCTTTAATCTGGGAACTGGGATATCTGAAGGTCGTCATTGCCAGAAAAAAAAAAAAAACAAAAAAAAAACACTTTAGAAATTTCTGTGTGATGAAAGCCGTGTTGATAACACGGGGGTTTAAGAGATGCGAAATCTTTTCTGATATTCATTTGTAATATGTAATAGTTTCGAACTGGTTAATTTTAGTACGTCGGAAAGGTGGAGAGGTATTCATGTTTCTGTACGAGTTCAGAAAATATACGATTACAAAATCTTGCCGGGTAGCCATGCTGCTTTAGATCCCATAAAATTATCTGAATTTTTTTTGTATTAAAAAATCCTTCAGCGCTACAATAGCGCAAATCTCTACTGAATAAGGGTCTTGATAACTGCGATTTTATGGGACTTTGGAGATTCGGAATAAAAAATGAGATATTGTCCAGAGAACGTTATTTTCTGTAAACTGAAGTACTTAAGTTAATTCCATTAATGCTCATTAATGGTTTGAGAAGTGTAATCCATGCATCTCTCAAAAGGACTATCGAGGAACGAAATTCAGTGGTCGATTTCGTATTCTATAGCAAATTGAATTGATGAACATACTGAATGGACATTACCCACGAATGCAACAGCAACGCCTCTACGGGTATATACAGCTCCAAGTCAAAAAATTAAAATAATAGAAAAAAATGAATTGTGAAAAAGGGTTTTTTATGTATAAATAATACGTGTTTTAAAAAAAGGAAAAGTAGTTATTCTTTAATATTTTGTAGCATCACCTTTACATTTTATAACAGCACGAACTCGCTTTGCCAAACTAGCTACAAGTGGTTCACAATGTTTTTTGCCCAAACCTGACCAGTGACCATGTCAACTTTATGCTGTAAAGAACCTCAACTTTGTTTTTTGACGCAATATCTTGCAGAATTTTCTTCATTATTCCCCACAAATTCTCTATTGGATTTAAATCTGGCGAATTAGCTGGCCAAGGAAGTACGTTAACTTGATGTAGGCTAATTCAGTCCTTGGTGGACACTGACCTATGTGAAGGTGCTAAATCATCCTTCTATATATAAAAAAAAGTTTTGATTTGGAAATGGACCAATGAAAATCTGCGTAGATATTCCGGGTAGAACTCATCCAATTTAAATGCTTAAGCCAAGGCCTCCTTATCGAAATAACAGGCCTCGCAATCGCTAAGTTTCCTTTGTCCGCTGTACACGTGGTTAGAAACCACATGGTTTCCCGTGACTAGCGCTATCTAACGTGAGAAACAGAAATATTTTTTAATTTGTTTTCCATTTGTCTTTTACCATTTTCTTTGCGATGTGCTTTGTAGTTTGCTAATTATAGTTGTTAATCTTAAAATTTTCATATGTTCTAGACATTTTATTTAAAAAATGAACTTATTTTACTGTTAAACAAAAAATGTTTACTGCTGTATTCCGTTATGTAAATAAATGATGATAATAATAGTAATAATAATCAGGAAAGAAAATTAGGTACAGATGTCATATTCGCCCCATATTGGCGCGATTTTTTTCTGACGCCAATATCATATAGTCAACGGATACTTTACATGCGCCTAAGTGTCATTATTTTGCTTGATGTGGTAACCCGGATTATGTTGTTTATGCTGTTGATGTTTTCGCCAAATTGGCAACCGAAAAAAATCGCGCCAATATGGGGTGAATATGACATCTGTACCGAAAATTATTTTACCATGAATTTCTCAGTGATATTAGTTATTGAAATAAATGGATAGCATCTAGATCCGGAAAATGTAAAATATTTCATTTTCTCTTTTATATTTTTAAATATATGATTTATTTTATTTCTGCTATTTCTTTTCTTTTCACAATTAATTTCACCTTACAGTATTAATTTAACATCGCTCCTTCAATTTGTTTCAATGTCGACATTGTCTCATTGTCAATGTTTGTCTCATTTATTTATTTATTGGCCTATCACAGAGTCGGCGAACCTATGGCACGCGTGCCACTTTTGGCACGCGAAAGAATAATTTTGGCACGGCGCGGCGTTGATTATATCTCTAAATCAGGATACAGTGATTTTACACAAAATACATGAACTTAGACGACCTCATTCGATTCTAAATTCGATTATTTGGAAATTGAAGAATTTTAATCTTATTCAATATGGTTCGAAAATTTATTAAACAAAGAAAATAATTCAAAACTAACAAAAAGGAAAGTTTATTATATGTATTAATAAAAATACCGATGGTAAATTATGACAACTTGAAAATAAATTTGAGGACTATTTAAATATAAACTGCCTTTTTTCCATTTTAATAATTTTTCCTTCTATTTATACCTGTGAGTCATTATTTTCTCAAATTAATAATATACAAAATCAAATAGAGAACAGTTGTCAGATAAATCCATTTTAGTTTGAATTCTGTTAAAAAAAAACTGAGCATTAAAATGATATTATTTTTCATTCAAGATACAACACAATTAATCACATTATGTTTTTAATTAATTTTTAAATTTTAAGTCTTTCTATAATTATTACAATGTAATACTTACATGTATGTTACCCTTATTAGAAAAAATCTTAATAAGTAATTTTCAAGTAGTTTTGATTCATTATTTTTCAATCCACTAAATTTGTTTTATAGTTGGCACGTCAAGGTCATGTAAAATATTTTTTGAAAAAAAATTGGCACGCGACTATGAAAAGGTTCGCCAACCCTGGCCTATCATTTGTTTTATTTTTGAAGGTGATAATTTCAGTTTAACATACTTTAGATGAAAGCTTCACTGTTTTTTTTCATATAAAGTTTGTATGTATTATTCTATGGAAAGTTTCATAATTGGCTCCACAGCCAATTGGCATATCTTGGCGGACATAGTTTGGTGCGTAATTAATTTCCTTGTTTTAACTCACATATGTTATGTAAGTTTTCCTAAAATGTATCAAAGTATTTTAGGAAAGTTAAAACACGCATAGATACACAAAAAAACAGACTGAAGTCATAAACACTTAAAAAATTGGAAAAATAAAGTTTAATAATCACTTAAATTTATACATGTCCCTCAACTTTCCGCAAATACCGTATTCTTGTCATGTTACGATTTTTGTGTTTGTAAATCTTAATTTGAGTATTCTTCCTTAATCAGACCTAGAGCCAATTGGCGTAAGTGCAGTTTGGCGCAAAATTAATTTTATTTTTAAACCGTATACTTGATACCACATTATTCCAGCATCGCGTTTTTGCAGTCAACTTTGACTGTGGAACAGATTACAGAACACTAGCTAATACTACATTATATAATAATAAATCGGTATTTTTCAAGTATAGGGGCCTTGGCGGGAGAAGAAAATTTGGCAACGTAATTTCTGGAAGCATATTCACTGTTTCACATAAAGAAGCAATATTTTGCAATATTTGTACAATTTATTTAATATAAAAAAGGCATTTATCTATTTTATATACAAATATAAACAAATCGTATATAAAAAACAATAATAATATCTAGAAACTAAATTTATACATGTAAATTCGGCATAGATGTCATATTGGCGCGATTTTTTTCTGGCGCCAATGTCATATACGCACCGGATACTTAACTGGCACCAAAGTGTCGTTATTTTGCTTGATATGGTTATCCGGATATAGATGATATGGTAACGAGGTTTTCGCAAAATTGGCGTCCGAAAAAAATTGCGCCAATATGGGGCTGTATATGACATCTGTGCCGTAAATTCTTATAAAACAAGCTGACAGTTCATAAGTTTTGTTTTCATAACTGTTTATATCAATCGGCAACAAATTGCTCTTTCCGAAGCCCAAATTGGGCCAAGATTTTAAAAAAAATAACCCGCAAAGTCCTATGTACTGAAAATGGTACTTGTTAGTTATCCCGTCAACCAAATTACTGTCGCCAATTTGTAAGATTAAATGCCAATAATGGTTTGCCATAAATTAATTAATTTTAAGATTAAATGCCAATAATGGCCAATAAAACCAATATTTCGACGTTTTATTTGTATTTTTATTAATGTTATACTAATTTATTTGTTTTTTCGTTATTTAAAATAAAAAATTGTGTCAATTTGTAGAACTTGGCGAGTAGTTTGGCGATTTATATAATTTGGCGAAATTGGTCGACGGGATAACTAACAAGTACACTGAAAAAATATCAATAAATCTTATATTTAAATCTTCATTTTTGATATGTTTAATTTTTTAAAGCCAGAACATAATTGTGCGAAATATTTTTTTTACGCCTTTATTTTACTGGAATTCGAAAAATATTTTATACAATTTTGCCAATAACATAACATTTTCAATTTTTTACTATGCATTTGTTTATAGAGTATTACCAGGAGTATACACCAGGTGGCGTAACTTACGGGACAAAGTCAGCTAATAAGTTGGCAATTATCGGGGACATTTTCACCCATAGACTTTCTCCGGATCGTCAAGTCTATTTTATGATAAGGGAGTCTTGGCTTAAGCATGGCTATAGCCTACTATGATATATAACGGACCGAGCATTTCGCCGAAAAAGTGAAGTCGGATCCAACTTCAAACCCTGAACCAAAACTTCACAACGTGCTCTTTGTTTACATTTATACCCTGCCCAGATAGAAGCTTATTTCTCATCGTCGAGGTTTCAGAATCATTGATCGTATTTTAATGTAATAAATTAAATATGGAACAGATGTCATATTCGCCCCATATTGGCGCGATTTTTTTCGGTTGCCAATTTGGCGAAAACATCAACAGCATAAACAACATAATCCGGGTTACCACATCAAGCCCTTTGGCGCAAGTTAAGTACCCGTTGCCTATATGATATCGGCGACAGAAAAAAATAGCGCCAATATGGGGCGAATATGACATCTGTACCTTAAATATTTATATTCTTCAATTTCCTTCGATTTAAAAGGCTATTTTGCACAAATTGTAGCATTTTAGTGTTACACATACTTTTAAGATTAGCTAAATTATTTATTGTTTACCTTGATCGTTTGGTTCATACATGAAAAATGCCAGTTCTGTTATTCTTTTTTGAATGTCCCGTATTTATATAAAAATAGCTTGGTTTCATATACACGTTTTAAAATTAAAATTTGATTTTTATCAAACTACAGTTCTCATAACTGACTTCAAGCAGCTATTTTTGATTAATTTACTGTTACCGGTAAAATATTTGTTTTTAATATCGCCCGAACCAAGAAGAAGAAGAAAAAAAAAGCCGATCTTCCTTAAACATTAAATATTCTTATTTTTAATCAGAGAAAGAAATGGTGATCACGGATTTAAATATCGTTGCAATATTCTATGTTATCCAAGCAATTTTGATTAAATCATGTAAGGGTATTTGTTACTTAATAAATTACATTTATTAATTATTACAAGGAATTTTATGAGTATTTTAATATATTTAAAAAAAATTTCCATCAGTTTTATTGTTTCAGCAGTGAAAATAGTAAATAAATGGTACTTAGTTATCCCGTCGACCAAAAATCTATCGCCAAACTATAAGATTAAATGCCAATAATGCTTGATCGTAAATGTCACATTCACTTGACTGTAAGCAAGTTACACGTGTTTATGTCATCAAGTGATTTTTATTTCGACGTCGTTTTATTTGTATATTTATTAATGTTATACTAATTTATTTGTTCTTTCGTTATTTAAAATAAAAATTACGTCAATTTGTATAATTTGGCGAGTGTTTTAGCGGTTTATCTAATTTGACGAAATTGGTCGACGGGATAACTAAGTTGTACCAAATAAATTTGTGACATTGATGTTTTAGACTAAGCATGTGTTTTTTTATTTATATATTTTTTATGTGTGTTGGTTTAACAGTTTTAAAGAGAAACACATTACATTAGTCACTTAAATAAATAGAACTTTACATTTACATTGATATGGACAGTTTATAATAACCCTTAACAGCTGTATTCGAATTAGCTGTCATTTCTAAGCTTGATTGGAATGGCAACAGAATTGTAAACGTAACCATGGCGACATGACGTAATTTTGGTGTTTGTTTACATATCTACCCTTCCCAGATTGTTTCAGTTACGATCAGAGTCAAATTTCAATTTTAAGCAGGGTATCAGAGTCCTCTGCTGAGCGACTTCATACACTTCATACATTAAACGCAAATCAGTCTGCCTGTAGTAGTATCTAAGTATGCCTTGAGCAAAAGCATGGCCTTTCTTCGTTAATATTAAAAAAACTGTCGTATACAAAAATATGGAAATCGGTGGTATTATAAAGAAATATTTGATAAACACGCTGATGCAGACAGTTTTCAAATCGAAGAATTACTTATTACAGAGATATTTAATGCTAAAGTTGGACAAAATCGTTCCATTAAAAAAGTTTTATTGGAGCAAAAACTATACATGAGAATTTAATCATTTTTAGATCATTTTATAGGTTATAAGTTCCCGGTGTGCAGATTGCATTTTTTTTTTTTTAATTTGACTATTTTTTGAGGTTTTATTTCTATTTTAAATTCAAATTTTCAGTATTTCGAGAGAGATTTTTTACAAATTTAAAAAATATTATTAATTTAAACTGTTGCCAACATTATAAACAGCGCAAACAATAATGTTTACTTCAAATTAAAAATTTATTTACACGGGACTATTGTAAACAGAAAAAAAATTTAAAATTAGAATTAAATGATTACATGTTAAAAGCAGGAAAATTGCGTCAAAAGAACCATATTTACACTGGAATTTTAAAAGAGAAACAAATTGTTAAAATAAAAAAATCATTACTATGCGTTAAAACCTGTAAATGGAGGAAATTAGAAATTACGTCATATTTAAAATGGCCAAAAAATATGGCAAAACAATTTAAATTAAAAAATATATCTGCGCGAGACATTTACTTGATATTTTGAGATAATATTTTCAACTATTATCGTGAATTCGAAGACAGCGCAAATAATATTTCCTTCTAACAACAAAAGTATTTCCACGTGAATATTAATAAGAGAAATAAAACTTTGGTGTAAATTACGCCAGATTTAAAACGATACATTTAAAATGTATGTGAAAGAACTATCTTATAACGCTGTTAAAAAATACCGGGAGACAATGACACTGTTTACTTAATTCATTTTACATTAGCTTATTTTCGAATGTTTAACTATTTTTTTTTTAATTAAATACGAAAACAGCCATTGTATCTTTTAACAGCAGCAGATATGGTCTTAAAAATCCCCAATCCAAGAAAAACGAATGTAAACCCGTTTACAGAGAGATCGCTACTGTTTTTTTTTTTGTTTGTTTGTTTTTTTAAATTTTAATTCAATATTTTAAAGCCGATCAAATTAGCGTGCTTTTTGGATTTTGGTGTCCCTGAACGGGGGTTGGCGAGCGTAGCTCGTAGGGAGCAGAGCCCCCTAGTATTGTAAAATAAAATAGTCACCACACAGATCTTCCGTATCATGAAATGCTCAAGGATTTCTTGACATATCTCAGAATTAATCCTTTCGTTAACGATACATACCCTTCCAGGACCATCCGCAGTCATTACACTGGCTGCAAATTTCACTGATCTTTTCATGCAATCCTTGTCACATTCTTCTTACTTCCTTCACCATACACTAATATTTTGATCACCATATGTTATGTAAAACACACTCTCATAACTAAGCAATATCTTTTTCCAATTATCCAGAACCCATAAAAGCTTTTTTTGCACCACTTCACTTTCTTCCTCTTCTGTTTAATAGTCATGAGGGCTTTATATTTCATACACGAGATTGAAATCCAAGTTTATGGAGACGTTTTAGTATTGCATATTTATTCACATCAATACCGTGTTCTTTCCATTTTCGATTCAAATATATCTTACACTTCTAAAATTGTTTTTTTTAGCAATACTCTTTAGCTTTCTATCATCTCTCTGAGAAGTTTTTGGCTTTCGGCTGCTATTCACATGTTTGTTTTCCAAATGTCCGTCATTAAAATACTGTTTTATTGCTCTACTAACACTTGGTTGAGAACATTTTAAGCAACTGGCGATATATTGCTGATTACGACCTTCTTTATGCAAATCTATAATACGATGCTTTGTAAACTCTGTTGCGTCGGACGAACTACCCATGTTTCACATAAAATAAAACAATGATGATGCAAAGCGTTTTTATAATTTAAGAAGAAGTTCCGCAGAAGCTAATTTTATGCTGAACTTATGCAAACTTCTCAACCAATAAGGAAAATTCATAAGTAGTCTAATTTTTTGATCCACCTATTTTAGTATTCTAATATTTTGAATGATGAAAATGATTTTTAAAAAATACAATATTCACTCAAAATTTAATCTTGTACAGTTTTAATTTTCTTTAATAACATGTAAATTTATTAAAACGTCAACCGTTGTTCTTTTTCAATTGTACTACACTGAAATAAAGCAATTCCAAATATAAATGAAATGATTATTCTAATTTTTTGATTTGGAGCTGTACTACCCAAAAAAAGACTGCTATTGGAAGACGGGGAAGTAGTATTGAAATACTGCTATATACAGTAATATAATACAGTATTGAAGTACTAGTTTTTATTTCTGTATACCTGTAGCTGATGTGCCATGAGTAAAGTCCATTGGCATGGTTTAAAATAATAGAAAGGTTATGATGCTCAGCAACGACATAGACATCATCTACATATCTACGCCAGAATTTAATAAAATGGCCTGTGTCTTCGAAAATCTTTTAGTCTATATTTGCATAACTATTTCAGCAATGATCACAGATAATGGCGACAACATTGGAGTACGGTTTATCTGTTTAAAATATTTTTCATTGAAAATAAAACAATTAGATGACTTTTATAGTCATAAATAATGTTAAAACGTAGTACTATTGTTAACATCAAACATCAGAATGTAAATCTTAAAAAACATAAAATTTCGAAAATGGAATTTCAAATTTTCCATTTTTTCTAAGTGTAAAAAAACTACTTAGGAAAATCCCGAAAAAAACACCCCCCCCCCCCTCTTTAAAATAAATAAATAATTAAATAAATTGATGGATTTCTTTTAAGTATTCGGATCTCTAATCCCGCCATTTACTTTTACAGAGTTGTATATTCAGTAACAAATTTTAGAAGAGAAAAAATGCTTTTTTGTTTATACAGAAAGCGGTAGATATAACGATAAAATATAAAGGAGAGAGACAATCTAAGTTCATTCATTTAACCGGTATAGGTAAATGTAACAGAAGTAATAAATAAAGAAGAATGAAAAATCATGCATCACGGTATAGATTGTGAAGAACTTTCCAAAACTATCGGAATATTGTTTATAATTTTTTTTTTGATACGATGAAATGAGACATTTAAATAAATAAATAATATTAATATAAACCACTTAACGCAGTAAACATCCATATTGAGTAACTGCTGTTCATAGCCGGTAATGTGTGCGAATTATTTCATGCAACCCTGTATATAATCTGCGAAGCTTGTAATACACTAAAATTAAGTTTTAAAATGAATATCACGCAGCTGAAAATGCTCATACAGAAGTTCTCTCTCATAGTCAGTCCTGAAATCTAATTCTTTTTAATGTGTCTGTAAATAAACGATAAATTCTACGCACTCAACAATCTACATACATGTTTTAGTACAACTCAGTAATATGAAACAATTTCATTATGTTTGAAATAGTGTAAGATCATTAAAATACACTTCAAACGATTTTTCCCCCATACATCATAATGTAATGGAAATATTTTGTATGTGTCTGTAAATGAACTATAAATCTTTTTTTCTCTATACTCTATAGAAAGTATGTTGTCGTAACCTATGAGATGCTACCAATTTCATTGTTTAAATTATCGTAATTTAATCAAAATGCGCCTCACACGATTTTTTCCCATGGACCATAATGCAATGGAATTACTTTCTGTGTCACTGTAAGCGAACTATAAATGTTACACGCGTCAATTTTAACAGCGAACATGCTAACATGGCAATACGAGTTTATTTAGGACAGTTAGAGCAGGAACACACGGATAGACGGCAGAAAGACAAACCAAAGTCATAAACCCTTTGCAACTATCTTGGAACGTTAAAAAGACATTAACCAAAATATAAATTATCTTTCCATTGGACTTCTCAAGAAGAAAATGTCTGGTAGGTAAGTCATTACAAACAGAGCTTTGAAAATTTTTCCATGTAACCGTTCAGTAGGCCTGTTCAATCAAATGTTCAATCACCTGCTCAATATATAGTACAGTCGTGGAAAACAGTAAACACCCCCTACTAACTCCTCAACAAATTATCGTAGAAGAAAGTTATTGGTACCGAACGATTGGAAATAAAGTTTACTTTTAAATGATGCATATAAAATTTGCTTAGGGGCCATTTACATATTAAAATGAACCCAAGCTTGATTTTTTTTTTCAATGGCAATACCCAATTTTAACAAGATATTTCAAATCTTCGGTTCAAACTATGCCTAGACAACAAATTTCAAGTCATTCGAATGATAAGTTTTTGAATTATAAATATTCAAAATTTAGTGCTTCTAATGTTAAATTACATTTTCATATTTTTATTAATATATCCTGAATTTATACTCCTAATGTGCTAATTTTTTGTACAGCAATAATACTAAAACACCCAAACATAAATACGTTGAATTTGCAATTTTTAATAATTTTTTATATTAATTATGAATTATGAAATTAATATTCGAAAAAATTATGAATTGCAACCTACAATTTTTTTTATGGATTTAAATTTATTAAGTCCTGCTTTATCGGAATTCAAAATTTCACATTTTTCGTCCAAGTAGTTTTCAAAATATCCTTAAAAGACAGCCAAAATGATGGTTTAAGACTATAATAGTAGTGACGCGATATTTTGAAATTTCTTATGCTATCCCGTTATCAGGCAGTGTCAATGACTGCTTGAGTGGCGCTTAAGATGCATTGATCAAGAAGGGGGCTCTCTCGGTCAACAATGGAGTACCAAACATCAATTTGGATACCAGCCCCTAAAAAACTATCATTTGAAAATAATTAATTTCTTGGAAACTTATCGTGGGAATTGCATAAAAATTTGTTTTTAGGCTAATTGAAGGGGTGTATAGTTTATTTATGCTGTCAGAATTGTGTACTGCTGTTGAAAAAAAAAAAAAAGTTATGTTTAGTTTTAATATGTAGATGGACCCCTAAGCAAAGTTATATACATCATTTAAAAATAGACTTTATTACCAATCGTGAGGTACCAGTAACTTTCTTCTACGATAATTTTTTGCACAGTTAGTAATGAGTGTTTACTTTTTCTTTCCACGACTGTACCATGTTAACGACATGTTAACGGTTAAAATTTTCTAAAGGAGTTGTAAAAACGTATAAAATTAGACTTTAATTTGAAAATTTTATTTTGTTTTTGTTTTGTATTCGACCTTGTGGCTTTCAATCATGTCAAATTGTAATTGCATTAAGTTTACTAAAATCCGGCTTGTTGATAGTAATAATATTATCATAAGCCGAGTTTAAGGATTGTGACATTTACTTTTAAAACTCTTATTCAGACTTTCTGGATACTAAGGAGATTGCCGCCTCATTTTCACCTCAGACAATTTCATACACATCATGATGTTGTTTTTCCGCTTGGTTTTTTCTTTTAACGATGAAGTCACAACGGAAATTTGCGCCAGTTTGATGGAGATGATGAGACTTATTGCGTCGTCAGACCACACGTTTCACAGGTGCACCTTGACTAGACTGGAGGTCAGGACAAGAAAACGTGCTCGGAATAAAATTCAAAAATAATGATAATGGCGATTTTCTTGTCATTTTGCGTTGTTCGTTGAAATTCTCTTAATCAATCTTCACTTGGGAAGTACTACTTCTTTTAGACTCGATGGCAGTCTGAATCGTTAAATGGTTGAATGACTTTTGTCTGGGTGGTAGAGAGAAAAGACCATTTATTTGGAAATCTTTTTTATAGAAAAGGCTTTCGGTCGATTAACTATTCTATTAAAAAGGGAAGCCATTACTTTTTTGCAGGAAAACATTGTATCTCTTATACTATTTTTCGATTTTTAGTCTCAGGCACATTAAAAAATTAAGGATAAATCTTTGAATTGTAAATAAAAGTAATCATCACTGTCGCTGCTGTCGAAATCATTGTATTTCTTATACTATTTTGTGATTTTCTAGTCTGACACATTAAAAAATTAGGTATAAACCTCTGTATTATAAATAAAAGTAATCACCACTTTCTCTACCGCGGAAATCATTGTATCTCTTATACTCTTTTGTGATTTTTAGTCTCAGACACATTAAAAAAATTAGGGATAAATAACTGTATTCTAAATAAAAGTAATTACCACTGTCGCTGCCGTAGAAATAATTGCATCGCTTATACCATTTTGTGATTTTCTAGTCTGACACGTTAAAAAATTAGGGATAAACCTCTGTATTCTAAATAAAAGTAATCAACAATGTCGCTGCCATAGAAATCATTGTATCAATTATACTATTTTTTGATTTTTAGTCTCAGACACATTAAAAAATTATGGATACATTTTAGGGGTAGTCTAAATAAAAAGTAAATACCACTGTCGCTACTTAAATGAATTTTTTGTGACCAAAGGTCTTTTTCGGCTTATATTAAGAATACAATTGCATATGTAAATATAAAAATTTGTAGTTTTATACAAAAATAATCACTCTGAAGCAGACAGTTTTTAAATAGGTGAATTATTTTAAGCGTCTTTTAATGTTGAGGTTGGTCAAAGTAGTTCCATTAAAAAAGTTTAATAGGGTCAAAAACTATGCATAGCAATTTAAACATCTTTCGCAGGGCACATACTTCATGAGCTTGCGATATGTAGTGTACAATCATTTTTCGATTTTTTTTTTTAAATATTTTGTTCAAATTTGCATTATTTCAATTGATATTTATTTCATATTTCATAAAGGCAATTTTTTTCCCTATTGTTGCCAAATTTTGAAACAGCGCAAGTAATAATATTACCTTTCAATTAAAAAAATATTTACACGTAAATATTAAAAATAAAACTTTTTTATGAAAATTACGTCATATTTAAAACCATGCATTTAAACCTCTTATTTTAAAAAATTCTCTTATAGCATAGGTATAAAAATTTAGGTTGGCAGCGACATTGTTTACTAGGCAGATCGTACCCTGAACAGACAAGCGACAAAAAGCGTGAGACAAGAGACAAATTGTAGTGTTCAAACCAGTTACTTCTTTGTTAATGGTGTTATTACACGAGGAGTCAAAGTCGCTTGAAATTCCAGGCGTCTATTTGTTATTCCTATGGCTCCAGGGGAGTCGATTCGAAAGCAAGCAACTTTTTTCTGTCGGAGCGTCTTTGACGCCTGAAACGAAGCGAGTCGCCAGTAACAGCCAATGAAATGCTTGGAAATCTGACGATGGAAAAGCCTTTTCTCGAACAGCCAATGAAATGTTTGGAAAACGAAAAAAGTGGCTTTCAAAACCGGAAAACAGAGGAGTCGCAAGCGATTTTTGTCGCTTGAAATTTTTACATGTAATAACACTATAACAGGGTGGAATGTCTCTTGACTCGCGTTTTTTGTTTTGCTGCTTGTCTGTTCAGTGTGTGATCTGCCTAGCCATTTTATATAATCTTGTTTTCAAATATTTAATTGATTTTATTTAACCATTCTCGAAAAGAGCCGTTAGTTGTCGTGCTAATTTCGGTTGTTGTTATTTTAAAATGAGCAATAGTGCTATATTTTATGGTGTCTATTAATCAGCTGTCCGCTACTCAAAAAACAAAGGCTTATAAGTAAAATCATAAGACGAAATGCAATATTCCACCTTGATTAAAATACAGAATACACAAGATGAACTTTAAAAAGCTCACTGTTTTACTTAAAACACGACAATAATAATAATAATATAGATGTTACAAGTTAAAAAATATACATTTTATTTAAAATTTCTGAGTACTTTCGGCCTGCAATTCCCGCGGCCACCTTTAGAGAACGAAGTGGTGTATTTCTATGAATGGATCAAACGAAGTGACGTATTTGTATAAATGGAACAGCAATTAATAATTAAAATATTCTCTGATGATGGCCGCATGAATTGCAGGTCGAAAGTACTAGGAAATTTTAAATAAAATGTATATTTTTTAACTTGTAACATCTATATTATTTTTTTGTAACCTTTTAAGTAAAACATTGAGCTTTTTAAAGTTCATAATGTGTATTTTGACAAAATCTTGTTCTTATTATTTTTAAGATTATTATTAATATGAGAATATGAGCATTTATCTTTCTTCTTTAATGTGTATAGCTTAATTTTAGATTAGATACAATTCTCGAGTTCTTACGAGCCTAAAAACATTTCCTAGAATTTCCCGTCCAAGAGTCATGAAATATATTTTGCAGAATCAATTTTCACTTCCTCTTCCCACCTAGTTATTAATTACTGTCCTGTTTACATATTTTTGATCAAAGGCTTAACTTTCTCTGACGTACCTCAGAGAGCAACATTCAGTATTAGAATTTATACCAACATCTAATCCGATCTTAATCCATTGGCCTGTCCTATGACTGGAACACCCTTTTTAACATCTTTCGCGTGTGGTCTTGACGTGGTTCACTGAAGCAACAATTGACTTCCGTATGGATAGGGTCTGAATTCGTAGGTTTCATTTTCCTTTTCTTGGTTACTTTATTCAAGGCCGAAACTAGCCTTTTTTGCACCCGGGGCAAGCATGGACTTTGGCGCCCCCCCCCCCCTCACCCTCTTCCACAAAGTATATTTACAAAGAGTTTTACTAATTTTCTAATAGCCGACTTATTTTAAAATTTAAAATATGTAATCTTAAAATATGTAATACTGAACTACGCAATCTGCAACGGCGGTTCCAAGGGGGAGGTTACGGGGGGTCATGACTCCCTTCTGAACACCAACAAAAATATTCTAAAGATCATTTTTTAAATGAAATATACAGTTAGAATCCCGATTATCAGAGTCCTGCTTAACCGAGTCCTGCTCAACCGAGTTTCCGCTTTCACCGAGTTATTTTCTTCTGATGGACTGATGGCTACTATTATTATGAAACAGCTCTACAACAAAACTCTTTCATCTTCACCTAACACTTCATTTATAATGGATTTTTCATAATAATAGTAGACATCAATCCATCAGAAGAAAATGATCCATTCCAAAGGTATAATCCTTCATTTGGCGCCCCTTCGTTCTGGCGCCCGGGGCACATGCCCCCTCGCCCCCCCCCCTTAGTTTCGGCCCTGACTTTATTTACAAAAAATGTATAGTATTTTACCCCCGTCCTGTCACTTGTGAAGTCTTTAGATTAAGAAAAATATCCTTGGTATCCACACATATTCGGAGGTGATTTTTTGAAATTTTTAAAATTTTCTCTTCATACCAATTTTTTATGATGACATTTAAGTTAAAACTTTGAAAAATATGTAAATATTTTAGCAATTAATTACAGAGAAATAATCTTTTTTAAGTGAAAAATAGTCAAAATTATGTAAAAAATCGGCCTTTCCGGAAAACATGATAACTCTAAAACAAGCCAATGTACTGGCATTTTGTAAATTGCATAAGGTAGAGAATAACTTTCTCTAGAACACAGGCTATTCGCATTATAATAATTCGCACCTATTCTCAGATGCTGTGACAATTGAAGTACTGATGTAATGAAAAATTTATGCAATTCGTTGCAACTTCGTCATTTATACCACTGTAAATTAAAATTAGTTAATATATTATCCTGAGTGTAGTCTATTCCCCCAATAAACATTTGTAAAAGAAGTGCACAAAATTTCAAGGCATTTCATGCATAAATTTTGCTACAGGGTGTTTTGCGTATAGTAAGAATTCGAAAAACTTTATTTTGAGAAAAAGCTAAAAATAATTTTTAAACACAATTCTAAAGCTGTAATAGCTGTAACTCTGATTTTAATTACGATACAGACTCGATTTAAGCATAATTCGACAGTTAAAAGATTCGACTTTAATATTATTGCAAATCGGTATTTTGATCGAAAATGACGTTTCAATATTGTCTGGATATCTTAAGATATCTTTTTCTCTGCTTTTTAGTTAAATTGACTTCTCACGTTACAAAGTTAAACAAGATTTCATCGCGGTAGTGAGTAAATGTCATAGATAACTGTTATTTCAGCTTATGAAGATATCTGAATCTCAATAGTTTTTGCGAATAAAAATATTTTAGAATATTTTTTGAAAATATATGACAGTTGTGGTGACAATGAAGTTACGTAAAAATAATTAAATGCTAAATTTCTAAATTCTAGTGAGCAACAGCCTGCTAAAAAATGAGCTTCTTTTGTGGTAAGTCTAACTCTTTCTCGTAATATTTTTCTGATTTTCAGAAAATTAAATTAATCGCATATTGCTGATATAATTGAATTAAATCGAAATTCAAAATTTAAAGTTCTAGAATATAAATATATCCAACAGCTACAAACAATAACCAATACGTAAAAATAAACATCTTTAACACAGATAAAAGAACAATAGTTAAAAAATAACATTTAAAAAGTAAAGTGTATTTTTGAGTTGGAAAGCTTTAATATACGTTTATGGGAAATAAATGTTAATTATCTACTGTAAATACTGTAAAAAAATAAAATAATCTGCAATAAAATGTTATTGTGTAAACGGGGAGGGGGGGGGGGAGATGCGGATGATTGGAGATTTGTGGTAATCGAGTACTAATATTTTTTTTTTTTTCATATAACGCTACCCTCTTGGTCCAGGATAAATAATAAAAAAAATAAGACAGACAGATAATGAATGCAGCTAACCCTATAACAAAGTGCTGCATCGGGTTGGGTAATCCACGAATCGGGTGGAGTTGATTCTATTTCGTCGTTGCGGGTCGAGTCGACTTTAAATGTTTCGGGTACGGGTCAATTTCGGGTTAGGTTTTGACTGTTTTGGATTTTTCAAAAGAAAGTCCTGAATATTTTTTATATGAAAAAAAAATATTTGAACATTAATGAGTGTATATGTGTTCATTTTTATGCATAAAGATTAAAATTTATATGAGAGATAGAATTATATACCATTTGTATTAAAATATAGATTAATTTTCTTTCACTGAGGTTTTGGGTCGACTTCGGGTTGAGGTGTATCGGACTCCGTGTTTGACAGAACTTTTTTATCAGGTTTGAATCGGATTTCGCGTTGACTTTAAGCAGAAATTTAGAGTTCCTTGCAGGACTCTTTTAAAATGTAACTAATTTTTTGCGTATTGCTTGATCTAGATAAATTTTATAGATCATATACGTGCCCGCACAATTGACGAAAATTGCTGTCTATAGTGTGATATAAGTTTCCTAACTGAACTAAATTTTTGCGTACTATAACATATATACAAATCTATAGATCATATGCAGGACTGCACAAAATAATTCGGATATTTCTCCGACTTTTGATAGTAAGAACTGAATTTGGGTTTTTAAATGTGTCATGCGCTTTCCGAATTGTTTGTGTAGAGCTTTATCTTTTGGGTAGGTCTCACCAGCTAGTTAAACTTTGTTATTTAGACATCATCTTACACCTTAAATTGTTTAAATGAAATTAAAAAGGTATAAATAAAATATAAAACTTTTAAAAGCTAAAAAATTTTTTAAACATATTTTAAATGCTCAAATAATCCGTATTAATAGTATGACTTTCCAAACACTCACTAGATGGAGCCAAAAAAGGATGCTAATATTTATTAAAATTCGAAATAAAAAAGAAAAAAAAAACCTTTCAAAAGTTGCCCTATTATTTCAAAAAATAGCCAGTAGATGGCAGCAGCAAAAAAAAAAAAATATGGATTCTAGATTGAAATTCCAGATTTTCTTTCTATGTCTGAAATAAAAAAAAAGATTTTAAAAATTACCGCTGCGTAGAAAAAAAAGCCTTTAAAATTGCCATAAAAAAGGAATTTACTTTTAATTAAATTCAACTGAAAATGAGGTGTAATAATAAAAATCAAAATTATGAAGTTATGCTGAGAGCTTCAAACACACAATCTACTGCGTGGGAGACACCTGCGTTACCTCGACGCCATCGGTGCTCGGGGATATTTGCTGAATTTAATATTATGTTTTGAAATCGAAAAAGAACGAATTCGCTTAGTTAAAATAATCTAAGATTTTTTTCGAAATTTTATGATTTTTGGGAAGGTCAGGGGGTATTCAGCTCTATGTAAAAGAAAATTTAAGTCTGTAACTTAAATAGTTTCCGGGTACAAGCCTGTGACGGACAGACAAAGAAACGAGACTATAAGGGTTCCCTGAGATGAACAAAACCCTAAAAATAGTCTCTTGTGGCAGCCCTGGTATTATGTTTCTCTTTGCAAAAAACGTTATTAAATCTTATTTAGAACTTTTATTATGCTGCATTCTAGAAATATAATACAATTTTTTGAATTGTAGATGTTATTTTTAAAATGCCCGAACATTAATTACAAGTTATTTGAAACAATTTTACAAACAGGGTTTACATAGAATAACTTCCGATCAGAATTAATGTATAATGTAAAAAAAAAATCTTAATCACAGTTCTGTCAGGCTGCACAATATAAAATTTTTACACTGTTTGAAGATGATGCCTTGTTTGAATTCCTTAGAATATCTTTTTACAATATCATTAATAAATGTCTGAACATTCTTTCAAGAGATAAATTTTAAGAGATAAAAATATCTGTGTATCTGAATAATGTGAATTACTCAAAGTATTTCTGAGCAATCTTTAATAAAATTGTTTTCTTTTATTTCAGGTAAGAATTCTTTCCACATATTGCTGTTTTCCCATAATTATCACCGGTTATAAGATGTTCACTGGGTAAAGTATAACATTAATCTTTTAAACAGTTTTATTAGAATTCTAATTGATTATGCTTATTTTAATTAGAAGCGGAATTTATTACATTATTTAGAAATACGTTATATTATTATGTGAATAATAAGACTTGCTAATCCGCACAATAGTCATCTAAATCAGATATGGAAGCGAAAAATAAAAAATTATTGCAATTGTTTTTTCTTGTTTTGCAGAAAAAAGATAATTGTCAAACAGGATTTATACAGTGTTACTAATAGTACTCTTTTATGCTAATCTTATTTACTATTTCTACTAATCTTATTTCAAGTCGAAAAAACGATGCGAGAAGTAAAACATTCAAAAATATATTTATAATTTTTAAGTGTTATCATGAAACTGATAATTAATTAAAAATATATAAGATATACATTCATGTATATACAAGGTGTTGCCGAATTCGACCAACAAACTCAGAGGGGGGTGATAGTAGGTATCAAGAGGATGAAAAATTACCATAGAACGCGGCGTTGCAAACCACGTATTTAATCACAAATACAGGGTGTTTGTTCTTCCTTAACTTAATTTGGGTTGATGGCCATAACTTTCAGAAAACTGAAGTATATTTTATTAAAACTTTTAATAGACATCCTCATTGTAAATGTGATAATATAAAAAAAAAAAAAAATTGGTAGAAGTTTTCATTATACGTGCCAGGAGTATGCCCTTGACGGTCCACATTTTGGACTGCGATTACCAGTTAATACTGTATCATCGACGGTGATTTTTATTCAGATATTTATTTTTTATTTTTTTAATAAATAGCGGAGTTTCTTTACAGTATTCTGGAAGTGCTGGAAAGTGTTCATAATCTATGCGTGACGCATGATTTTTCTATTTATATTTTCCATTACGGTTTAACGAAATTTTTCTAAATGTATTATTCATTTTTAAATATTTGCCAGTTATTATCATTGCGAAACAATATTAAAACGTGGCTGCAATAGTGGCACAACTCAAAAAATACGAATTTTGAGTTAATGCGCTCTCCAGCATTACAGATTGGTATTCTTTCCAGCAGCAACAGCGGCATATCTTGTAGTTCAGTATTTCTCCAACAGATGGCAGAAGTGCCGCTGTTGCCTTATATATGATATAATCTGAAGGCATCATCATATAATCATATTTATCATCAATATAACACGGGGTGTTAGGGTACTTTTTTTTCATTATTATTAATTGAATCCTTATGGAGTCATTTAGTACCACTTAACACTTATGACAACAATGAATCGTGTCAATTTTGCATTTCATTACAAGGCGAAACTTCAAACTCATTAATCTCAGAACCTGATTTTTTGAGCTGTGCCACTATTGCAGCCCACGAGCGATTTATGTTGAATAGTTTAAAATCTTTAGAACATAATAAATAGAAACTGTCTCTGAGAAATTGTCTATTTTTAGTTTACTTTCTTCAAGTGGACTCGTTATTTAAAAAGATATTTATTGGGTTAAGAAAAAAATCTATACGCTTCAGAATCACACGTTACTTTTAATATACTAAGAACACTAACCTAAATTATTACTTGCCTATTTTGCAAGATTCCCCATTAATATTCAATGTTGCCTTTCGATCAGTGCTGATAAAATAAACTACTTGCTGTATTCTTGATAATTATTCCAATTGCATTCCTACACTTTTTCTTCAAAACCAATGAACTGTGTGTAAGTGAAAGTGATTAATATACCTCTGATTATCTACACACGATTGTCTGGTTGTTATTAAACATCTATCAAGCATTTGTACCTATTATCATATAGAAACAATGAAATCAAACATACGTTATTTGTAGTCCATAATTTAAATTCTTCAGCAAGCAATAAACAAATAAATAGAAACTGCCTCTGAAAAATCATCTATTTTCAGTTTTTTCTGTTCAAAACTTCCTTCAAACGATCTCTGATATCTTAAATAACCCTTTATTGGGCTGAGAAAAAAATTTAAAAGTTTCTGAATCACACGTTACCTTTAGTACGCTACGAACAATAACCTCAAATATTATTTGTCTATTATGTAAGATTCTCTATGTTCTATCAATATTCAGTATTGCCTTTCGATCAATGCCGATAAAACATCCTACTGTATTCGTGATAACTAATGAATTGCACTCCCACGCTTCTTCAAAACCAATGAACTGTGTGTAAGTCAAAGTGATTAATATATGTCTGATTACCCTGCTCACGATTGTCTCGTTGTAAAACACAACATCTCAGTATCATATTCCATTGTTTTTTTCTTCACCCGCTATCCTACATATCAGAAGATGTCATCTCTTAAACGAGCCAAGTCAACATTGACAGGATTGGTTTTTATGGCTAAAGTCGGCTTGATACTTTAAACCAGCAGACCTTGACGTAAAGGAAAGACCACCACCAAAAACACATCAAGTAATTTAGCCCTGGTTGGAGGAATTTATTCGGGAAAAAACGGAACCAGGGGATATGCATGAGTACTTTTCTAATCCGTTATAAGAGCCCATTCTTTCAACGTATTTGATAGAAGAAATAAAGAAAAAAAAATGTTTTGCACCAAGTTCACATTGGTAAGACAAAAGATGTACGGGATTTTACACTTAAAATGCATTTTATCTGTAAGTGTGTAATTACGAATCGAGTATTAATAGAATCCTAAAGGATTTTTATTCTAATTTATATGTGCTTAATTAGAAGCATAAATGCAGAAGAAATACGATTTTAAAAGTATTTTTTATGTGCTATAAAAAGTATAACTTGTTGAAGAATCAAATATATTTTTTAATTTTCATCGTTAAATTTCTTTATCTTCTACCAAAATAAATAAATAAATAAATAAATAAATAAAAAATAAAAGTTTTGGCACCTCTAAAGTTCTAGTTCCATTATATATCTCTCTCTATGAGGACGTGAGTTTCAAAACTCGCCTTATCCAAAATTTTTAAAATCTTGATTTCTCTATCAATCTGTTCTAATGGTAAACTTGCACCGAAAAAACACTGCAATCTGCAAAAAAAAAACTAGTTATATCCAGCATTTCTGACATTGTAAAATCTTGGTTTACAATGAAAAGCAATGGACACAGTTAGAAGTTTTTCGCGATTTCTCAAAATTCGATTATCTGGATAAGGCGAGTTTTGAAACTCACGTCCTCATATATATTTTAACATTCATCAATTTTTTACACTTTCCAACATAGTTAAAAAGTGTATATGAATTCGGCTTATCTGGCAATCTGTATGGCCATTTGTGTGTCTGATCCTGCTTTAATTCGCTTAAATATACTCGGATTGTCATGCAATTGTTACATGTTATTGAGATTTACCGTGGCATGTTCGGTAACTGAAACGAAGAGTGTAGCATTTATAGTTCGTTTACATGGGCCCTCAGAAAAGTTGATTACATTATGGTCTATGGGGAAAAATCGTTTGCAGTATATTTTAATGATATTACACTATTTCAAACATATTGAAATGTCATATTCACTTGACGTTAAACATGTATTTGTTACGTCATCAAGTCTTTTTAATTCGACTTTTTATTTGTATTTTTTAAATGTTTTACTGATTTATTTGGGTACTACTTGATTATGCCGTCGACAAAAAAAACTATCGCCAAGCTATACGATTAAATGGCAATAATGGTTGACCGTAAATGTCACAATCTCTTGACATTAAGCACGATATACGTGTTTGTTACGTCATCAAGTGAATTTTAATTCGACTTTTTATTTGTATTTTTATTAATGTTTCACTAATTTATTTGTTCTTTCGTTAATTGAAATAAAGATTATGTCAATTTGTATAATTTGGCGACTAGTTTGGCGATTTGTATAATTTGGCGAAATTGGTTGACGGGATAACCAAGTAGTACCAGAATAGTTTCTGGAAGTGCGTTATCAATTGTTTTATGTGTTTTTAAATTTAAAAAAAATTGCACATTATTTAGTATGTATAAATTCTCTAGATCCTATACAGGGTTGCGGGAACGTATCTGAGTACATTTCAACCTATTGACGAAAACTGTTTAACAGAAATTTTCAATATTGCTATGCGTTTCCTAACTGAAGTAAATTTTTTTATCCTGTGTAATACAAATATATAGATCATATACAGGGCTACGTGGCTACACGTAAGAATTCGTATATTTTTCCGTCTACAGATGATATTCACTGAAAGTAGGTTTTCAAATGCGTTATGCGTTTTCCAGAATCGTTCACCTTATTAAAAGGTGAAGTTTTCTTAACGCATTGTAAATCTGTGGGGTAGTGTTTCATAATCTATGGTGGACACATGATTTTCTTTCTTGTTTAAATTTAAAGTATCACTAAATTCTGCTTGATACTTTAAACCAGTATTTTTCAACCTTTATTACCTCACGGCCAATTTGAACGGGTAAGTAAACTTCCACACAACACTAAAATTATGATGATGAAAAAAATATGAAATGATTTTCTATTATTTTATTAGAATATTTTCTTTGTGAGATAAAGTTTTCGTATAGGCTTCTTAAATCATCTTCCACAGATCCTTTATACTGCATTTTTAGGGTTCTGTACTTAAAAAGTAAAAACAGAACTACTATAAGATCACTCCTGTATCTGGCTGTCTGTCACAGCCATTTTACTCGTAGATTATGGAACGTGGAAAGATCAAGTTGTCTAAAGTAATAAAATTTATTGACCCACATATTTATAGATTAACCAGTCACAAATATATTTAGGGAAAATGTATAGGGACTAATTAAGTTACTTGAAAAAACAAATCTTTTCTTTGTACATCATGTGGGATATCATGTGAAAGCTTTTGTAACGCCGAACTCAAAAATACATTTATTTTAATTTTAGATATTTTCAAAAATGTAATTCAAAAAAAAATATGCCCCCCCCCCCCCCCCACTCTGCTCTATTTCCAAATCTGCTGAAACTAAAATTATGAAAAAATTAGGAGTAGTAGAAGTTAATTGAAACCTTGCAGAAAAAGTATAGCGATTACCCTATTTTTGAGCAAATCACATTTTTCCGTTACATACAAATTTCGATTTGCGGGCGTTCAGCAAAGGTGTTCAGGAGCGCTTGAGGTACCTATCGTCGCAGAAGTATAAAAGGATTGTTTGTAATGATTTTCGAAAAAAATTGTCGGTATTTAGCCGAGATATTAAACCTTAAAGACACGGACGATTTGGACATACATAAAGACACGGGTGGCGTACTCTATGCGCCGTTGACTTTTAAAGCCTAGATAACAAATTTTAATGATATAGTTGTGTAATACAATGCCCAGTTACTAATTCATATATTTACTGCACATTCATATATTCACGGTTGCATTTTATAATTCTTTTCTTTCGGGAGACATAATGTTTTCCTGAAAGAATTCAATTTATCTGAGGATGTGAAACTATGGTTATGGTTTCTGCACATACTCACAATGTCATATATAAAAGTACATAAACAGATAAAAAAATTTCTAAATAATGCGCATTTATGACACTAAACCTCATTTCAAAGTAAATCGTATAATATGAAAAGTTATCGAGTCTTATGTTCATTCTTAAAAATTGTATGCAAATATTTGAGGCACATCTGAATCCCTCTCGCGGCGCAAGACTTTGCTTCGTCATGCCAGTTAAGAACCACTGCATTAAACCAGCAGAACTTGACTTTAAAGAAGAACCATCCCCCAAAACACTTAAAGTAATTTAGCTCTAATAAGAGAGAAAACGGGATGTGGGGGTATGCATGAGAACTTACCTAATCTGTTATAATCCCGCATTCTTTTAATACATTTGATGGAAGAACAAAAAATATATAAAATTTTGCGCAAAGTTCACATTGTAAGACAAAAGATGTCAGAGATTTTATAGGTAAAATGTCTATATGTGTGGTATTAGGAATCTGGATTATTTTCGAGTGCTTTCAAAGTTAAAGATTTGAATATGGGATAAATAAGATGTAAAGGCCTTTTTTTTTATGAGCGTAACAACATCCATTCTTTTAATAGGCATTTCATGGAAGAATTACGAGAAAAAATGATTTTGCTCCAACTTCACATTGTAAGACAAAAGATATAAAAGGTTTTGTTTTTAAAATGTTTTCTCTGTGCATTAGTGTTACTAGGAATTGGGAACATTTACCAAAATTTTGTAAAATGAATAGGTAGATAGTAAAATATAGGAATAAGTATCATTCAAAAATATATTTTTATGAATCTCCGTACATTTTTTCTAAACAAATGATTATGTAATTTCAAAATGTTTCTTTGTTCCATTTTTTTTTTTTTTTTTTTTTTTTTTTTTTGTATGAGACAAAAACAAAAATAAATAAATATACATATTAAGAAGTAAGTCTAAATTTTTTCCCTTTCCAGTTGACTTTCAATAACACAGAAGATATAAAATTTTTTATAGGTAAAATGCCTTTCATATGTATGTCCCTTATTAGAAATCGAAGGCGCTTGTAATTGCTCTTTTTTGTTGTTGTTTTGCTAAAATACAGCTGTAAAAGTAAATTTTAGATAAGTATAACATCTTTATTTAAAAGTATTTTAATATAAATTTGACAATAACATTTCTTTACAAACGATTAAATGATTTAAAAAGGCTTTTTCATTCAGTTTCATTATTTCCAACTTAGTTGAACGTACTCAACGTAGTTAAAAATTACTTAGTTGAAATGTTAGTCCATTGATGTGGTCATTAAGGTGGTCTCTAAACAAAAAGGAGAATTTTTATCGGCATATCTTTTCTCCTTAAAAAGTTGTCGATTTTGGCAAAAGATATTGTCAAAGTTTGAGCTTGATCGAATAATGTTGACTTATGATCTGCCTCTTGCCCTAAAGTGTTAAAAAATATCTTTTTTAATACTTGGGGTTGGTGAGGCAGGTCTTAACGTTATCCAATCACGCTCAAATTTAACAACCTCAATTTTGCACCAATTGGACTTCTTTACGTGTCCTTGTCAAAAGAAATTCGGACATTGATGTATTTTTCGATGATTTATTTTATGTTCAAAAATGAAATTTACAGTAGTGGGGGGAGGCGAAAGTAAACACCCCTACTAACTCTGCAACTAATTATAATAGAAGAAATTTACTGCTACCAATGGATTGGAAATAAAGTCTACTTTTAAATGACGAATATAAAATTTGCTTAGGAGGCCATCTACAAATCAAAATCATTTCAAACTTTGTTTTTTTTCAATGGCAACGCCCAATTTTGACAATAGATTTTAAATCTTCGGCACAGACTATGCCTAGAAACGAAATTTCTTGTTATTTGAATGATAAGTTTTTGAATTATATGCATTCAAAATTTAGAGCTTCTAATATTAAATTACATTTTCACATTTTTATTAAATCTCCTGAAATTATAATCCTAATGAGAAAATTTTGTGTGTGGTTATAATACTAAAAAACCCAAACATAAATACATTGAATTTGCAATTTTAAAAATTTTATAGTATGAATTATGAAATTAATATTCGAAAAAAAATATGAATTGCAACCTACGATTTTTTTATAGCTTTTTTATTTATTATGTCCTGCTTTATGCGAATTCTCAATTTCAAATTTTACTTTTAAATAGTTTTCGAATTATCAATAAAAAACATCAAAATGATGATATAATGATGTGCAGAAAATCATAATTTGGAAAAATATATTTTAATAATTTTATTGAAATATTCGGGCTGGCAATAATCGAAACATATTAAGCGAGTGAAACGGTCATATTAGCAATAAATAGTACATTAACCCATATTGGACCACACCGATTAAATATTTTTGAAAATTTTTAAAACTTCGATTATATCATTAATATGGTGTAATTAAGTAGATACTAGCAAAATTTTGAATTTTTTAAAAATTTTTTTTAAGTAACTAACTGTCCTATAAGCAGAACATATTAGTAGGACACATATTAAGGACATATAAAATGCATACATAAATTAATTTTATGAGCAAATATTTTATTTTACTTTAAAAATAATGTTTATGTTGTACAAAAATACTCTATGATTTCTCCAATAAAAAGATAATAATAACGGTAAAATTCTAGATAATAAGATCACAATTTATAAAGAATTTTTTAAATAGATTTTTATCAATTAAATTTTAATTGGTTACTTGTTTTTTTGTTTGTATGTTATACTTTTATGCATTTTAAAGACGTCATAACAAAATGCATCCAGAAAATCCTTACCAATTTTATTTAAAAAAATGTTTTATTAGCTGTCCTATTTATAGGACAGCGGTCCAATATGGGTTAATAGAAGTGACATAGTCCTTCTGTAGCATTTCAACAATCAAGTACCGAACTTCAATTTGGATACAGCCCCTAAAACATGCTCATTTTAAAATAATTAATTTCTCGGGAACTATTCATACGAATTTCATGAAAATTTGAATTTGGGCTAATTGAAGGGAGTAAAATTTATTTATGGTGTCAAACTTGGGTACTGCTATTAAAAAAAAAAACAAAGTTTGGATTCGTTTTGACATGTAGATGGCGCCCTAAACAAATTTTATATACACCATTTAAAAGTAGGCTTTATTTCGAATCGCTTGGTACCTGATAACTTTCTTCTACTATAATTTGTTGCAGAGTTAGCGGGAGTGTTTACTTTTTTCCCCCCATGACTGTACAAGATTATTGGACGAACATAAGGTATATGAAACATAAATACCGGGTGTCCCAAAAAGGACTGACTGATTTTAAAATTCAATAACTTGCAAACGGTGACAGATATTAAAAAAATTCTTGCAGGAGGGTTATGCATAAGGTCAAAAGTTTTATTACAGTGATTTTCAATTTTAGTTCGATTTACAAACAATAGATGGCGCTGTAAGCAATAGTCGCTAAATACAGGCTCGATTTCTGGTCCTTTATCTTGTTCTATGCATAAAAAGGAGATGGAAATGTATTATCCGGGCCACGAAGTACCAAAAATCGAGCCTGAATTTAGCGACTATTGATCGCAGCGCCATCTATTGTTTGTAAATCGAACTAAAATTGAAAATCTCTGTAATAAAACTTTTGACCTTATGCATAACCCTCCTGCAAGAATTTTTTTAATATCTGTCACCGTTTGCAAGTTATTGAATTTTAAAATCAGTCAGTCCTTTTTGGGACACCCGGTATCATTAGTGGCATCTTAACCCTTTGTGACTCAACAATTCCGATTTGAAAAATATTTACTCAGATTTTAGAATACATCGTTTTAAGCATGTAAAAAATAATTTAAAAAATTTAGAACCTAAAAATAAAAAATTGACTAAAAGACACTTTTTTTTCACATCTGCAGTAAACAGAAAATTACATACTTCTCATAAATATCGTGAATTTTCTAATACAAAATTGTAAAGTATACGTATTTACCTTTGTAAACAATCTATGTTTAAACGTCTCTAGCGTTTTTAATTATTAAAAATTTACGAATTTTGTTTTATCAATAAAGATGCGAAACACTCAAAAGATAAATACAACTTTAGCTTGAAAATTTAGCTCGGTATCACCGTCTGTTGAGAGTTATATGAACAATTTATATTAAGTGCTGTATTGGGAGATAACAGCAATCAATAAAATCCTTTTTTAAAGCTCACTGTATAAGTAACAGCGATTTTTGGGTATGTTGTAGATATGCAACGCGGTGATACAAAGGATTTAAAAAAAAAGGGGGGGGGATCTACTAATCACTAAAAGTTGATCTGGTGCTTTATACATTAATGTTCTATACATGTTAGTAATGTATGGGGAAATAATTATATTTGTTAGAGAGTTAAATGAAACATTTATAGATTTAAATTTAAAAGTGTATATTAATACAGGAGACCTTGGCGAATATTCATTGTTGGAGTTCTCGTCTGTTCCCCTTTTCGTCTGTTGTCCTTTATTAAATTGTGCCAGTCACCTTCACGAGTTACATATCTGTGTGCTATAATGGGGAAATGCCTAAGAAAAAGCCTTTTTTGTAAACTTTTTTATTTGAAAATAAAGAAATTTTCACTGGAAAATCACTTGACCTTTTGTACGAATGGTCTTTTAAAGTAAGCTCTAACCAGAGCAAAACGACTCGTTTGAAGAATAAACCAAACAACACATATTCTTGAGGTATTTAACAAAAGCTGTCTCGTAGACTTCATTGTGCACAACGCTTGGCCATGGTTCCGCACAACAAAACATTGTGCAACATTCACAATGAGTTGTTAAGGTACCATTGCGTTCTTCGCGAAGAACTTGTCTAATTGTAGAAGGACGAAATTTTCGGAGACAAAATGAAGGACTGCGGAAACAATGATTTCCAGCTTCCTTTGTACTGAAGGTTTTCAGATGGTATCGCTCAAAATATTTTAACAGCTGGCAAGCACTCACTCGAGACGAATTTTGTCGCCCATTGAATAATATAATTGAAATACTGTTATGTGAAGCCCAAAGAAGTTTTTTTTACAAAACTTCAGTTTGCGTGAGGACAGACAATATATGATAGCTTTTATCAACTTTTAAGTTTTCAGATACTTACATCTCTGTTGTGCCTTTAAAAATGAGGCTTGGTCACGAAATATATCGTGCAGATATTGGTCATTATATATATTTATTTGTGTTTAGATGTTGAAATGAAGAACCGTTAAAAAAGCGGTAACTTAACTTGATGAATTTTTCTGAATTGAAGTCAATGTCAGAAATGTAATTTCTATGAAGTTCACGAAAGCATGATATTAAATAAATGCATCTAGAGACATAGTGACTAGGTCCCAGTTCTTCTGTAAACCGGAGGACATCAGCGCTATTTTAGTCTGCTATTCAGAAAATTAGAAATAAACTCTTATGGGTCTATATCTGAAAACCGGACAATTTCATTCCAAAATTTTTATTTTTTTAAATTAATGTACCAACTACCACATACAATTATATACTACGATACACGTTTTGTCATTTAAATGCTGTCGTGTTTTGAGAACAAGGGTGTATATTTTATGTGTAGGATAAACTTTTATGGAAGAAAGTGTCTGTTGACGTCATAATCAGTGTCTAATAATTGGGACTGAGATGTTTTTGTCTTAAAAGCTGCACAGCCAATTTTGTTGAATCATTTTGCACACATGTAAATTATTAAATATGCCATGTGACGTTTGTATGCTACATAAAGTTTCAATAAGTTTTTTTTTTTTTAATAAAAAGTTAAATAGGGGAGATGAATGATGCTATAAAAAATACTCATCCTTATTCAGAACAAAATCTAAATAGGGGAGATGAATGATGCTATAAAAAATACTCATCCTTATTCAGAACAAAATCTAAATAGGGGAGATGAATGATGCTATAAAAAATACTCATCCTTATTCAGAACAAAATCTAAATATTTCTAAGTATGAAACAAATAGAATAACAACTCACTTCATTCATGGTGGCTAGTTGAACTTTAGTTGCTATCGCAATGAAAATAATACTCCCAGCGCCACCTAGTATCTGTTAGCCTAAATGTGTGTTTAGAAGGACTGAGATGATGGTCAACCTCAGGGACAAATATATTTACTACAATATTTTGCTATACAATCTATACTAATAAAGGATAATTATATTTTCCCATATTGTGTATATATATATATATACGTATAAATATATAATAGCAAAGTTAATAATATTTATAGAAATTCTTACAGCATACATTTAATATTGGATATTTGTACCTGGGGACAGGGGCAGAAATGATGATTTCGTTTGTTTAAAGCTTAAAATTGATTACTTATGTATCATTATATGTCCATTTATCATTGATAATTCTTATGACAAATGTTACAATATATTACATTTTTCCGTTTTTGGTTTTAGTATAATTAATGAAATATTATTTGCAGTGGACACAAATTGTCCAATCTTCAGATATTGACCTTTATAGTAATGATAAATAATTTTGCAGTATGTCTGCCTTGGAATGTTGAGATTCTAATGGGGAAAATCGACTAAAATGAGATAATAGTCTATTGAGTTAGCTTTAGACTTGTCTGCAATTGAAGAACTTAATGGAAAATGTTTTGTTACATTTTTCTCAAAATTGTTTTATCATACAGTAGAGTCCCGATTATCCGAGTTATATATGGACCAAGCTCACCTCGGATAAGCAAAAAACTCGGATAAACCAGATTTACACAAATCGTCACCAACTAAGGAGATGAAATAAAAATTTTCACTTAATTCCTTCATTTTTATGGTACTAGCAACATTTATTTGATGTACATTTTCGTTAATTTTATAAGAAAAAAGGAGAATGAAATTGGATATTTGAAAAAGCCCTTGATAGTTTTTTGTTTGTTGAATGTCAATTTTGCTGCAATATTACGCTACTGCATAGCTATTAATTTCTAAGATTTTTTCTTACCACTAAAACTTACTAGCAAACTTTGCCTAATTCAATCGCCGAAATCTAACAATTGTCAACGACTAAATATGGCAAAAATTTGTATTAAATTTTAGAGGTAACAAAACCATACAAATTGGCAGCTCTGTGATATTACTGTCATGAAAATTGCATGTATAGCCTGTTCTTCCAGCGCAAAGTACTAAATAGTTTTTTTTTTAATCAAACTTATTATACCTTTGAAATGGATCATTTTCTTCTGATGGACTGAAAAAACTGACCATAATTTTTTGTCAAAAAAAAATTATGCCCATTTCCCCCCCCCCCCCCCCCTATTCCTGACCAGAAAATCAGAGTTCTAGCTTTTTACGACTGCTCTTTCATCTTCACCTAACCCTTCATTTATAATGGCTGATTCATAATAATAGAAGCCATTAGTTCATTTTTTAAGGGGGTAGGATACCTTTAAACCCTCAAAATTTTTTAATACATATTTTTCTTCCGTAATCATTTGTGAACAATATGCAAAAAAAAACGCATTAAAAATTTCCCATTAGTTTACTAATTATGGCAGTTTTATTAAGGCTACATATTAAGACTGCATAGGGAAATTAAACATTGCGATGCGTTTATTCAAAACGATGAATTTTGATACTGCGCGCAGTGTTACTAAAAAACTATGCATCGCAATCAAAAGAAATTTTTACTACATATTCATTTCCGTATTATCTACAACTTAAAACCAGAAAAAGGTGAAATTTTATTTTTTTTTTTTCGGTTTTTGTTCTTTGAAAATATTTTTTTTTTTTAAAGTGAAAATGTATCCATGTTTTTAGATTTTATCATGCGCGCAAGATTTTTTTCTCTTATCATATTTTTTTTTAACTTATCATTTCAATATTTATTTATGAATTTACAAGTTTATATATATTTTTAAATTTAAATATGAGCTTTATATATAAATGAAGTTCGATTTTTATTTTTGACTTATTACACAAGTTTTGAAGCTTGGAACATAGTGATATTTTTCACTTTTTCGACGTGTTCAAAGGTATCCTACCCCTTAAGCGGGATTCGGATAATCGGGACTCTACTATATTGATCAGCGATACTCAATTTGCGACCCACATATCGCCATTCGACCTTTTATATGCGGCCCAAACCACACAATGATAAATCCATATTTATAAAAAATTTGAGATGCATATAAACGGTATTTAAGAACTTAATTGTTGTTTTATATATTTTATGCGAGACAATAAAGTTTGCCTTGCTATTTGTAATTAAGTTAAAATTAACCTAAAACCTCGCAAATGCCATTTGGTTAGTCGAATTTCTTTTTATATGTAGTCCAAATGGCATTATAGTGGTATATACCTTTTTTAAATTTTCAATTGTAACCAAAAATTATTTAAAATTAATGAAAGTTTCACTGCATATATTTACATTTTAAAATGATTAAAAAAAATTTCATTGAGTAAAAGTTTCATTTATTAAAGAAAATCTTCTGGGGTTTTTTTTATCTTTAAAAATTTTAAATTCTGCATTATTATAATATTACATTTTATATTTATTCTCTAGGTAATACTGATTATATTAAAATTAATTTTACGCTGCTTTATGATACTAATCTTATCTTATTATTTCATTTACTCCCCCCCCCCTTTTTATACTTTTTAATGCAAGTATAGTATGTTGCGGCCTACCTAACATAGCTGACATATGTTTGCGGCGCGCGAGAAGAAAAGATTGAGTATTACTGATATAAATGAAAGTACCATGAAGTAATCTATCATATGGTAAAACTAAAACATTAAGATTTTACCTTGTTTTGAAGATAAGAGGCATTTTATTTTAATGTTTGTTATTTTTTCATTTAATAATACAAATAGCACTAACATTTTTTATTATTTAAATATTAAATGTTAAGTTTTTCCTGAGAGAATTTAGTTTGTAGTACCGTCTATTAATAATTTAAACATACGCTACTAGAAGAAAATAAATCAATAAAATTCACAACAAAAATCTTGAAATTTTTTAGGGTTGTAATTTTTATTACATAACATCTTTATTCACTATGTTCTTCAATTAGAACTGAGATACAGGAAATTCTGGAGAGCATTTCGAGAATTGTCATCTTTGGCAAAGTTCTATTTGCAGCCTGCCTATGAGAGAAAAAGTAAACTGACATCTCACTATTCTCAAAACGGCGATCGAAGCAAAAATAAGCTTGTCACTCTAAGGCAACGAATGCCCTACAATTTGATCTTAATATCTGAACTCTTTTTCTATTTTATTAATTTGGCCCATACGCCATTTGGTATTAGTCAGATTCTGCTGTACTATGTCGAATGAAAAATCAAGGAACGAATTACGTACCAAAACTTTCTGTAATCCAAGAAAGAACACAACTGTAGTTTCGAAAGCTATTATTTCAGTTTTTCTCTAGTTGGATTTCATCGTGAGCGCACCTTTATAGTAGATGGTCTTGAGATTATAATCTGATTAGCTCGGAATTTCTGGAGTTTGAAGAAAAAAGGAATGGATATTATTCTTAGACAAGAGTTGCGAGTATTTTAGATGACATTTGAAAATCGAAAGTTCTTTTCTTTTCATTGTCTAAGTATATAATCCGTTAACAATTGACAAATATACTACTACATCTCTGAGATTAACAACATAAAACTTAAAAACAGGAACTATATACAATTATTCTATAATATTTGTGCATGTAAAATGTATTTAAAAATATCGCAAATTTAACATCGATATTTTATGTATTGTGTAGCATTATTCTATAGCATTTGTACACTACTTTCAGTTCAAGTAACATGTATTTCAAAATATTGCAAATTTAACATCGATATTTTATAAACCAGAAAATTTGAAAAACAAAACAACAATAACAGATCTACCATTTTCTTGATGCTGAACCTATACTTTGCTCTCTAGAATTATTCGCCGAAGTACCGGCCTATAAAATACGGATTGTGTACCGTTATTCTATAGTATTCGTACAATACTTTCAGTTCAAGTAAAATATATTTGAAAATAACGCAAATTTAATAAAGATATTTATAAACGGGAAAATTTAGGAATTGAAACGACAACAAATCTGCTATTTTCTTGATACTGAATCTATACTTTGCTGTCCACACTTATTCGCGAAATTAGCGTCATATAAAATAAGAATTGTGCAACATTATTTTAAAGTATTTGTGCGATACTTTCGTTTCAAGAATGTATTTCAAAATATGCATTTTTCTGACATATTTATGCATATCAAGGATGCATTTGCAAATATCTCAAATTTAACAACGATATTTTATAAACCAAAAAATTTAAAAAACAACAATACCAAATCTGCCATTTTTTTTTATCTGAATCTATGCTCTGCGATCAACAGTTATTCGCGAAATTACCGTCATATAAAATAGGGATTGTGTAGCATTATTCTATAGTATTTGTGCAATACTTTCGGTTCAGGTAATTGTCGTGTCTTTGTCCTGAGTGAAAGGAATACAGTCTGATGCCTTTCTTTTTTATTTCAAAGAATCCGTCAGACCATGACCCAAACCTTATTTTGCATACCAGTCACGTGCCTCGTATTTCAAAATCTTCTTCCGAAGTCTTATTGGAAATATTATACCAACGTAATGAGCATTGTTTAAGTCACATCGACCTGAAACAAAGTTAAAGAAATAGGTGAGAAAAACCTTACACGGTGTCTCAGAAGGTGTCAGAAAAGTGTTTTACATGACTACGATTGTTTTTTGTAATTTTATTCTATATTAAGTTTTACTTGACGCAGACTAATGAATATCATGATACGAACAAAAACTTAAAACAATTTGCGGATCATAAAAAAAATCGAGGTTTTTTGCTCCCCGCCCATTGGTCGAGTTTTAGAAACCTTGAAAAAAGGGATGCCTGGCAAAACCAATTATAATTGACATCGAGATGAACAATATTTGTCATAGAACTTAATTTTTTAGTATTACATTTTATAAAATTTAACTTTTCTTAACTCTCTGCAAAGAGTCTTCTTGATCTTTTTACGGAAAATCACAAAAATAGCATATATATATTATTTATTCTTTTACCTATCTTTACTTTTTTTTTTTTTAATCTATTCCAAAGGTGATTTAAATTCAAAAAGATCTAGCTTATGATGGGGTTTTTTGAGTAAATCTAGCTCATTTCCAATGCTACTACTAACCTCTTTATTTAGTTATAAAAAATTATAAATTGAACATTGAACTGTTATTTTTAACTTGCGAAATAACCGTTAATCCTCCTTTACGTCTATATTTGATAGGAACGAAAATTTTATTGCCTTGAGTATATGTCTAAAATAGTTGTTTAAAAACCAACAAAAAAAAGGAGTAAACTATTACAACATAAAATGTGTTTGTTTTTTCTCATTTACAACCATTTAAATTTTTCAGTTTCCATTGGCCTATTTTGTTTCAATACATCCTTTCAGCATATTATAGAGGTTATTTTGTTAAGACACACGTGAGCAGCTTAGAGAAAGAAATTATTTTGTTCATGTCTATTTAGAGGAATCTGAAAAGCAAAAATAAAAAGGGAAAAATCACTTTCCTTTTACAGTTCCTTTCTTAACATTTTAAAATATTGTTATTACTTAAAAAGGGAAGCAAAGTTTTGAAAAATTTGAAGTAACTTATGACAGTATTACGTCGAAATCTAAAACCTAAACTTATCCTAATAAATTTATTTATTGGTAAATAATGTTTTGTTTTGCAATAGATTTTATAAGTTAAAAATATTTTCAAGAAGGATTATTTATGTTTATTATTGCCTTCCTTACTTTAATAATTATGATTTGATACTTAAAGAAATAGTTTTAAGATTTTTTGGTGAATTGTTTATAAATGATTTACTTAGATGAATTAATCTGATTATATAACAGTGTGCTTGTTGCATTTAAATCTGCATTATTTAAACGAAGTTAATTACTGTTTAGCTAAAAATAACCTTTGGTAGTTGAATAATATAAAGAAACTTAAACATAATTGTTTAAGGATATTTTAAAATGTACATAATATAATTTCCAAGTATACGTATTATTTACTAGTTTAATGAACATATGCTTTCTTAAACAGTTATTCAGATGTTACATATATAGTTAGATAGTTACATGATATTTAGTTTCTGTAATAGCGTGGATAACATTTAGTAAGTATTACGCATAAGAAATTTTTATCAATAGTGGAAATTATATAAAATATTAAGATTTAAAATATTCCGTTTTGATAGCCTTAAGCCAATGTAAGCCTTAAAACAAGAAAGAAAAATTATGCTTCACGCATAGCTTATGAAACACATTCCAACACTTCCAGAATATTTTAACGTGATCTTTTGATGCTTTTAAAGATATAAACGCATAAGCTAGTTATAAAGGCATAAAGAAAACCCAATTTTAGAAATTATCGCCCATAGTCAGTAAAGTGTTCGAATTTACCTGTGCAGCCTTGTATATGATCTATAGATTTTTGTAGATCACACCTCATAGTATGCTTAAATTTAATTGAGCTAGAAAACGCATACCAGATTTGAAAATTCACTTTCAGCAATTTCCGCCTGTATTTATATTGTTTTGTGCAATCTTGTACGTTATAATTTACAGATTTTTGTACACACCACACAGTATGATAAAATTTAATTCAGCTGCATAACATAACTAAAAGCGCACTTCCAACAATCACATTTCATATATGGCAATGTGTCCAATTTTTTTCCCAGCTCTGTATATGAATATATTTTATTCCACTAACATACATAACGTATTAAAATATAGTTCAGCATAACACAGTTCAAAACACACTTTAAGATATTTGCGCCCGTAGACGGTAATTCTTTTTTCTTTATGGTAAATTTAACAGATAATATAGTTAATGATTATGATGACAAATTAATAACAGAATTAAAAGCATGTGAAAGGATGCATTTTTCCTGTGTTCATATGTGCCCCACGTGTGTTCACAACTATCCTACAAGTGGGGCACATGTGAAAAATTTTTTGAATTTATAAAAGTATTAAAAAAAGTAAGAAGTACTATAAGGGTGATTTAAAAAAAAATTACCATATGTCAGAAAAAGTTTTGTTTACTATATTAAGCAGTTTTTGTACATAGAAATTAACCCAATTATGAGAAACAGCTATATTTACGTGAACTATTTACATGTGATCTCCTCTCCCCTATATGGAAACAGTTTTTCGTGTTCATTCAAAAAAAAAAAAAAAAGTAAATACTTTTTTTTCAATCCTCGCTAACATTAATTTTTCATTTCTGTTTTAGCGTGGTATGTTCCAAAATGGGACTTGCGCCATCAAACTCCATCCACCATGCACCTATATGAAAACAGATAGATTGATAAAATTCCTCTGAAGTTAAAGATGTAGCTAGCTATATCATTGATCGGATCCCGAAGACAACGTTAATTGCACAGCATAAGTTCAGACATTTCAGCTTATATTTCAAAGTTAATGGACCGTAACCAAAATTTAAACTAAGTCTGTATTCAAGACGTACAATTATGCTATTAGATGTCTTAAAGTGAAGCGGAAAAACAAATGTCATATTATTTAGATGAAATTTTTTATGAATCTTAAAATACTGAAAAAATACAATATCACTACACATGATTTTAAACAAATGAATTTTAGATTAATTTTTTGCATTAAACAATAAGATTAAAATGCAAAAATAAGAATAGGGTGGAAGCTATGGGGTCTTCCATTACACCCTGGAGATAAAGATCTATATCTATATGTGGCAATGGCCCCATCTAATACATACAAACCGAACTTAAATAGCCGTTTGGAAAGATACTGGCTTTATTAATGTGAAATTAATCAAATTTTAATTTTTTTTTTATCAAACTAATCAATATTTTTCTATCAAACTGATTCTTTTAAATGCTCCAACTATTGGGTTAATTGACTTTTATAATTTAGAGTCTGTAGTGCAAAAATATACCAGCAAACAGTGTGCTCTATTATATAAAAATCTATTCATGCTTACAAAATGTAAGAAAAAAAGTTTACTTGTCTTACATAACAACAGTGTGAGATAACTGCCTTAAGTTTTGAAACATTTATTTTAGTGTTGCGAAAATATGAATAGTGTCTGCCTAGTTAACATCGTCGTCAATTGATTGACGTTTATATAAAAGTTCTATTTTTATACATTGTTCTATAATGTTTTTATTACGCACTTCCTTTCAACCACAATCAAGAATTAATTTTCTCACCTACATGTATAAAGGTTTTCATACATTATTTCAGATTCTAAATAGCTAATTTTTGTTTGTTTCTTTGTTTATCGAAGAAATACGCAGTTTAAAAAAAATTGCCTAAATTGAAGTTTTAATCAAAACTTTGCATCGCCAAAAGATGATAGTTTTTTGTGTAAATCACTAGTTAATTCAGATACTAGGAATTAGACGACTGAGAACAGAACGCATATTGCAACTTTATTTTCTGCTTACAAGCAGTCAAACGCATTTGAGCAAACATCCGTGAAATAAACGTGATTTCATTAAGCAACATCTATTGCAAACAGTTCTAGCAGTTTTATATATATATATATATATATATATATATATAGTAGTAGGTTGCCATCAAAGGTGTATCACGTCCAAGATCGACCATATAGATGAGGGGGAGAGCGATGGAGGTGCGCAGGGCTGGATCTTTTGAAGACGCTTTAAACGCAAATAAAAGACTCATTTTAAATGTGTGAATTAAAAAGTGAGTTTCAAAGTGTTCTGCATATGAGCCCGCACCCTATCCTCTTACAAAGAGTACCCTCGCCCTCTCAGCGAGATTATTATTAGTTTATTTTATTCTTTAAAACTATTCTCCTCTTCTTCCACAAAATGTTTCTTGTACCTGGACTCTTTTAATGAGGTAACCAGCCCTGGTCTCGTTTATAGGAAAATAATAATAATAACCTGTTTAGCCCTTTCGGGTACGATTTTTTTTTCAATTTTGAAAGCAAAATTACTTTTACTTTAATAATGTTAATCATAGCTATCCAAATAGATTTACTGATGTTTAAAGATTATCTCATTGTGTGAAATCTAACGAATGTACGCATTTTATGTGCTATTCAATTCATATTTATATGATAATAGGCTAAGGAAGAATTTTTAGAGACGTTTGGAAAATATCGTGTTACAAGAGGGTTTAACAAATATTACACTTCCTAATGTGTTTTAGGTAGCTTTCTTTACAAAAAAGCTACCTATTGCAGCCGTTCGGAGGAAAGCGATTTCAAAAAATTTTGGTATATTTTCATCGATCATGACCCCCAGACCCCGAAACCACCCTCCGTTCAAAATTGATATATATATATATATATATATATTATATATCTGACCTATGTCACACTGTAACTCCCGTAATTATGAACCGATTTCGATGAAATTTGGTGTGTACATAGTACATACCAATGTCTCGACCGAGTTCGTTGGCCAGCGTCATCCGCCGTTTTGTTTCAAAATGGCGGCCCTTTAAAATTTTAAAAAAAATTTAAAACTTGAAATGTGGTACCAAAAAATTAAAAATGGAAAAATATTTTTTTCTTATGTATTTGACCTTTACACAAAGATTCCGGAGCAGTTTTTGTTTCGTCTATATCTTAAAAAATGGCTGAATTATAGCATTTTGAATTTCTAGCGTGGCTGACATTTTGAAACGTCCTGAATTTTGTCACGCGATAAAAGGCGTATTTATGAACCGATTTGGATGTAATTCGGTGTGTACATAGTACATACCAATCTCTCGACCGAGTTCGTTGGCCAGCTTCATCCGCCATTTTGTTTCAAAATGGCGGCCATTTAAAATTTTTTTAAAAATGTAAAAATTGAAATGTGGTACCAAAAAATTGAAAATCGAAAAATATTTTTTTCTTATGTATTTGACCTTTATACAAAGATTTCGGAGCAGTTTTTGTTTCGTCTATATCTTAAAAAATGGCTGAGTTATAGCATTTTGAATTTCTAGCGTGGCTGACATTTTGAAACATCCTGAATTTTGTCACGCGATAAAAGGCGTATTTATGAACCGATTTGGATGTAACTTCGTTTATACATAGTACATACCAATGTCTCGACCGGGTTCGTTGGCCAGCTTCACCCGCCATCTTGTTTAAAAATGGCGGCCATTTAAATTTTTAAGAAAAATTTAAATTTGAAATGTGGCACCAAAAATTGAAAATTGAAAAAATATTTTCTTCTTATGTGTTTGACCTTGATAAAAAGATTCGGGAGCAGTTTTTGTTTCGTCTATATCTTAAGAAATGGCTGAGTTATAGCATTTTGAATTTCTAGCGTTGCTGACATTTTGAAACGTCCTGATTTTTCTCACGTAATAACAGGCGTATTTATGAACCGACTTGGATGTACCTTGGTGTGTACATAGTACATACAAATATCTCGACCGAGTTCGTTGGCCAGCTTCATCCGCCATCTTGTTTCAAAATGGCGGCTATTTAAAAAAATTTAAAAATTTAAATGAGATACCAAAAAATTGGAAAATGAAAAAGATTTTTTTGTATGTGTTTGTCCTTAATACAAAGATTCCGGAACAGTTTTTCTTCCGTCTATATCTAAAAAAAAATGGCTGAGTAATAGCATTTTGAATTTCTCTTGTGGCTGACATTTTAAAACGACCTGATTTTTGTCACGCGATAACAGGCGTATTTATGAACCTATTTGGATGTAACTTGGTCTGTACATAGTACATACCAATGTCTCGAGCGAGTTCGTTGGCCAGCTTCATTCGCCATCTTGTTTCAAAGGGGTTGCCATTTAAAAAAATTAAATTTAAAATTCAAAATGAGGTATTAAAAAATTGGAAAATGAAAAAGATTTTTTTTTATGTGTTTGGTCTTGATACAAAGATTCCGGAGCAGTTTTTGTTTCTGAAAATTTGTTCTTTTGTTGATATCTTAAAAAATGGTTGATTTATAGCTCTTTGAATTTCTAGCATGGCTAACATTTTGAAATGATCTTGTATTTGTCACGCGATAACACGCGTATTCGCCTATTTCGATGTAAGAAGGCATGTGGATAGTATACATCAACACCTCGACCAAGTTCGCTGGCCAGATTCATCAGCCATCTTGTTTCAAAATGGCGGCCATTAAATTAAAAAATATATATATATTTAAAGTGAGGTGCAAAAAAATTAGAAATTGAAAAAGGTTTCTTTCTTAAGTATTTGATCTTGATATAAGGATTCAGGAGCATTTTTTGTTTGTCTTTACCTTAAAAAATGGCTCAGATATAGCAGTTTCAATTTCTATTGTGGGTGACATTTTGAAAAATCTGATTTTTTGCATGCGACAGCACTCCTATATATTAACCGATTCCGATGTGAGTGAGCATGTGCACAGCAATTACTAAGGTCTCGACCAAGTTCACTGCTTAGCCTCATCCACCATGTTGTCTTAAAATGACAGGCACTTTAAGAAATTGCCGAATTAGGCAGCCAAATATAAGTTACTTTAAAGAAAAGCAGCTTGGATAAAGCTGACTAATTTCGCGAAATTCTCATTCATTATATTGATAAAAATTAGTATTGAATCTCCTATATTCGGTTTCCACTAAATTGAACTTCGTGTGTTTGCATGATATAAGTTGGCTTTTTTTAAATAAGGATTATGAAAGCTACCTCTTCCTCCCGGCACTGGCCGGAAGGACTTTTGTGTTGACATATGATTCGTTTAGAAAATTAACCTATATTTTAAATTTAAAGAGTGAAATATATGTATAAAATGAATTAATCGCCAACCGTGCAAAGAGAATTAAGCAAACTTTTATTGTTATCACTAGGTATAAAAAATTAAATGAAGTCATAATAAGAAAGGCATAGCCATATACTATCATTTCTATATGTAGATAGTAGCAAAAGTAATTGTTAAGACAAAATAATACACGATGAAAAAACATGTACACCAGATCCGCTTAGATCTATCAATGCTGAATCAAGAATCTGAATACTTTGTTTATGAAAAACGAAGGTTCTTGTGTGCCCAAAGCAAAAAGTTTTGTCAGAAAAAATTCATTTCGAAAGAAAGAAAATGAGTTATTTGACAAAAGTTTTATAAATCTGCATGAATTTTTCGGTTTCATGCGAAAAGCACCATCGGACGCTTTAACTATAAGCCCCTGTTTCATCAAGATCTAAAAGTTGACTGACCCAGGAGCGGCATTTCAGGAAGACATCACGCAACAGTGAAGATGTATCGCTGATGTTTGATTAAAATTCTTTTGCCGCCTACCTCACAACATGCCCGCTTCATTCACAATCGTTATGCTAGATGGTCATCTATATCTTGATATTTTTAAGCGATAAAACTGGAAGAAGACGATGAAATGGGAAAGTGGGGGTTTTGTTTGTTTCAATGTTTGATGATGCAGCTGAGGCGAGAAATCGGCCTCATTTATCCCATTACTGCATCCGGAAGAGCAATCTCAATTTGTCTTGTTAGGTTGTTTCTTTAACTAGCACTTTCTCACCTTAGCTTTCGGCAATCTTAGGACGGAATTTGAAAATAAAAATATTGCCGAACAGCTTAAATGAATGCAGAACGAAATCTAGGGACTGACAAGGTTGTTGCAATAGATGTGACTGTAGTTCGCAGCTTTGGTCGCGTTTATTTATTTATTTTTAATGGAGAAGATCATTATGAAATAAGATAAACTAAGACATTTTTCTCACAACCGCCGTGCAAGAAAAATTTTAAAACATTTCAACATAAACAGCAATACATAATTTAACAATTAATGAATCTATCATAATAAAGGTATAAGTTTATTTTGCTGTGTGCGCGTGCGTGTGTGTTGGGTCCTGAAGAGACCGCTGCGCGTAGAGCTACGCATGATATAGAAGGATGGTACCCGTATGCCTGAGATTATGCACCGAAAAGTTTTTGGATTTTTTGATTAGATTTTTTTATGAGAATTTTATTTGCGCTCTTTTCGTGTTTCGTGACGATATTTCTGTATTAGTAAAATGAATCTTCCAGATCAATATAGTACATTTTGTCATGTTTTCAATAAATTTTATTCAGAATTCATATAGCAATATAAAAAAAAAATTGCGAATTTTTCAATTGATTTTTAGCATTTTTCGCGTTTCGCGGCGATTTTTGGACATTCTTAAAAGAAATCTCCAGTTACAACCATTTAACCCAAAAATAGAAAAATTTTACCTCTTCATTTTTTTGTATATTTCAATGATTTTTTATGCGATGTTGAGTGTCTTTTCACATTTCGCGGCAAACATTTTTGACGTTTGTAAAAGGAATCCGACCTTTCCTAGGGATGTAGCAAATGTCTTAGTAGTGGCGCCATGGGCCCGTGGGACACGAGCCCACCCAATAATTTGATCTCTCCGCCCTCCCAATTTTATTTGATTTAATTCGTTATTTATTTATTTAATCGCTGAAATGATATTTCGTTTTATTGAGGTTCTCAAATTTATTTTGATTGCAAAACATTATGAACATCAATTAGACTTAAGAGCACTGAAAGTCTCTCCAGCGGATGTATAATACCTCTCAAAAACAAATTTCTTGCATATTTTCTCATCTATTTTAATGTCATGAGTTGATAACGCAATCGGGTGACTAAACTGTATATTTTTTTGATATTTAGTTTTTTCCACCTTCAATAGTTATCAGTTTTTACGTTATTTATAATAAATAGTATTAATGTATTTGTAAAGAAAAACTTCTGCGATTATAACTTAATAAAATTACTTATTAAATTATAATAATTTTACATTTTGTTTAGCAAAAACATAATATAACTTCTAATTATCATCTTTAGTCATTCGCTTCTCCCCCACCTCTTGTCTCCACACACACACACCCGCGCTAAAGGACGAAATTGTATGTGTTATTTTACTCAAAAAATTTTGAGCCCACCCAATAATTTTCAAAAGTTGGCGCCTCTGTGTCTCAGTATCAGTCAACCAACACAGTTAATCCGTAATGATGAGGCCTTGCTGTTGCTTGGCGAAACGTATACTATATGTATTTAGAATGTTTTAAAATTTTATAAATTTTATGTTAATGTGTATTCAAGTCTGTCTTACTTTATTAGCCCCCGGTATGCTATTTCTTTCTCCCAGCCTATTTTGTCTCCAATAAATAACGTTACCTTGTATAAGCCAGCCGTAAAACAAAAGCCGATGTTTCATTGTGCGATTAAATACTCTACAGCATTTTTTTAAACTTCTAAGCATCGCATATTTTCAATGTTTATACCGTCGTATTGGGGAAAAAGTATTTTTTAATGCAATTTGTTTGAAAACTGCATCTCCATTTATTTTTGAAATATTAATTTTTTGGGGTTTTTAGCGACATTTGTTTTATTTTGGCAACTGAAGTACTCTATTTCTGTAGAAAGTAAAGAAAAAATAGTTGAAAATGGCAATTATATCTTTTTGTTGACATTTTCTCATAAAAATTGAAAAAAAAAAATTAAAATACGTGCTATTTTCAGAAAAATATAAATGAATGATTTATGATAAATATGGAGCTATTATAAACTATATTTAATTTTAAGTATCTATATTAATGCAAATGACGTCATTTTACATAAAATAAAAGCGTGTGCTTTAAGTCTAAAAATTGAAATATGTTTTGCACTACAGTAGAGTCCCGATTATCAGAGTCCCGCTTAACCGAGTTATTTTCTTCTGATGGACTGGTGGCTTCTATTATTATGGAACAGCCATTATAAGTGAAGCGTTAGGTGAAGATGAAAGAGCAGCCGTAAAAAGTTAGAACTCTGATTTTCAGGTTAGAATAGAAAAAAAATGGCCATAATTTTTTTTTGAAAAAAAAAAAAAAAATTATATAGTTTTGTAACCGTTGCTTTTGATGCTACTGAAATAAAAAAAAGTATGTAAAGAGAACTAACAATAATAAAATTATACATGAAAATTACTTAAAATCATCAAACTAATTTAATACTTGGTAAGTGTGGTAAAAGTGGTAAAAATACATTTACAAGGCAAATAAATAAATTTGTCAGGGTATTTTTATCACTTTTAGCAAGTATTAAACCCCTAAACTGCCGCGGGCGTATATATACGCCACACCTTTAGAGAATGCCTCTATATATTATAAAGACCGCAAACTGTAGCCAATTGTAGCAGACCAATTTTCACCAGGACAGCCGTGTTCTGCACACTTATAACACGTGCGTTTTCTTTTTATTATTTCAGAAAATCAATCACAGTCTTATTTAATTGCAGAATTATGATATTAAAATAAGGCAATGGAGATCGCGTCAGATTTCTTCGGCAGTTAAGGGGTTAACTTAGTTTGAGAATTATAATATTTGTTAGATGTTTTAGATTAAACTGACAAAAAGTTTCTTAAAATCGAATTTAAAAAAAATCTTTAAAGGCAGTTTTATCAAGATGAGAATTATGCACTTTTCCTATTATCGCTCTAAAGTTAAAGGAAATCCCTTAAGAAAAGTTATTCCCACCACTAAACTTTTAAAAGCAATTGTGTTTCATTAGAATCTAGATAAGAAATCAGGATTATGTGGTCTCATTTATGTAAATCTCATAAGTCACAAAGGTTAAAAAAAATTAAGAAGGTTTTGAGAAAGCATTGACTTAACGAGGGAAAGTTCGCGTTATATTCTTTGATAGCAGTTGAAAAAAAATAAATGTTTTTCCACGTTGTTGGAATCGTTTATCTGATACAAGCATTTATGAATAGAATTTAAATTTTGATCAGTGAGAAAGGACTACCTTATAACCTTGTTCTTATGTTAAAATATTTGGTTCAGACAATACACACTTTTGTTAAACAAACAATACACGATTATTTCTTTGCATATTTTTATGTCATAGAGTTGTGAATTGCTAGTCAATTTAATCAACGCGCTTGTTATTGCATGGGAAATTTAAGTGATGATCCGTTAAATAAAACATGCTTATCTGATGTTCAGCATTGTAAGATACGGAAATTGTCTTTAATTCGCATTGTCTTTTTTTTTTCTCTCGAGTTAATTTGAATGAAATTGTGATGTGTTTTATTTCTGTTGAGATTCACCTTTGTCTCCTAAGAGAACAATGATGTTGATATTGTTCAACTTAATAATATAGGCGCCTTTAACAAAGTTTGCATTAAAAAACCTTCGTTCAGGAATTCGCTTTCTGTATAGAATAGGCATTAAAAATTTTAAGGTGGTTCTCAAATTCCCTGCTCAAAAACACTGAAATTTCTAACGCATTTTCCGAATCATTTTTAAACGTAAAGACATAAAATTGGCAGACCCGACTATTGAAACTAGCGGAGAGGGGGGCACATGTGAACAATGCTTATTTCACTCAGTTAATTTGAAAAAAAAAAAAAAAAAAAAACCAATAGATGGTAGTACTGGTACCATCTTTTGACTGAATTTTCAGAAAAATAAGCCATTTTGATTTCTGGTAGTTGTAATTTGTTTGTTTTAGAAGGTGGGAAGTAAAAAAATGTTCGAAGTTATTGAAGTAAAAATTCATTCAAGATATTTTTTAAAGTAGAATATAAGCATTGCATTCTATAGTGGCATTAATTAGATAAGTGTACAAAAAGTTTCGTTTCCTTATTTCAATTAAAAATATCTTTTTTTATAAGTTAGGCTGAAGTTGGTAGATGGGGCACTTCTGAACAGAACATATGGGGCAGTTGTAAACAGTTTACAAGTGTACTTTTTTAAGTCTGTTAATGCATTTTTTTTTTTTTAGTTTAAAATTTAATTACCCTTGTCAAACAATGAGCTATAAATTCAATGTTTTTAGGATTGCTTCACAGTTTTAATTTACTTGAGGTTAGATAACAATTAAAAGCGACTCAAAATGAGTAGGTATATTAGTGTACAATTTTACGAATAATTTCTTGTATCTATGTTGAAAGATTTATTGATTTATTCACACAACTAGAAAGAGGGCATCTAATTAGTTTTATCACAGTTTTTAATCACAAGAAAATATATTTCTTATTTATGCATGTGTTCACATGTGCCTCAGGTATGTTCACAACTACCCCTCCACCGGGGCACATGTGAACAAATTGAGACAATTTTTAGAATGATGATATAAGTTAGAAATCCTTGATAAATGCATCTAAAAGTTTCATCAAAAGAACAAACAGATTGTAAATATTCATTTAAATCAATTTTTGGTTCAATAGCTCATAACAATTTTGAGAAATAGTCAAAAATGTAAAAATTGTTCACATGTGTCCCCCTCTCTCCCTATTTGAAATCGAATCTCGTTTTTCATTTTTTGATAAAGAAATTATCAATTTATAAGTGATTCTTGTCACGTGACAAGTTTTCCCTCTTTCTTGCACTGCTTCGTCGGAAATTCGGTTCTAAACATCCACGTTGACAGTATGCTCTGAAAGATCGTCTACCTCTACCAAAAAATGAAAAACTAAATTCGATTACATAGTTCCTGAATAAGAACACCTGCCAAATTTATGCGTTTCCGAACAAAATGAAATTCATATATGTGTCATAAAGTAGATCCTTTGGATTTGAGAACAGTCGTAAATAAATCTACAAAATAAAATTTGAGTTACCTTGTTAACGGAGTACATTAGGGTTTGAACTTCAAAACCCAATTACTTTGAATGAATGTGTGTAAAATCTATCAAAACAAATTATGCGTTTCCAAACAAAAAAGGATTTAGATATGTGTCAGAAAGTAGATCATTTGGAATTGAGAACAGCCGTAAATAAATTTATAAAATATTTGAGTTACCTTGTTAGTGGAATACATTAGGGTTTGAACTTCGGAACCCAGCTACTTTGAATGAATGTGTGTAAAATCTATCAAAATAGAATTTATTTACGAAGTTTTAAACTATTTGATATGTAAATATATACATAAATATATTAAATAAGTTATCGCAGTATACTTATTGTAAATAGAGTCCTGAAAAAAAAAAGATCAGTCCCTACTAATTCTGCTGCAAATAATCATATAAGAAAAGATATATACGTACCAGTTGACGGTGAATAATGAATACTATTAAATGTTATGCATAAGTTAGGCTTCCGAGGCTTCCCGCTTCTTAAAAATTGTACCAACTTTCATTTTTTAAATGATAGCACCCACTTTGTTGGCGTCTTTGCTAAATTTCTGAGCAATGCAAATAAGTAAGTCTGAAACCTGTTAAGCAAATTGCGAAAAATCAATTCTTATTGTCTTTTTTGTGTCACATTGATTTAAATTTCGTTTCTTTTTCCTAAATTGGGTATATGAAAAAATCATATTACATTACCGTGAGAGGCACATTTTTTTTCTTTATTACGCTAAGTTTTGTACAGTGAACCCTGTTATAACGAACCTTCAACGGATTGAATTTTTTGTTCGCTGCATCCATGGATTTGGGATATTCAATAAGCAAAATATGTGTAGCAAGCTGATAATAACAAAAGTTTTTCTATAACGGTGTCTGACTGTAGCTGCAGTCCTCATCCACATGTCTCAACCGCTCCCGGAGGATGTGGTCACACAATTATGCACTTCTCTTATAACTAATTTCATTTATCTTGTTCTTGAGTTTAAAGCTGTACGCCCCAGCGAGATGGTTGTTAGTTACACTAAATCGAAAATTTGTTTTCCTTTCAATTTTAAAGTCTTTTTTTATGTTCCCCACTCCTGATGTCGGCATAGTAAAAAAAAGATTAATTCCTAAACTAACATGCAACTGTCAATAAAATTTCGTTATAAATATAAATTTTATCTAATGAAAATAACATTTATAAATAACTTTGCTATTGTAAGATCTTTTGTTTTAAAGTTAGTGTTACCATAAAGTTATTTAATTACGAATGATTTTTCTCTCTTGCTCTCACTTTCTTTCTTCTCTTAGTGTTTCCGTTTAACCGTATTTTTTGTAATAGATTATTTTTTAACCGTATAGTTTTGTAATAGATTAAAAAAGAAAAACACTACTCCAGAACTTTAAGGAAATAAATTATAACTCAACAAGACATAATGTTTTTAAATTTTACTCGAACGGAAATTAGCAATAAACGTTTTAACCTTACCAGACGCATTTAATAAACAAGTTGGAAATTGCTCGTCAAACGTGGCAAATGAGGTGCGTTCGTACTATAACTAGTTTTATAAATATTTTTTTCGCCGCATATTGTACAGAATGTATATTTTAGTGTACTTCGAAAGGCTATAACATCATTAATTTGCACTTGAAATATTTTTTTCCCATTGGCCGTAATGTAACGGAAAACTTATGACTGTCCCTGTCATTAAACTATACATCCGATTTTCATAAAATATGAAATGACTCGACAAAATCTTGCAACAATTATATATTTATAATTTCAGACCATTCGGAAGGCTGTAACATCATTAAAATGCACTTGCAATAATTTCTTCCCATTGGCCGTAATGTAACGGAAAACTTTTGATTGTCCCTGTAATTAAACTATACATCCGATTTTCATAAAATATGAAATGACTCGACAAAATCTTGCAACAATTATATATTTATAATTTCAGACCATTCGGAAGGCTGTAACATCATTAAAATGCACTTGCAATAATTTCTTCCCATTGGCCGTAATGTAACGGAAAACTTTTGATTGTCCCTGTAATTAAACTATACATCCGATTTTCATAAAAATTGAAATGACTTGACAAAATTATGCAACAATTATATAGTTTAAATTTTAAACGATTCGGTTGGGTAGTTTTTGCTCTGTTATATGCGGACGGACGGACAGACGGACGGACAGACGGACAGACAGACGGACTGAACGACAACTATAGGTGCTACGTATTTATATAATTACGAACGCACCTAAAAAGAGAAAAAAAAAGAATGAATGAAAAGAAAGAAAAAAAGAAAGAAAAAAGAGACAATGATTTCAAGACAGTTTACTCTATGATTTATACATCCTCAACCGATAGCAAAAGTGATTAGCCACGATTCTTGCTAATTGTCCCGGATTCGGACCACTTCTGCTCTAAACACGATTCTGGGTCAAATAAGCCCCTTCGCTTTCATCGTTCCGGACTTCCAGGTCGTCTTCTTTCTCCACTTGAATCGTCAATCAAATGGAAAAAATTAACAGGCCGTAGTAAGCAATGATTTGTAACGACGCATGCGCAATCGCGTTATAAGTGAAAAAAAATGTATTATTTTCTCTCGAATATAGTGTGTTTTACTAAAATTCTGGTTTTTAAAAGAGGATTAAAGGTTTAAATATCTGCTTTAAATTCAGTTTGTTTTCTTAATTATTCTGATTAAGTAAAGTATAATTTGTGTTTACTGAGTATGAGAGTTTATGAAAATAATAGTTCAGTTGAAAGTTTTTGAAACACATTTAAAAAAAAAAGTAGTAAAGGAAGGGGGTGGGAGAAAGGAAAACTGAAAGTACTGTAGTTTCGAGACAAGTTAATTTATGATTCGTTTTATAGGATGTAGCAGAACTTCATTCATTGCATAACTGCCAAACTTTCAGTTTTCCGGTATCATTATTTCTCAATAGAAATATTCGCTTTATTTAATGACACACATTCTGAAATTAAGTAAGACAAAAAATACAATTCGGAAATTGTGATACTCAAAAAACAAAAGGGTTTGCAGCTATGGTACTGTACAAAAATAAATCCTGATTTCTAAAATAAATTTTTAAAAATTTAATGTAAACTTGTAGTTATCCTTGATACTAGAAACTTTTCCCTGATATTCAGAAAACTTTAGAAGAATAACCAAACAAACTTCTAAAAACAATAAAAGTTACCGAAATTAACAGAAACATCATTTCCAAATTATTTCTTTTGCAAAGATACCTTTTTTTTCTCAGAGAATGTTTCCGCAAATCTCGAAAACTATTATTTTCCTAGTTTTCTCATTGTGAATGTTCTTCTTAATGTTCTCTTATCGTCTCTAATCATGTCGAATGCTTGGAAATTCGCTATTATAATTCTTCTTTCCTTCTTTTTCTTAACTCACTTTATATTTTCTTGTTTAGTATCTATCTCCTCCCCTTTTTATTTAATTGTACTCTTATTTTATTTTTATAATTTTTATTTACTTAATTAATAGTTTTGTTCAATTTATTTTCTATTCTAATTTCCTCTAGTTTTTTTTTTAAACTCTCCCTTCTTTATTCTTCATTTATCTTGAACTACATTACATACCTTTGCGCTTTTTTTTCTTCTCTCTCACCTTTCCTTCCAATGAAATTTCTTCAATCTCGATTCCTGACTTGTCAGATTTTCCTATTTATGTCTCCTTGTGTGGTTGCCTTCTAACCCAGTGCTGGCTTTACTCCAGATGAAGGATTAATTTTCTATGATCCTTATGGTATTTACTTTATTATATATTATGGAGATACTCTGAAGAGCCAGAAAAACTGGTACAGGCGTGTGTTTTCAAATAACGAAGGTATGCAACCAATCAGCGTAACGTGATGCGGTCGGCAGCGCCAATATGAGACAACAGGTGTCTGGCAAAGCTGTTAGATCGGTTCCTGCTACTACAGTGGCAGGTTATAACGATTTAAGTGACTTTGAACGTGGCGTTACAGTCGACGCACGAGAAATGGGCTCCGAGGTAACAATGCAATTTGGATTTTCGCGCACTACCATTTCACGAGTGTACCGTGAGTATTGAGTATTAGGTAAAACATCAAATCTCCGACAGTGATGCAACCCGAAAAAGACCTTAAAAGAACGGGACCGTCGACGACTGACGAGAATCCTTAAACGAGATAAACGCGTAACAATTCCTCAAACTGCTGTGAATTTCAATGCTAGTGCATCAACAAGACTGTTCAACAGTCCGTTATTGATATGGGCTTTCGGAGCCGCAGACCTACTCGTGTACCGTTGTTGACTGCAGGACACGAGTGTTGATGGCTGGAAATACGTTGCTTTGTCTGACGAGTCTCGTTTTCCATTGTATCGGGCGATGGACGCGTACAGGTATGGAGACAACTTCACGAATCAATGTACCATACATCTGAAAAGGAGACTGTTTAAACTGGTGGAACCTCTATGATGGCATGGAGCGTGTGCAGTTGGCGTGCTATGGGACCATTGATACATCTACGAGACGACTCTAACAGGTGACGGGTATGGAAGCATACTCGCCGATCACCGACACCCATTCATATCCATTGTGCATTCTGACGGACTTGGGCAATTCCAGCAGGACAATGCGACACTGCACACGTCGAAAGATGCTATCAGTGGCTCCAGGAGAACTCTTTGACTTTAGGTTTAGACACTACCATTGTCCACCTAAATCCCCAGACTTGAACATTACTGAACATATCTGGGATGCCTTACAATTATGCTGTTCAAAAGAGATCTCCGTCACCTTGCACTCCTGTAGATTTGTGGACTGCCCTGTAGGATTCATGGTGTGGATTGCCTCCAGGATACCTTTAGACATTAGTCGAGTCCATGGAGTCCGTGCCACGTCATGTTGCGGCCTTTCTGCGTACTTGTGGGGTCCTATACAATATTAGGCAGATGTACCAGTTGTTCTGGTACTTAAGTGTATTAACAATAGATTTCTACTTTGTTTTAATGGTTTATGGAATCAGGATTAATGACTGGGTTATAATGCAATTTCGAAAATATTTCTGCCCTGTTAGGAAAGCTTACTGTAGCTTTTTACAGATTGAGGCACAGCAGTAAATTATGCTTTAAAAATAAAAATACATGAACCTCTTTAAATGTGTCTAAGAAGTATGTACATAGTGTTATGTACATTTTGGTTTAGTTCATACTTAGACTTAGGAAAAATAACATAACGTTTCCTTTTTTACTAAGCTCCCGTTTGCGTTTTTTTAAGCTAAGTGCGCATTTTTTCGTCCGAAAAAATGTAAATTTGAAAGTTTTGGTGATACCACGAGCATCTTAACTGGAGTTTACTTTTTCTTAAGCTTCCATATTGTTAATTGAGAGGTTTTTAATCGCCAAATATTTGAATAAAGCTTGCTTGTATAGCAAAGATTCTTGTTTGAATTTTACGGTATATCATTGACAATAACCCAATCATTAAAAGATTTATCTCAACTTCATATTTCTGCATAATTTACAGACAGTGCACGACAATGGATACGTGTCATACATTATTACAAATACAATCAGAAATAATGCAATAAATGCTTTTCTTAAAACGAAAAACAAAGTAATGAAAATTTACCCACGGTCATTCGGAGCAAAGGTAAAGCCCAGTGCAAACAATTATCTGACCCCTTCTCACTCAACACTATTTCAGTTTTTTTTCTGCTTTTGATAAATTTCTTCAAAGCTACAGCATTGAAGTGGATACCCTTTTCTCTAAAACCTTAATTGCTGATGTGAATGTATATACATATAAATCTACACTAATACACTGCTCAAAACAATTAAAGGATATTGATGTTGTGGGTAGATCTTGCAACTTAGGAATTGTTTAGATCAGTCATACTCAACCTGCGGGCCGTATGTAGCCCGGTGACCTTTTCTATGCGGCCGAGACACATAATCATCGATCCATATTTAAAAAATTATTAGTGCTACAGAAGTGTATACATTTCTTAATCGTCAGCACTAATCAAAAATTATTCTAAATTAATTAAATTTGGACAATATATTTCTGAAAAAAAAAATCTTGCATCGAGCAAAAGATTTATTTATAAGGGAAAGCTTTCTAATTTATTTTCTTTAGAATTTGGTAATTCTGAATTATTATATTATTAGTTTTATACTTATTATATAGCCAATACTGCTTTCTACGGTTTAATGATTGTCGCGGAAAAAAATTGGTACCAAAAATTTGTTACACCACTATTCACAAACAACAATCATTTGTCATAGAAATCTGCCACGAAGTGTGTTTTGAAAAAATAGTGTTAAAACTTTTCGGTAACATTTCTTCAACGACAAATGTTCAACTTTACTGATAATATTAACTTCGTTATACTGCTTATGTTATCTTACTAGTTTAATTATTTCTTTGTTTACCCTTTTATACATGTGTTGCGACCCGCCTAATGTCGCAAACCTATGTTTGTGGCCCGCGAGAAGAAAAGGTTGAGTATGGCTGGTTTAGATGATTCATACATGATCGACAGACGTGGTAGGCTATATGAGAAAAAAATCACGCATGTTTGGCAGAAAAAAATGCATTGTATTGAGCATTTGGGTACAAAACGAAAAAAAAAAATTGCACATATGAGAAAAAAAACGAATAAAAAAGAGTGTTTCTTTCAAAGAAAATCGTTTTTAGTAGGGATTATGGTTTCCCCGGACGGCCAGCAACGTTGAACACCTTTTGAGGTATGGAGTCAATGAGGCTATTAATGAAGAGCTGAAGTATTCTGTCCCACTCCTCCAGAAGAGCCCTTTCCAGTTCTTGGAGAGTTTGTGGTAGTGGTAGGCGAGAAGAGGTGACAGTTCATCTGCCTAGAATGTCCCAAACATGCTCTATTGGGTTCATGTCCGAAGAACACGCTGGCCATTCCTGTCGTATGATTCCTTCCTCGAAAAGGAAATCGTCCATCAAGAGAAGCCTGCGATTGTCGTCCATTAACACGAAGTCATCTCCAATTGCTGCAGTTTAAGGAACTGCAATAGGTCTGAGGATCTCCTCTCTATATCGCTGACAGATCAGAGCTCCGTTTCGAATGATGTGGAGGTCGGTGCGCCCAGCAATGGAGATGCCAGCATATACTATCAGTCCCTTACCGCCAACTCTGACACTTCCTTGTATAAACGTAGGATTGTTTCTAGTGCCAAGTTCCCTCCAGATGAAAATACACCTATTATCAGGATGAACAGAAAAACGGGACTCGTCAGAGAAAAGAATATTGCGCTGTTCATGTCTCCTCCAGTTCACATGCTCTGTTGCTCACTCCCTGCGGGTCACACGGTACCTTGCTGTTAACATAGCACATATCATTGGTCTGCGAGCATACAGACCTACAGCGTGAAGACAGTTTCGGGCAGTTTGAGTTGAAACTGTGGTGCGAAGGTGTTGTTGAAGAAGAGTGGCATTCATATCTCGGTGTCTCCTAGTCGTTAGCGTTAAATATCAATCTTCATTAGGCGTTGTTGAACGGCTACGACGTTTCCCTGGTCTTCGACCTGCATTTCTAGTCTCCAAAAAACGTTTCCAGATTCTGGAAATCACATTTTGTGAAACTCCAGTGGCTTCTGCTACTTCGGCTTGTGTTTGGTTTCCCTGTAACTGACCAACAACTCTTCAAGCTTCTGATTCGTTGAGACATCGCACCCATCAAAACAAAGCACTTACTGAATGTCGATCATTATTTTCCACTTTGTTTTTCAGTAAATTGAAAGCCAAATTTCATTCGCTGCCGCTAAAGCGTCGTTTTTGACAACAAACTCAAAATTTGCATACTCCAAAGTTTTAAAATGACAAAACATTTGCATTTGTGACTCTCTTTTTCCATTTTCTGCAAAAAGAGTTTAGCTTATACCGTTATTTTATATAAGACTTACAAAATAGCCTTTAATTGTTTTGAACAGTGAATATTAGTATAACAGTGTATATAGACCTGGCTGAGTAACTGACTGACCCATCAACGGAGAGCTGAAACAGCTAAAGTCAGGATCCCGAAATTTGGACAGTAGATTTGCTGTTATGACCTAGGCAAGCAATAAGAAATAATTTTTGAAAATTTACCTCCTAAGGGGGTTAAATGCGGAATCGAAAGTTTTAGTTCATTTTTCCATACCTCAGCAGCAGTTTTAAGTAGGAGCGTAAAATTGAGCATAACAAATCCTTCTATATATAAAAAAAAGTTTTGATTTGGAAACGGACCAATGAAAATCTGCGTAGATATTCCGGGTAGATCGCATCCAATTTGAATGCTTAGGCATGGCCTTTCATCGTTAATATTAAAAAAACTGTTGCAAACAAAAATATGAAAATCGGTGGATTATAGAGAAATGTTTGATAAACACGCTGATACAGTTTTCAAATCGAAGAATTATTTTAAGAGATATTTAATGCTAAAGTTGGACAAAATCATTCCATTAAAAAGTTTTATTGGAGCAAAAACTATACATGAGAATTTAATCATTTTTAGATCATTTTATACGTTATAAGTTCCCGGTGTGCAGATTGAATTTATTTTTCTTAATTAACTCACTTTTTGAGGTTTTATTTCAATTAGGTAGCTTTCATTACAAAAAGCTACCTATTGCAGCCGTTCGGAGGAAAGCGATTTCAAAAAATTTTGGTATATTTTCATCGATCCTGACCCCCAGACCCCTAAACCACCCTCCGTTCAAAAGTTGATATATATATATATATCCATATATATATATATATATATATATATATATATATATATATATATATATATATATGACCTTTGTCATACTGTAACTCTCGAATTTATGAACCGATTTGGATGTAATTCGGTATGTACATAGTACATACTAATGTCTCGACCGAGTTCGTTGGCCAGCTTCATCCGACATTTTGTTTCAAAATGGCGGCCATTTAAAATTTTCTTAAAAATTTTAAATTTCAAATGTGGTACCAAAGAATTGAAAATGGAAAAATATTTTTTTCTTATGTATTTGACCTTTATACAAAGATTCCGGAGCAGTTTTTGTTTCGTCTCTATCTTAAAAAATGGCTGAGTTATAGCATTTTGAATTTCTAGCGTGGCTGACATTTTGAAACGTCCTGAATTTTGTCACGCGATAAAAGGCGTATTTATGAACCGATTTGGATGTAACTTCGTTTGTACATAGTACATACCAATGTCTCGACCAAGTTCGTTGGCCAGCTTCATCCGCCATCTTGTTTAAAAATGGCAGCCATTTAAATTTTTAAGAAAAATTTAAATTTGAAATGTGGTACGAAAAAATTGAAAATTGAAAAAATATTTTTTTTTATGTATTTGACCTTGATACAAAGATTCGGTAGCAGTTTTTGTTTCGTCTATATCTCAAAAAATGGCTGAGTTATAGCATTTTGAATTTCTAGCTTGGCTGACATTTGAAACGTCCTGATATTTGTCACGTGATAACAGGCGTATTTATGAACCGATTTGGATGTACTTTGGTGTGTACATAGTACATACAAATATCTCGACCGAGTTCGTTGGCCAGCTTCATCCGCCATCTTGTTTCAAAATGGCGCCCATTTAAAAAAAATTTAAAAATTTTAAATTTAAAATGAGATACCAAAATATTAGAAAATGAAAAAGATTTTTTTTGTATGTGTTTGACCTTAATACAAAGATCCCGGAACAGTTTTTGTTTCGTCTATATCTAAAAAAATGGCTGAGTTATAGCGTTTTGAATTTCTATTGTGGCTGACATTTTAAAACGACCTGATTTTTGTCACGCGATAACAAGCGTATTTATGAACCGATTTGGATGTTACTTGGTCTGTACATAGTACATACCAATGTCTCAACCGAGTTCGTTGGCCAGCTTTATTCGCCATCTTGTTTCAAAAGGGTTGCCATTTAAAAAAAATTAAAATTTTAAATGAGGTATTAAAAAATTGGAAAATGAAAAAGATTTTTTTATGTGTTTGGCCTTGATACAAAGATTCCGGAGCAGATTTTGTTTCTGAAAATTTGTTCTTTTGTTTATATCTTAAAAAATGGTTGAATTATAGCACTTTGAATTTCTAGTATGGCTAACATTTTGAAACGATCTTGTATTTGTCAGGCGATAACACACGTATTCGCCTATTTCCATGTGAGAAAGCATGTGGATAGTATACATCAACATCTCAGCCAAATATAAGTTATTTTAAATAAAAGCAGCTTGGATAAAGCTGACTAATTTCGTGAAATTCTCATTCATAATGATTTAGTATTGATAAAAATTAGTATTGAATCTCCTATATTCGGTTTCCACTAAATTGAGCTTCGTGTGTTTGAATAATATAAGTTGGCTTTTTTAAAATAAGGTATTTGAAAGCTACCTCTTCCTCCCGGCACTGGCCGGAAGGACTTTTTTAAATTCAAATTTTCAGCATTTCGAGAGATATTTTTTACAAATTTTAGAAAATGTTATTAATTTAAACTGTTGCCAGTTGTATGAACAGCGCAAACAATAATGTTTACTTCGAATTAAAAATTTATTTACACGTGACTATTACAAACAGAAAAAAAACTTTAAAATTAGCATTAAATGATTACATATTAAAAGCAGGAAAATTACGTCATAAGAACCATAGGCACAGATGTCATATATACGCCCCATATTGGCGCAATTTTTTTCCGACGCGAATTTGGCGAAAACATTAATAGCATAAACAACAACATCAGGGTTATCATATCAAGCAAAATGACGACACTTTAGCACGAGTTAAGTACCCGTTGCGTATATGAAATTGGCGTCAGAAAAAAATTGCGCCAATATGGGGCGCATAGTATATGACATCTGTGCCGAATCATATTTGCACTTGAATTTTAAAAGAGAAACAAAATCTTAAAATAAAAAAAAATCATTATTATGCGTTAAAACTTATAATTTGAGGAAATTACGTCATATTTAAAATGGCAAAAAATATAGCAAAACAATTTAAATTGAAAAATATATTTGCGCGAGATATTTTGAGATAATTTTTTCAACTATTATCGTGAATTCGAAGATAGCGCAAATAATATTTCCTTCTAACAACAAAAGTATTTTCACGTGAATATTAATAAGAGAAATAAAACTTTGGTGTAAATTACGTCAGATTTGAAACGATACATTTAAAATGAATTATTTAAAAGAACTATCTTATAGCGCTGTTAAAAAATACCGGGAGACAATGACACTGTTTACTTAATTCATTTTACATTTTCTTATTTTCAAATGTTTAACTAATTTTTTTAATTAGATACGAAAACAGCCATTGTATCTCTTAACAGCAGCTGGTTTGGCCTTAAAAATCCCCAATCGAAGGAAAACGAATGGAAACCCGTTTACAGAGAGATCGCTACTGTTTTTTTTTTAAATTTTAATTCACTATTTTTAAAGCCGATCAAATTAGCCTGCTTTTTGGATTTTGGTGTGCCTGAACGGGGGGTTGGCGAGCATAACTCGTAGGGGGCAGAGCCCCCTAGTCTACTAAAAAATAGTTAAACATGTATTTTAGCGAACCACTAAGAAGCTTAAATTGGGATCGAAAGTTTTGGAGTATTTCATCATATCTCAGTAGCAGTTTTAGGTAGAAGCGTGAAATGCTACTAAAAATAGTTAAACCCGTATGTCAGAAATTTTAGAAATTCAACCACCAAAGGATTTGAATGAGGGCCGAAAGTTTTAAATCATTTCGCTATATCTCAGCTGCAGTTTTCGGTAGCAGCATAAAATACAGCTAAGCCAATCTTCTAAAAAAATAGTTAAACACGTATTTCAGCGAGTTTAGAGGTGTTTATCGGCTATGCACCTGATTATGAAAGATTAGACAAATGAGACTACTATTGCTAATTTTTTATTAGATTTTTCGCGTAAAATATTTTTCCAAGGAAAAAGTTTTTTTTTCTCATAATATATATAGATATAGAGTTTCACCAAATGCTACGCCATTTGTTTTTTCTCAATGTCAGGGAAATCGTATATTTTTCTGTTACACGCACCAAAGAAAATGTACATGTACACTCTTTTTTTTTTTATAAAGCGGAGGTTATTTTTCTATGTTTGTGTCAAACTAACTTCATTTTCTTCTGATTGTCTTTTAACGATTTATGTGCAGGAATGTAAGAAGCTCCGCTATATTGATCGCCATATATTATTGCATTTTTATTTATTTTTCTTGTAAGGCCCCCACGTTTAACATGGACATAGCCAGGTGGTTCTGCTACTACATTCATAAAAGCGGAAATAAGTATCAAATGACATAAAAAAGTTTAATTATAAAAGAACAACTATTTCAAAACCACTTTCCTAGCATTCAGGAAACCTACAATATTGATATTTTTTTCTAAATTTAATTTCAAGAAAATATTTGGTAATTTTTGGAGCCTCGTTAATTCTAGAATCTGGGCTAAAGCCTGTGTCGTCTCCCCCCTCTTCGCACAGCTCTGAAGCGACCTTTCTTATCACCTATTTTATTCACTCAAATTCTAGATCGGACTATTTTGTAAGAATTGTTGAACAATATAAAAGCAGCGGTTTTGTTGTAGGATGAGAAGCCTGACTATAATTATAGCTCATAAAATCAAAGCATTAAAAGTCTAATGAAGTACATATTATCGGATTTTTACATTAAATCTTTCTATTCTGCTAAGACGTAATTCTTGAAAAATCTTAAACGCAGCTGCATGGCCGCAGACATATGCTTTGGACATCAGTATTGATTTGCATGCGGATCCTTAAAATGGCATCAGTAGGCCTAACGCAACCATTGGACTCCGCGCCAGTTGGGGCCTTGTTATGGGCCCTGAGCCTCTCTTTCAGGCCCTGGTTACCGAACAGGCACGAGAAGGAGAAGCATTTCTTTTAGAAAATTTTGAAGGGGACCGAAATTGAAAAAACAGGGCCCCCAAATTTTATATTATGTATATAATTCCATTCCAAAATTCTAATTTCTTTTCAAATATTAACCCAATTAATTTTTCACGTAATAGATCAGTTTCAATCACATGATCACAATTCTTTAGTTTGTCTATTATTTTAGATGTATGTTTATTCTACATATTGAATTTGTCTTTTATGCACAATATAAAACATTAATAATTTAAACTGATCCCAAAATTGAAAGAAGTATTTAAAAATATTCATGTTTTATGTTGTGCATACATGCACTGTAAAAAAAATTATGTTACGTTACTCCATATAATTTGGTGACAACATGCTGCCTCCAATTTTATGGAGTAATATAACTTATATAATGGTGTAATCTAAATTGATATAAATCGTGTAATATTACACATTAGTGTAACGTAACATCATTTATATCGGTGAAATTATTCAATAAAATGGAGGAAGTAATGTTGCCTCCAATTTTATGGAGTAATGTTACGTAATTTTTTACAGTGTGCTGAATTCAATACATTTTTGTGCTATTACTATGCAAAATCATTTTTGCATATTTTTCTTCATTGTATCCAATTTTTGTGTATATATATAAGGGAACATTAAAAAAAGTTGTTTAATAAATATATATAAACTCAACTGAGGCACCCTTTAGAATTATATATGTAGCATTGGTGAGTTTCCGGATCATGTTGAATTAAGAAAACTCTTCTCGAATGAAAGGGGGCCCCGAAATGTAGCTGTGCTTCCCATAGCTTCAGAGATTAATCTAGACCTTCCTCTATACAATTTGAAATAACTTTTTATCTGTATAAAATTATGTTTTTTTCTTCTAGATTTGTTTTAAAATCCTTTTGTAATTCGTTTTTATTGTTCTTCTTGAGAATATAACGAATATTAGGGGCATTCTCACAATCTTTTGACTTTTAAGTCATTGAATGATAATTTTTTAGTACCTATTCTTGTGGGGTTTTTTTTTTCATATACTGGGAAACATCCCATTGCATGATTGCATAACAATATTAACGAGATAAATAAGTTTTGGACGATGTTGGGGGTCCAAATATCCAGGAAACTGCTATACCGTCCCGTGTTCCTGATGCCGATTTTTAAGTTTGGAGCTGTCTGTATAAAATTATTTCAATAAAAGTAATTCGATGTAATTTTTTTCCGAAACTGGGACTATTCTTTTATTTAAAATATGTAGCAAAAAATTAACCTGCGCACATTTTTACGGTTGTTATTATATTTTTTTAACTCTGTCCCTGGGTTTTCGATTCCTTACCGTCCCTCTTCTAAAATTATACAGAAAATCACTTCAGATGCAGCCACAGAATGTCTAAAATTCTTTGACAGCAAATTTATTGCAGAATTTAAATCAGCATTTAAATATCAATTTCAAGCATCGTGGCTTACCGTCCCCAAGGTTTATTCCTGCCCTTTTCGAGGTAAATAATTATTATTTTTTTAATCCAATGTAAATAACTGTTTCTAAAAATCAATAAACATTGTGTCTATCACTTAGTCTTAACATGATTTGCCTAAAAATAGGGGGTAATTGCCATTACCGTCCCATCCTTACCATCCCTTTTTTTTCCCTTACCGTCCCTTTTTTCCTATACCTTCCCCTTTTTTTTTACCTTACCGTCCCTTCTTTAACACCCTTTTGAGACAATGTTATACCAAAATTTTGTACTAAAAATATTACATTGTTATTATTTCTTATTTGAATGTCCTGTGGGTACTATGCAAATTCATTATAAGTAAAAAGTTAGAAGAAAATAAAAAGTTTTAGTGGTAAAATGGTAAGGAAAATTAAACTCGCAAGTTTAACTTAAACTTCAGTTAAATAAAAAAAATTTCGCTGCTGACCATTTTTTCTTTATTTTGAATCATTAAGATATTCGTCTATTAGATTAAAATGTTATTTTATCAAGTTTAATTTCACCAGATTTTTATTCCTGAAAGTCAAAAGATTGTGAGAATGCCATATTAACTTTAATTCTTTCAGTCGAAGTTCATATGTTTATCGGCGAATGTATAAATTTTATGATCGTGTAAGTAATTGTGAACGCAAAAAAGAATTTTTTTAAACGCTATTCATGCACATTAAATTTGAAAGTAGTTGTATTATTCATACATTTTATTATCTATATTGTATATTGTTTTTTGATATATATACAATTCAATATTAAATTTTATTAGTCCGGTATTGCAGTATACGTCGTGCCGGACTAATGGGCAGTATTCTTTCTCCCGGTTCGAGGCTACAAAAAAACGAGCTGTTTGGGAAAGCATTGAAAATTCGCTCCATTTAAAAGCATTATGCTCTTGAAGAATTCATTTATTTTTTATTCTGCTACTAAAAAAGATAAAAATGTTTGCAATAGATCTGAATAATATTTGGAATGGTCATTCCATTTCAGATAAATTCTGTCTTTATTATCGTATTTATAAGAAATATCACGCTAAAATAAATTAGGTTATAGCCAATGTCTATAAAAATGAGTTAAATTTCAAGTGTTTAAATTGTGGTTTGTTTATAAATTATGTAAATGAAACTTATTTTACTTAAATATGCTTTTAATACCCGATTTCAATGTTGATTTTTAGTATTTAGAAAAATTTTCATTAAAATTTTGCAAATCATGCTTTTATTAGGTTTTTGTTTTCATTAATTCGTTTTCTGAGCTCATAAGTATCACAATTTAATAGCGAAACTAAAAGAAATGGTGAAAAAAACATTCGTAGATGCGAAAAGTAAAGAAACGATTACGCCGCAATTTTACCTATGCTGTGACGTCACGAGAATACTGTCCGTTGCTTTGCTAGAGCCCCGCGTGACGTTGCGCCGGTCTTGGGTATCATAAAAGCAGTTTGGTAAATAACTGTCTTTTATAAAGTAAAACACGTTTTCTGAAAATTCAAACATTACTGCATTAACAAAATTTAGAAAAAAAGCGTCCATGGTCAAAAGCTCCGTGGTCGTACACTAGTAGTAGAAAAAGGAGAGTTCTGCTCCAGCAGGTGGAGGGTGGAGGGAGCTCCTCCTCCTCCTCCTCCACCACCTGCTCCTCCTCCACCTCCTCCTGCTCCTCCACCTCCTGCGGAGAATGTGTGCTCTAAGAGGAGGGGTTAGAAAGGAATGTTGATCTCTAAGAAGAGGGTGGAGTTTAAAAAATTTTTAGATTTTTTTTTTAAGAGTGAAATTTTTTTAGCGAACTTTAGTACGAGGGGTCATTTTGGAGAATGAATTTTGAGAAGTGAACTATAGTACAAGGGGTCATTTTGGAGTTAAGTGAACTGAAATTTTAAGTGAACTTGTACGAGGGGTCATTTTGGAGAATGAATTTTATTTTTTTTTATCGAACTATAGGTTGATGTTTTAATGTACATTTTTAGAGACGGAATTTTATTTTATTTATTTATTTTTTTTTTTAGATGCAAATTTTTTAGCGAATTATAGAATAAGGTTTAATAAAACATTTTAATGCAAAATTAATTTTTAGAAAAATAATTTTTGGGAAGGAATTTTATTTTACTTAATTACAAAAGAAGTTTTATTTATTTATTTATTTATTTTGGAGATTTAAAATTTTCAGCAAACTATAGTATGCGGTGTTATTATTAATTATACATGGAGAATTAAATTTAAAATATTTAATTTTCGAACTTAAGAAAATTTTGAATGGAGATTTTTATAGGATTGAATGTAATAATGAAAGATAGTAATGGAAATTTTTTCGAAAGGTTTAGAATTTTTGCTGTTAGACGAGATGTCGATAAGAATTTTTAAGGGGATTTAATTAAGTAAAAGATTTATTTTATGCTGCCCTTTAGCGTAGAAAAATTCAAATAATTTCGAATTTATTTAAAAATAGCTAAAAGTTGAGATGAGGTTTGAACCCTTAAAAATGTAAGGATGGGTCAGTGATTTTAGCTGTCGCCTTGACCACTTAGCCATGCTTGCACACCTTGTAAATAATTTTTTAAGAAAGGGTGTGTGATTCTCCACCGGAGTAAATGGCTCCCCCTGCTCCTATCGCGAGCAGCGGGCGCCTCCGCCTGCTCCTCCTGTAGCGAGCAAAGGGCTCCTCCGCCTGCTCCCACCTCCTGCTCCTACACCTGCGAAGAGCTGTTGTTTTAGAGGAGGGCTTATTTAAGGAATTTTTAGGGGCACGCTCTAGGTTGAGGCGGAATTTTCAATTACACCTAAAGAATTCATTTTAATTTTTGAACTTAATTTTGAATAGGGATATTTTTTAGGATTTAATGTAATAATGGAAAATTATACCGAATTTGAAAATGTTAGAATTTTGTTTAGTAAATTTAGGTTTTGGTAATATTACACCCCACCTAACTTTAATTGTTAATTACTCATTAATAAATTATGTTAATTATTTTTTTTCATTCAATGCTAATTGTTCTTGCGCATTTTTAAATTTTAATTAAATAAATATTTTCGATTTTTTATCCGTAGTCACGTGACACCCCCCCCCCTTTTTTTCTACTTGTGTAATTGAGATTTCATTTTAAAACCTAGAATTAGGTGTTCTGCAAATAATTATTCGAATTTTCTATAAGGTATGAATGTTACAAATATATTTTTTAACTGCTTAAATATTTATGAGATGTTTATCGAAAATATATAGAAATACAGGGTTGTTCAAAGATAGGTTTTCTTTTAACATGTATGAGGTATTTTAATCCCCCTCCCCATAATGGGTGCTTGATACTTTTTTAAATGAATACCCGGTAAAATTAAAATATACACCCTTTTCTATTATGTTAATGAGTCAATTCCTAAATTTCGCTAATGATGTCATGGAGGTATAATTTTTTGACGAAATATATTTATTAATTATACATTTTTTTAATGTCGTTCGCAAAATATATGAACTCATTTAGATAATATTTTTAATATTGAATATATTTTTATCGTTATTCGTGAAAATTTTAATGTTATTACCGAAATATATTTATTGCACTGAATAAATTTGTAATGTTGTTGGTGAAATATATGAACTCAATTAGATAATTTTTTAAATATTGAATACAATTTTATTGTTATTCGTGAAAATTTTAACGTTATTGGCGAATTTTTTTTTTTTTTTTTTTTTTTTTTTTTTTTTTTCACTGAATAAATTTTTAATGTTGTTGGCGAAGTGTATTAGTAAATTTTGAATGCAGTTGACTAAATCTGTTACTAGTTTTCAACAATGCGAAAGATACGTTTGAATATGAGTCTTACGCAATAATTCCTGCATATACAGGACAGTGCAAAATAATTAGATGAATCTCGTTAATATGTACATTTTATTGAAAGTGTAAAACTATTTTCTTATAAAAATAATTTCGCATATAAGATTTTTTTTCACCGCCTTTAGCAATCAGAATTTAAATAGCGATAGTGGGATGAGCGAGTTTTTTTTTTTTTTTTTTTTTCCCTCCTAACCGACGAATAATATATAAATCACAATTCAAAGCCAGATTTAGATAAATTTTAATTAAAAATTGAATTTTTGTTTTAAAAGTTCGAGTGAACTGTATTAGAAAAATGCATATACGATTCATTTTTATACAGTATACAAATTATATCTAGAGAAATCATAAATTTTAAGAATGCGTATATAGTATTTATTTAGAAAATGCATATACGAGTAATTTTTAGACTGCCTGTATATTACTTATTTAGAAAATTCATTTCTAAACAACATACATTATTTTGCCTTTGAAAGCAATTTCAGTAAAAGATGTTTTGACATATTATTTATTTTGTGTGCGATTAGTTTTTTAAACCGCGACTATATTATTTTTGGATAATATCTTTATGAATAATTTTTAGACTAATTTTTAACTAATTTTGGAGATTAAATATAGTTTTGATTCATTTTTTTCTTTAAGGTGTTGATCCTTAGACTGCCTCATTGAAAACATGATATAGGCTACTGCATTTTTAAAACTATATGTTCATTGAAACAGTTATAATTTGAAAACAATCTAAGTAAATCATAATGTATGCTATTATAAGACCAATTGAAATGCTTTCTTCAGTGATTTTTGAACTAGGATTATTTTTAATAAAATTCAAATCTAAAAAAAATTTTGAGTTCGAAAAGAAAAAAAAATAATTTAGAAAATATCCTTTACCTAATAGAATATTATTTTGTAAAAATATTTCACATGATTTATTTTACTTTGCAAAAACGATGCATGAGATTTTCATATCGCAAAAATTAATATTTCTAATATTATGTTGGAAAAATAAATATTAAAGAATAGATTTGAAATAGAAATAACATGCTCATAGATTAATATTAATGAATTTCGAACCTGCTATTCCCAAATTAAAACATATAGTATACGCAGTTTCAATTATACTCAAAAGGAAATTTATCGGAAAAGAATAAATACTTATTAATACCTAGTTTTAGCTGTATATTTTTAATATGAAATCGAAATATAAAAAGGAATTTCAGTACCTGTTAATAATCCATAATGTCTTCTCAAATTTGGCCAGCCACCTCACACGTTAAAAATCTCGCTGCAACTATACTGTTTATCTACTTTCTGTCGGAACATGCATCTACAGGAATGTTATCTCAAAGATCAAAGGAGCCGCATTAAGCGGTCCCTTTCAATAGATAAAAGAGATAAGCCGATATTATTCGAATAACAATTAGTAAAGTCTGTCTCAATTACAATATATCTTAATTAAGGGGTTCTTATAAATTTTTAAATATAGGATAGATTGAAGTTTTATACCTACATTTAGATTTTAATAACAGCATCAAATGTACTATTCTGAAAATCTATGTATTCATTTTTTAAAAACATAGTATTAGCCTTTTACCCAGTTTTTTAGATGAAATGACTATTAGGTATCATACTTTTTAAATAATTTACAATAAGGCGGTACTTTCTGTACATATTTTATTCAAGAATACTTTTTTCCAAACATGCATTTACCTCAAATTTATGCTTTAGAGACAAATATTACATGCGACTACCTATATCCTTCTTAATACATGTGCATACTATTTAATATAGTTACACTATTCGAAATACATAAATGAACTACTCACATCCCCATTTAATCATAATTATATTTACACCATTTTTGTTTGGATTGATAATGCTAACAGATGATAAGCTATTTTCTAGGATGATGTAAGAATAATTTTGAATGCTGCACGTATTCTTATATAAAATATACCTCAGTCATTATTTTCACTGCGTTAGAGATAATAATAATTAATCGTTTAAACTTTTTTCTATCGATATACCTAGAAGTATTTTTTTTTTTTTTAGTATTATTTTTTTTTAAGTAAGAAGTGTTTACTCATTTCACCTTTTTAACTTATATTTTAAATAATCTCACATAGGTCGAATTTACTTTTCAACAACAAATAAGGATTTTCAAAAATTATTCAATCTTTTTTTTTTTTTTTTAGGGGTTCAGAATGAAAATATAGTCATTTAGGACTAATATGTGTACAGGGTCCGCATGGACTAACTAGCCTGCGGCCTTGGGCCCACTGCTGAGTAGGGGCCCTAAATCGCATATGTGTAACTATAAAGAGGATGAAATGTATCTTATATTACCTAAAGTCTGTGTAAGTTATTATTAGGCTGTGATGGTGAAAAAATGCTCTGTTCTGCAATTTATTATTATCATTTTTTTTTTTTTTTTTTTTTTGGCAAAGGAACCCAGAGAAGAAATTTTATTATTTACACATTTTTATTATTATTAGTGAAATGAAACTTTAACATTTGAAAAGCAATTTTATTATTTTTTTGTAAAATTTTATTGTTATTAGCGATACAAATTTTAAACAACTGCAGGGACGAATTTAAGAAAGAGACCCGAATTATCGATTTCATACAAGAAAAACATTTTTTTTCCAGTCACCTCGTCTGGTTTGAGAGGTTTCAAACTCATATAATCAGAGATTACATTTTAGGTAGAGCCCAATTAAGATTGCAGGGGGCCCAAGGCCCAACACCTTTCGCCCTCGCCCCCCTCATTTATCCATGGCCTGTGAGGGTATTAGGCCCCGATTTTAGGGAGTCTGTTTGGCCTGTGCGGGTATTAGGCCCCAATTATAGGGAGCCTGGTTGGCATGTGCGGGTATTAGGCCCCAATTATAGGGAGCCTGGTTGGCATGTGCGGGAATTAGGCCCCGATTATAGGGAGCCTGGTTGGCCTGTGCGGGTATTAGGCCCCGATTATAGGGAGCCTGGTTGGTCTGTGCGGGAATTAGGCCCCGATTATAGGGAGCCTGGTTAGCCTGTGCGGGAATTAGAGCCGATTTTAGTGCGCCTGGTTGGCCTGTGCGGGAATTAGGCCTCGAATATAGGGCCAATACACTAACCACTGGGCCCCATTGTTTTATCTCATGAGTATGATTTTTATCTTTGAAGTTTTAGGGACACATTCTCACACACTAGACTATATTAATTTTAGGAAAGTATTGTTATTTTTCTTTTCCTTATTAAAAATACACTTTTTTAGTTTAGTGGATTTAAACATTCATTTTAACTCAAATAACTTAGTTGGACCTAATCAGATTTTATAATATACACTAGGTAAAACTTGGTAACTTCCCTATATAGTTTGAAACATTGGTCAGATCACATGACATTAATATCTTTAGAAATAATAGATAATTAATTTGATTGGAACTTTTAGTCAAAATTTAGTGAACTTAGGAAAATCTTTGTTAGCCCTGTTATTTATCGCATATCAAATTACCACTATACATTTCACCCTTCCCCTAAACCCCAGAAAATTAACTGGATATTTGAAACTCGCCACAGGAGGAAAACCCTATTTAAAATAATGAATCAGTAATGAACTATAAAAATTAAACAACACACATAAAATTAACAAATGAATAACCAAAAGAATTTCAACTATCACATAAAAATTTCCCTGTTGTAAGAAATAATACATATTTATTAGTTAGTAAAAGTAAATTATTCCTTTTATACCTTCTAGTCTTTGAAAAATATCGTCTTAACATGCTAGTGCACCTTATGCGCATGTGCATACTTATAATATATATATGCGTATGTATATGTTTGCCATTGAATGGTTTTGAAAAATATTCATGTTATGAAAAATGATTTGTAAACAGTAAAACTTAACTTAAAAATAAATTTTAGAAATCACAACTAAATAAAAAATGTTTCTTTTTAAACATATAATAATAAAAAAGTTTTTAACAAATCACAACTTGATAAAAAAAAAAAAAAAATCATGAAGATAATAAAGTAAAAAAAAAAAAATACAAACGAAATAAAAAATGTTAAAAAAATTTTCATGTTAATAAATGAAAGTTAAAAAAATTACAAGTCAATAAAATTTTTGAAAGAAAATAAAAATTTTCTAATGGATATCAAATAGTTTTTGAATTGTTTGCAAGTTAATAACATGTATACGACAATATATATGCACATTCATATATGCGTATTTATACCAATGTAAGTATATCCAGGCATACTATTTGCAAGTAATATCTATGTGTGTAAATATACCTGTGTAAAATATTCATTAAAAAAATATCTTTAAAAAATCTACAAGTTAGTCAAACTCTTTTTTAAAATGTACTAGACATACCAGTCTTAACTATCGAATAAATACATTCTTCGTTCGAAAGTTAATGAAAAGTTTGGACGAAATTAACAAAAAGTTTTCGAATTATTTACAACTTTAGAAAATATGCGTATGTGTATGTATGTGTGGATATGTGTGCTTATTATATGTATACAAAAATTCACCAAAAAGATTACGAATATCTACAAATGAGTCAAAGTGTTTCAGAAATTGACATTATATGTTTATACATGTGTGTTTGTAAATTTTGAATGTTTTGACTAACGACCGAATGCATCCAACCAACCAACCTGGTCTACGGATTCCTCTAACCAACCAACTGTTTACTTTAGCAATCAAATATTTTACATCTGCACATGCGAAGAAACTTAATTGATGACGTAATAGAACAATCCGTAACATATTATTTGTTGAAGTTGACTATTATGTATGATTTGATAAATTAAGAAAACATTGAGCTAGGGTGCAAACTTTGACGATAATTCACTTATCTATTATTGAATATCTATAGAAATCAACATAGTGAAAAATTAATAACTAAATTCTCACATTAGTTTTCATTAGCAGTAACTTGTAATATTGCCTCGTTAACTAGGGTTGCCACTTAAAAATTTCTTTTATGGATTTACTATGATAAACAACTTATATGACTAACCTTTTACTATTTTCAGTTCAACTCACTTTCATGAGCTAAATCTGCACAGCTGCCAATTCTACTTTTCAGTTAGTTTGCTGTATCAAATCATGGTTCTTTAGTTTTATTTTTATTTGAAATATAATTATATACTCTAGCATAATCATTTTAAGGCATTCAAATTCTAACATATAACAGAATCATATTTCACACTTACCTAATATACCAGCTTCTTGAAAACACGTCTATCTCATAGCACGATTTGGTGTGAAATTGCCAGTTTCTTATCACAAAAAACCGGATATCACGTGGTCGAGGGTTGGTCACGTGACTACTTCCTGATATAGGATTGGCCGATAGCGATTCCTTCTAAGTGACGTCACTCGACGATAAGAATATCTAGATAAGCAACATTCACGCCATTTTGATCGCTGTTTTCGAATGAGTGGTCCTGTTCACTTGCCTAAACTTGTCTGATCTTGTCTGCAGCTTCTTTCTTAGCTAGTCTAAAATGTGAGTTTATTCATAAAAATCGTTATAGATGTGTATTTTTAATTACTATAATTGATTAGATAATTTAAACATCAATTGTTTGTTATATTCAAATCATTTGCATTAATTAAATTTTTATAATAATTATAATTTATTTATTTATTTATTATTTTATAAAACATAGTATCGATTTAAGAAATAATTTTCTTAGAAAAGCGAAAAAGAATATTTTATCATAGGCTTTATATAATATATAATTCAACTGTACGTGTATATATCCTATTATTTAGAAACGTGTATAGGAAATAATAAATAAATAAATAAATTATATTTATTATAAAAATTTAATTAATGCAAATGATTTGAATATAACAAACAATTGATGTTTAAATTATCTAATCAATTATAGTAATTAAAAATACACATCTATAACGATTTTTATGAATAAACTCACATTTTAGACTAGCTAAGAAAGAAGCTGCAGACAAGATCAGACAAGTTTAGGCAAGTGAACAGGACCACTCATTCGAAAACAGCGATCAAAATGGCGTGAATGTTGCTTATCTAGATATTCTTATCGTCGAGTGACGTCACTTAGGAGGAATCGCTATCGGCCAATCCTATATCAGGAAGTAGTCACGTGACCAACCCTCGACCACGTGATATCCGGTTTTTTGTGATAAGAAACTGGCAATTTCACACCAAATCGTGCTATGAGATAGACGTGTTTTCAAGAAGCTGGTATATTAGGTAAGTGTGAAATATGATTCTGTTATATGTTAGAATTTGAATGCCTTAAAATGATTATGCTAGAGTATATAATTATATTTCAAATAAAAATAAAACTAAAGAACCATGATTTGATACAGCAAACTAACTGAAAAGTAGAATTGACAGCTGTGCAGATTTAGCTCATGAAAGTGAGTTGAATTGAAAATAGTAAAAGGTTAGTCATATAAGTTGTTTATCATAGTAAATCCATAAAAGAAATTTTTAAGTGGCAACCCTAGTTAACGAGGCAATATTACAAGTTACTGCCAATGAAAACTAATGTGAGAATTTAGTTATTAATTTTTCACTATGTTGATTTCTATAGATATTCAATAATAGATAAGTGAATTATCGTCAAAGTTTGCACCCTAGCTCAATGTTTTCTTAATTTATCAAATCATACATAATAGTCAACTTCAACAAATAATATGTTACGGATTGTTCTATTACGTCATCAATTAAGTTTCTTCGCATGTGCAGATGTAAAATATTTGATTGCTAAAGTAAACAGTTGGTTGGTTAGAGGAATCCGTAGACCAGGTTGGTTGGTTGGATGCATTCGGTCGTTAGTCAAAACATTCAAAATTTACAAACACACATGTATAAACATATAATGTCAATTTCTGAAACACTTTGACTCATTTGTAGATATTCGTAATCTTTTTGGTGAATTTTTGTATACATATAATAAGCACACATATCCACACATACATACACATACGCATATTTTTCTAAAGTTGTAAATAATTCGAAAACTTTTTGTTAATTTCGTCCAAACTTTTCATTAACTTTCGAACGAAGAATGTATTTATTCGATAGTTAAGACTGGTATGTCTAGTACATTTTAAAAAAGAGTTTGACTAACTTGTAGATTTTTTAAAGATATTTTTTTAATGAATATTTTACACAGGTATATTTACACACATAGATATTACTTGCAAATAGTATGCCTGGATATACTTACATTGGTATAAATACGCATATATGAATGTGCATATATATTGTCGTATACATGTTATTAACTTGCAAACAATTCAAAAACTATTTGATATCCATTAGAAAATTTTTATTTTCTTTCAAAAATTTTATTGACTTGTAATTTTTTTAACTTTTATTTATTAACATGAAAATTTTTTTAACATTTTTTATTTCGTTTGTATTTTTTTTTTTTACTTTATTATCTTCATGATTTTTTTTTTTTTTTATCAAGTTGTGATTTGTTAAAAACTTTTTTATTATTATATGTTTAAAAAGAAACATTTTTTATTTAGTTGTGATTTCTAAAATTTATTTTTAAGTTAAGTTTTACTGTTTACAAATCATTTTTCATAACGTGAATATTTTTCAAAACCATTCAATGGCAAACATATACATACGCATATATATATTATAAGTATGCACATGCGCATAAGGTGCACTAGCATGTTAAGACGATATTTTTCAAAGACTAGAAGGTATAAAAGGAATAATTTACTTTTACTAACTAATAAATATGTATTATTTCTTACAACAGGGAAATTTTTATGTGATAGTTGAAATTCTTTTGGTTATTCATTTGTTAATTTTATGTGTGTTGTTTAATTTTTATAGTTCATTACTGATTCATTATTTTAAATAGGGTTTTCCTCCTGTGGCGAGTTTCAAATATCCAGTTAATTTTCTGGGGTTTAGGGGAAGGGTGAAATGTATAGTGGTAATTTGATATGCGATAAATAACAGGGCTAACAAAGATTTTCCTAAGTTCACTAAATTTTGACTAAAAATTCCAATCAAATTAATTATCTATTATTTCTAAAGATATTAATGTCATGTGATCTGACCAATGTTTCAAACTATATAGGGAAGTTACCAAGTTTTACCTAGTGTATATTATAAAATCTGATTAGGTCCAACCACTACCCCCTACATACTACATGCCTCTCGCATTTGACTCAAAAATGGAAGTCAGCAAGGTTGATAGATGGCGCTACTGTTTGGGGTATGTTATTGCTGTATTTACATGGATCGCCTCATAGACCTGCCTTTGAAAGCTATTATTATTTTTATTTTTTGCAGTAATTTCTGATTTTTTTAAACAGAATGTTTACTTTTAATGAAGTTAATATATTCTCTATAAATTGCCATATTGCTGTGTGCCTTACTGCTGTTCATCCATCAAAATAAAGGAAAATATTTCTTTTCACCATTCCTGTAGAAGACAGTCAACGAGTCTTTTTAACTTTTTTTCATTGTATTTTTAAAAATACAAATAGATATTTTTACTACTATTATTTGCATGTTTCTAATAACATTCCGTTGTTTAATAATAAATTAAATTAATATACAATTGCTATTAATAAGATGTATTTTTATTAATTTACAATGTCTTAAAAGGAAAAGAGTACCTTAATCTGAAAGAATCTGAAATAATAATGTTATTATTAATAATAAAAATGATAGATCAAAGTATTTTTTTTTTAATCAAATAATTATGCTAAGCCTTTTCTGTATGAAAATGAAAATACAATAACATTCAAAATTATTTAAATTTCTTCCAGCAAAATTATAATGATAATAATAATAAATGATACACGATGAAATCGAATACGAATTAGTAATGTGATCAAAATAAATATGTATTCATAGCATTGTGTTTTGAAGCAATATAAATATTATGTAATTGAAATATATCAATAATTTCATTCCTGAAAGTACTTGATTATTACTTGTAATAATTAATAATACAAATATAAAAGAAATGAAACTAAATTAAATGCTTAAAAAAAAAAAAAAAAAAAAGTGCAGAATTGACGTTTTGAGGCCTTGACCGGAAGACTTGCTAGTTTCATTATCATAATAAATGTAATTAATATATATAGTATTAATATCACAATATCAATAAATTAATTTTTTTACATAGAAAATATAAAATAGGGAATTAAAAAAAATACTATTATCAATTTATTGAGGCAACGTGTGTGTGTATCGGGGGGGGGGGGGGGGGGGGAGGATAGTAAAAAAGATGAAAAAAGTGTCTTGGAACATCAGTGCACAGAATCGTATTTCCAACTTATTAAATTTCTTGAAAGTACTTGATCTGTACTTGATGGCAAAAAAAATTATGCCCATTTTTTTCCCATTCTGACCAGAAAATCAGAGTTCTAACTTTTTACGACTGCTCTTTCATCTTCACCTAACACTTCATTTATAATGGCTGTTTTATAATAATGGAAGCCATCAGTCCATCAGAATAAAATAACTCGGTGAAAGCGGAAACTCGGTTAGGCAGGACTCGGATAATCGGGACTCTACTGTATATTTCATTTTAAAAATGATCTTTAGAATATTTTTGCTGGTGTTCAGAGGGACCTCCCCCTTGGATCCGCCACTGTACGTAGTTCAGTATTACATATTTTAAATTTTGAAACAAGTCGTCTATTATAAAATTAGTAAAATTCTCTTTGTAAATATACTTTGTGGAAGAGGGAGGGGGGTGGCAAAATCCATGTTTGCCCCGCGTGCAAAAAAGGCTAGTTTCGGCCCTGGTGTGTGTGTGGGGGGGAGGGGAGGTAGTCAAAAAGATGAAAAAAAAGTGCCTTGGAGCATCATTGAACAGAATCATATTTCCAACTATTTAAATTTCCTGAAAGTACTTGATGATTACTTATAATAATTAATAATTCAAATATAAAAGAAATGAAACTGTGAGTTAAATGTTTTTTAAACACTTAAAAAAAAAAGACTTGCTAGTTTCATTATTATGATAAAGGTAATTAATATTTATAGTATTATTATCACAATATCAATGATTTAATTATTTTAGATAGAAAATATTAAATAGGGAAGTTCAGAAAAATATTGCAATCTATTTATTGAGGCAACTGTATGGTACTAGTACCGGAGTGTCAAGTAATTATGTTATTATTAGAATTAAATTTTAATTCACAATGGGAAGTACAACTATGAAGTTAGTTAAACATTGTTGATAGATTAATATAATGTAAAAAAAAACAGGAATATAATAATTATAATTATTAATTAAAAATTATTTTTAAAGCAATTTCTTAAGATTGTCCTTCACTGACACATTCACCTCACATTAACCTTGTTTATTATTACTATTTTGCCTGAAAGAAATACATGTCTTACTATTTAGTAAAATTTAATTTAATCAAATACTTTTATGTTTTGCAATAACCTTTTTAAACTTGCTCATAGTTTTTGATCCATTGATTAAAATTCATGTACCATTTTATAGTGTTAATAAATATTTTCACTTCATAAACCTTGTTTATTTTATTTTTGATGGAAATCTATTTACAAGTAAATGTAAGTGCTATTAATTTATATATTATAATTAATTTTAAAAAAGAACATATAATTTAAAATGCATATAATAAAATAAATTATGTGCGTTATTTTATCATTCATCATTTGAAATTGAAGAGAAATTATGAAATAATTTCTCTTTTCAAATATTTTATAGAAAAAATATCATTTAATACAACAATTAAAATAAATACGAAAAGAGAAAAAAAAAAGTGAAATTCTAGGAACAAATAACAAAAATTTTTTAACAAATTTTGCTCTTTAAGCTAATTTATTTTAAAATTTTCCATTTAAATATTCTCAAAACAACTTTTGTTTACGTTATTTATCTATAGGTTTTTAAAAATCATGTCAATTGTCACCGATAGATGGCAGAGCATTTTGGGGCTAAACTGACTTCCAGTTCTTATATGGGGAAAACAGTGAATGCGAGAGGCATTTAGTATGTAGGGGGTAGTGGTCCAACTAAGTTATTTGAGTTAAAATGAATGTTTAAATCCACTAAACTAAAAAAGTGTATTTTTAATAAGGAAAAGAAAAATAACAATACTTTCCTAAAATTAATATAGTCTAGTGTGTGAGAATGTGTCCCTAAAACTTCAAAGATAAAAATCACACTCATGAGATAAAACAATGGGGCCCAGTGGTTAGTGTATTGGCCCTATATTCGAGGCCTAATTCCCGCACAGGCCAACCAGGCGCACTAAAATCGGCTCTAATTCCCGCACAGGCTAACCAGGCTCCCTATAATCGGGGCCTAATTCCCGCACAGACCAACCAGGCTCCCTATAATCGGGGCCTAATACCCGCACAGGCCAACCAGGCTCCCTATAATCGGGGCCTAATTCCCGCACATGCCAACCAGGCTCCCTATAATTGGGGCCTAATACCCGCACATGCCAACCAGGCTCCCTATAATTGGGGCCTAATACCCGCACAGGCCAAACAGACTCCCTAAAATCGGGGCCTAATACCCTCACAGGCCATGGATAAATGAGGGGGGCGAGGGCGAAAGGTGTTGGGCCTTGGGCCCCCTGCAATCTTAATTGGGCTCTACCTAAAATGTAATCTCTGATTATATGAGTTTGAAACCTCTCAAACCAGACGAGGTGACTGGAAAAAAAATGTTTTTCTTGTATGAAATCGATAATTCGGGTCTCTTTCTTAAATTCGTCCCTGCAGTTGTTTAAAATTTGTATCGCTAATAACAATAAAATTTTACAAAAAAATAATAAAATTGCTTTTCAAATGTTAAAGTTTCATTTCACTAATAATAATAAAAATGTGTAAATAATAAAATTTCTTCTCTGGGTTCCTTTGCCAAAAAAAAAAAAAAAAAAAAAAATGATAATAATAAATTGCAGAACAGAGCATTTTTTCACCATCACAGCCTAATAATAACTCACACAGACTTTAGGTAATATAAGATACATTTCATCCTCTTTATAGTTACACATATGCGATTTAGGGCCCCTACTCAGCAGTGGGCCCAAGGCCGCAGGCTAGTTAGTCCATGCGGACCCTGTACACATATTAGTCCTAAATGACTATATTTTCATTCTGAACCCCTAAAAAAAAAAAAAAAAGATTGAATAATTTTTGAAAATCCTTATTTGTTGTTGAAAAGTAAATTCGACCTATGTGAGATTATTTAAAATATAAGTTAAAAAGGTGAAATGAGTAAACACTTCTTACTTAAAAAAAAATAATACTAAAAAAAAAAAAAATACTTCTAGGTATATCGATAGAAAAAAGTTTAAACGATTAATTATTATTATCTCTAACGCAGTGAAAATAATGACTGAGGTATATTTTATATAAGAATACGTGCAGCATTCAAAATTATTCTTACATCATCCTAGAAAATAGCTTATCATCTGTTAGCATTATCAATCCAAACAAAAATGGTGTAAATATAATTATGATTAAATGGGGATGTGAGTAGTTCATTTATGTATTTCGAATAGTGTAACTATATTAAATAGTATGCACATGTATTAAGAAGGATATAGGTAGTCGCATGTAATATTTGTCTCTAAAGCATAAATTTGAGGTAAATGCATGTTTGGAAAAAAGTATTCTTGAATAAAATATGTACAGAAAGTACCGCCTTATTGTAAATTATTTAAAAAGTATGATACCTAATAGTCATTTCATCTAAAAAACTGGGTAAAAGGCTAATACTATGTTTTTAAAAAATGAATACATAGATTTTCAGAATAGTACATTTGATGCTGTTATTAAAATCTAAATGTAGGTATAAAACTTCAATCTATCCTATATTTAAAAATTTATAAGAACCCCTTAATTAAGATATATTGTAATTGAGACAGACTTTACTAATTGTTATTCGAATAATATCGGCTTATCTCTTTTATCTATTGAAAGGGACCGCTTAATGCGGCTCCTTTGATCTTTGAGATAACATTCCTGTAGATGCATGTTCCGACAGAAAGTAGATAAACAGTATAGTTGCAGCGAGATTTTTAACGTGTGAGGTGGCTGGCCAAATTTGAGAAGACATTATGGATTATTAACAGGTACTGAAATTCCTTTTTATATTTCGATTTCATATTAAAAATATACAGCTAAAACTAGGTATTAATAAGTATTTATTCTTTTCCGATAAATTTCCTTTTGAGTATAATTGAAACTGCGTATACTATATGTTTTAATTTGGGAATAGCAGGTTCGAAATTCATTAATATTAATCTATGAGCATGTTATTTCTATTTCAAATCTATTCTTTAATATTTATTTTTCCAACATAATATTAGAAATATTAATTTTTGCGATATGAAAATCTCATGCATCGTTTTTGCAAAGTAAAATAAATCATGTGAAATATTTTTACAAAATAATATTCTATTAGGTAAAGGATATTTTCTAAATTATTTTTTTTTCTTTTCGAACTCAAAATTTTTTTTAGATTTGAATTTTATTAAAAATAATCCTAGTTCAAAAATCACTGAAGAAAGCATTTCAATTGGTCTTATAATAGCATACATTATGATTTACTTAGATTGTTTTCAAATTATAACTGTTTCAATGAACATATAGTTTTAAAAATGCAGTAGCCTATATCATGTTTTCAATGAGGCAGTCTAAGGATCAACACCTTAAAGAAAAAAATGAATCAAAACTATATTTAATCTCCAAAATTAGTTAAAAATTAGTCTAAAAATTATTCATAAAGATATTATCCAAAAATAATATAGTCGCGGTTTAAAAAACTAATCGCACACAAAATAAATAATATGTCAAAACATCTTTTACTGAAATTGCTTTCAAAGGCAAAATAATGTATGTTGTTTAGAAATGAATTTTCTAAATAAGTAATATACAGGCAGTCTAAAAATTACTCGTATATGCATTTTCTAAATAAATACTATATACGCATTCTTAAAATTTATGATTTCTCTAGATATAATTTGTATACTGTATAAAAATGAATCGTATATGCATTTTTCTAATACAGTTCACTCGAACTTTTAAAACAAAAATTCAATTTTTAATTAAAATTTATCTAAATCTGGCTTTGAATTGTGATTTATATATTATTCGTCGGTTAGGAGGGAAAAAAAAAAAAAAAAAAAAACTCGCTCATCCCACTATCGCTATTTAAATTCTGATTGCTAAAGGCGGTGAAAAAAAAATCTTATATGCGAAATTATTTTTATAAGAAAATAGTTTTACACTTTCAATAAAATGTACATATTAACGAGATTCATCTAATTATTTTGCACTGTCCTGTATATGCAGGAATTATTGCGTAAGACTCATATTCAAACGTATCTTTCGCATTGTTGAAAACTAGTAACAGATTTAGTCAACTGCATTCAAAATTTACTAATACACTTCGCCAACAACATTAAAAATTTATTCAGTGAAAAAAAAAAAAAATTCGCCAATAACGTTAAAATTTTCACGAATAACAATAAAATTGTATTCAATATTTAAAAAATTATCTAATTGAGTTCATATATTTCACCAACAACATTACAAATTTATTCAGTGCAATAAATATATTTCGGTAATAACATTAAAATTTTCACGAATAACGATAAAAATATATTCAATATTAAAAATATTATCTAAATGAGTTCATATATTTTGCGAACGACATTAAAAAAATGTATAATTAATAAATATATTTCGTCAAAAAATTATACCTCCATGACATCATTAGCGAAATTTAGGAATTGACTCATTAACATAATAGAAAAGGGTGTATATTTTAATTTTACCGGGTATTCATTTAAAAAAGTATCAAGCACCCATTATGGGGAGGGGGATTAAAATACCTCATACATGTTAAAAGAAAACCTATCTTTGAACAACCCTGTATTTCTATATATTTTCGATAAACATCTCATAAATATTTAAGCAGTTAAAAAATATATTTGTAACATTCATACCTTATAGAAAATTCGAATAATTATTTGCAGAACACCTAATTCTAGGTTTTAAAATGAAATCTCAATTACACAAGTAGAAAAAAAGGGGGGGGGGTGTCACGTGACTACGGATAAAAAATCGAAAATATTTATTTAATTAAAATTTAAAAATGCGCAAGAACAATTAGCATTGAATGAAAAAAAATAATTAACATAATTTATTAATGAGTAATTAACAATTAAAGTTAGGTGGGGTGTAATATTACCAAAACCTAAATTTACTAAACAAAATTCTAACATTTTCAAATTCGGTATAATTTTCCATTATTACATTAAATCCTAAAAAATATCCCTATTCAAAATTAAGTTCAAAAATTAAAATGAATTCTTTAGGTGTAATTGAAAATTCCGCCTCAACCTAGAGCGTGCCCCTAAAAATTCCTTAAATAAGCCCTCCTCTAAAACAACAGCTCTTCGCAGGTGTAGGAGCAGGAGGTGGGAGCAGGCGGAGGAGCCCTTTGCTCGCTACAGGAGGAGCAGGCGGAGGCGCCCGCTGCTCGCGATAGGAGCAGGGGGAGCCATTTACTCCGGTGGAGAATCACACACCCTTTCTTAAAAAATTATTTACAAGGTGTGCAAGCATGGCTAAGTGGTCAAGGCGACAGCTAAAATCACTGACCCATCCTTACATTTTTAAGGGTTCAAACCTCATCTCAACTTTTAGCTATTTTTAAATAAATTCGAAATTATTTGAATTTTTCTACGCTAAAGGGCAGCATAAAATAAATCTTTTACTTAATTAAATCCCCTTAAAAATTCTTATCGACATCTCGTCTAACAGCAAAAATTCTAAACCTTTCGAAAAAATTTCCATTACTATCTTTCATTATTACATTCAATCCTATAAAAATCTCCATTCAAAATTTTCTTAAGTTCGAAAATTAAATATTTTAAATTTAATTCTCCATGTATAATTAATAATAACACCGCATACTATAGTTTGCTGAAAATTTTAAATCTCCAAAATAAATAAATAAATAAATAAAACTTCTTTTGTAATTAAGTAAAATAAAATTCCTTCCCAAAAATTATTTTTCTAAAAATTAATTTTGCATTAAAATGTTTTATTAAACCTTATTCTATAATTCGCTAAAAAATTTGCATCTAAAAAAAAAAAAAAATAAATAAAATAAAATTCCGTCTCTAAAAATGTACATTAAAACATCAACCTATAGTTCGATAAAAAAAAATAAAATTCATTCTCCAAAATGACCCCTCGTACAAGTTCACTTAAAATTTCAGTTCACTTAACTCCAAAATGACCCCTTGTACTATAGTTCACTTCTCAAAATTCATTCTCCAAAATGACCCCTCGTACTAAAGTTCGCTAAAAAAATTTCACTCTTAAAAAAAAATCTAAAAATTTTTTAAACTCCACCCTCTTCTTAGAGATCAACATTCCTTTCTAACCCCTCCTCTTAGAGCACACATTCTCCGCAGGAGGTGGAGGAGCAGGAGGAGGTGGAGGAGGAGCAGGAGGTGGAGGAGGAGGTGGAGGAGGAGCAGGTGGTGGAGGAGGAGGAGGAGGAGCTCCCTCCACCCTCCACCTGCTGGAGCAGAACTCTCCTTTTTCTACTACTTACACTCATTTTTAGCTATCACGGGTCTCTCTGAAATTGGGGATCACTAAAAGTTTATCCAAACAGTAATAGCGCCATTGCTGATTATTTACTATACTTTCTATTTTTAACGCTATATAACATTAACAACTCAAGTTCCGATTTTTTTTTTTCATTTTTTAGTTATTTTAAACCGAAAATTTTATGAAAAAAACACATGATACTTTAGTGTGTTTTTTTTTTTTTGTTATATTTGAAAATATGATACGTGGTGGGTCCTGTAAGAGATCCGTTCTCCTGTAATTTGTGCCGTCTCTATCCCCAGTCTGCTGTCAATACCTAGGGAAATAACATCAAATAAAAATATTTTTTTTTTAATAAAGCCTAAATAGAATAAAAATATTTTCATAAAACGGATATCTCAACGAAGCGTGTAAAACAAACAAAAAAAAAAACAAAACAAAAAAAAAAAAAAGATTCCTCCTAAATGTACTCATATTAATTCCGCTAGATTTGACTTACATCAGCATTATTCTTTACATTACATGTGGAGATTTTGCACTGGATCTAACATTGCTTTTGTTTCTTTTTTTTATTTTCCTTTTCATTATTGACATTCAAAGACATTTCTCAGAATTAAGAAGTAGGCCACAAAGGATTGCGATAGAAAAAAAAAACTTTGGCGCTATGATTAGGCAAATTCGGTCACAGTTACACCCAAGAAATCACCGATCATTTTAGGTAACGATAGGTGAAACAAACTATTTAAAGTCACAATCGATTAATCGATATATTTCTTTTTTCTGTAATGTTTTCTTATTAAAATGTAAAATTTTAGTGGACATTTTGGAAATTATTTACAACACTGGATAGATATAATCAAAAAGTACATTCGTAAATTTAAAACATAAATTTTTAAAAATTGGTAAAAATATGATCATGTACAACAAAAATACAACAAATAATTAAAAAAAAAAATACAAATTTAAATGTAATATTAAAAAACTAAAATCTCAAAACTGTTTTATTAGCCATATATACAGGATAGCCATAAAATAATATGAGGGGTTTTATGTCTTCTAGCGGGAAATTTATTGGGCAAAAATTATACGCCATTTGATGCACATGACAAAAAAGCACGCGTTTACAATTTCTGCGGAAAAAAGTACTAAAAGTCTCCACCAGGGGAATTTTTGGCGCTATTTCGAAAGAAAAATGAACTTATGGCTGGGTAAGAATTTTTTACTTATTCAACACGAAACCTTCACAAACTGATAAAACTTGCATCAACTTAAGATTACTTTAATGTGTTACTTAATTAAAACCTGCAAATTGTAATAGTTCCTGTGTTTCAACATTGCATTTCAACAGGTGTCTATTCAGGAATTTTCGAAATTTGTTGTTTAAGTTTACTGCGCGATTCTAAGTAAATTCAAATTTTAAGTAGCTGCAGAAAACGTTGTTTATCGGATGCAGCTATTCGAATTCGAATATCATAATTTTTGTCATATTGAACCATATTTGTAATTATCAATAAACGTTGAAAAAAGAAAAAGGTTAGGAAATCTTGCGGAAACCCGCGGGATTGAAAAGTCTGAGGAATTGCGATCTCTACTAATACACGTTAACTTGTTTGAACTTGGCTTTAATTTGCATAAAAATGCTCGGATAATAAATTTCAGCACTTAAAAAAAAAATTTCCTTAACAGCTTGAAACGAGGTAATATTTAGTAGAAACAACCGAAAAATGTAAAATTTAATGTGTATATTCATTTTTATTGAAAGCGTACCATAGTCTACGAAGTGTGACTATTAAATGACAGGATTGGTGCTGCCACCGGCAGATATCGAGCGTGGTGCAGACGAACTTTCCTTAACGCTATTAAGGGTCTCTTCACTCACTTGAAAACACCCATTCGCTAATGTTAAACCTATGGACAGGTTGTTTTCGAATTTCTCGTTTAAATTTGAATATTTTTAAACGATTTTTTTTGCATAGGATAGCTGAGGCCGATCTCTAATATGGCTATTTTTACTTTTTCGATATTGGTGACAGATTTTTTTAATAAAGGTTCTTTCACTTTCCGAACCGATTTCGAAAGTGAAACTACCTTTATTTTAAAACAATCTGCAACCAAAATAGAAAAACTACGAAATGGCACTATTAAAAATTGTGCTCAGCTATTCCATGCAAGGAAATCGTTTAAAAATATTGAAATTTAATTGAGAAATTCGAAAACAACCTGCCCATAGGTTTAATATTAGCGAACGAGTGTTTTCAAGTGAGTGAAGAGTTCCCTTAAGTGGTATCTCCTCCGTCCCCTGATCTGATGGATCTTCGGGGTCACGTGTCACTTAGTTTGGCTGAGCATTTGCTCGGAGTGAGCAGTGGGCTAGTGACCCACTAGAGAAGTAATAAGTGTTCAGGTGGAGCAACGGCTTTACCTCGAGTTTCTTGTGAAATTTCTGGGCAAAACTGAAACAAAAGCTTATATTATGTTAAAAGAAGTGCATGGAATGAATGTTTATCGCTCACTGATGTTTTCGAGTCGTTTAAAAGGTTCTTAGAGGGATGAGAAACGACCGAAGACGATGCGTGCCTTGGATGATCCTGCGCCCCAAAATCAATGCACGCAAACATTAAAAAAATTGGTCTGTTGATCCGCGAAACTCGTCGCTTGAGTATACGAGCTTTTGCTGAGTTAATGGGAATCGACAAAGAAAGTGTTCGTCAGATTTTGTATGAAATATTCAACATGAAGAATCCTGGATCTTTCACCTGGACAATGCGGCAGCCCATTCCCATTTGTCTATGAAGGCGTTATGCAAAAAGCGCACAATCCCATGTTGGATCATCTACCATACTCACCCTATTTAGCCCTCTGTGACTTCTATTAATTTCAAAGTCAAATCGGTGCTAAAGGGGGCAAGCATTCAGAACATGGAATCGGTCAAAGCAAAAGCGGCGGTGACTCTCAACATGCCAAGAGAAGAAAACTTCCAGCACTGCTTTCCACAGTAAAAATTTCGTTGGAGACGTGAAATTGAAAGCGATAAAGTTTCTGATGTAATAGGTGACGAATAAAAAGTTTTATGACATCAGTCCGGTTATTTAATAACCACACCTCATATACATACATGCCGCATAATTTGTCTTACGGATTTTTTCTGAATAGAAATGATACTTTACTAACTAAGTCTTCTTACGAAATAATTCCATAATGAAATTGCAATCAGTCTGTAATAACTCATAACTTGAGAATTAGACCATATAATGACGAAATTATGATTTATCATCCGAGGACAATATTGAAAGAGAAAAAGTTAAAAAATATGTTATAATCTTTTCATGCAACACCCTTCCTTTTTTGGAGTACATGCTACATGTCTATGTAACCCACATGATTTGTCTTCTTTCTTTTTCCTTTTATTGTGAGCTGATATTGTTTGGAAAATGTGTCATAATCTATGCATGTACCTACGATTTGTTTTTTGAAAATTTTGGAATATGTGTCATAATCTCTGTGTGTCACTCGCTTTGCCTTTTGAATTGTATGGCACGCGTCAATGGATGCCACATTATTTGTCTTATTTTGCGTTAATATTGGTTAAGAAATATCTCATAATATATGTATGTCACTCGATTTGTCTTTTGGATTTTATGACACATATTTGTGTGCCACGCTGTTTATTTAATTTTCTATTATATTGGTTGAGAAATTTATTTGGTCATATTCATAATCCATGCATACCACGCAATTTGTTTTTTGGACCCATTAGATTTGGTTAGAAAATGTGTTATAATCTCTGCATGCCACTCAATTTGTCTTTTGGATTGCTGCCATGTCTATGTATGCCACACTATCTTTTTTTTTTTTATTAGATGGGAAATCTCTCATAATCTATGCATGCCGCACGATTTGTTTATTAATTTTCTGATTCATATATTTTTTTTATGAATAATTATTTTTAAGAAATAATTCCATAATGAAATTGCTATCACCTGTCTCTAATAACTCATAATTTGAGAAGTAGACCATATAATGACGAAATTATGACGTCCAAGGATAGCCTAGCTTGCTTATCGGTAGAATAATTTATTCAGTGCGATCGTTCGCCTGAAAGGTCAACCGTGACCCTTTTGAAGGTCCCTCAGCGGTTCGATTGACATTGAAAATCAGCAACAAAACATCTATGGTTACCATGGTGAACCTGGCGTAAAATAACTTCCAGGTCTTTCGAGAAGAATTGTCTAATGTCCTTTCTATATTAGCGTTGTTTTGTTTACTCGTGCGTTGCTTGGCATGACCATCATCAAATAAGATTCAACGCGAATATTTCTTCCTTTGACGTCACCGCTTTGTTGCAGTATTTCGCAGAATCTTTTCTCTTTAATGAATAGCAAACTGTCAAATAGAAAAAAGCGTCAATATTGGAAATCATTTACAGTGTTTGAAGATTTTCTGATACTTCGCCCCCCCTCCCCCCACCGACAGAAAAGAAAAAAATAATAATGATTTATGGCTATATTCCATATTAAGGGGGGAAAATTGATGACATCCACATGTGATTAGCCCCTTAATTTTCGCTCCCGTGATATTCATGGGCTGTGACTTTTATTCAGATTGTTTGATTTCCACCACTTTTATAAAATAGTGCGATTGGCTTTATAATGGTATCCTTTACCTGTCATTAAATAAGGTCAATATTTATTTTTCAAAAAAGTGGTGACAATAAGCAATTTGAATTTTTAAACCGTAATTTAATGCGACCGTTAAGGGGTTAATATTCTTATTTCAAAATACGGTACTTTTCGGTTAGCCGGGCGCCAGTGTTATATACACGTATATATATATACACATATATATACATACATATATATATATATATATATATATATATATATATACGTACATATATGTATATCTACCCTACATATATAAAATCCTAATGAAACGGATATTATGAAACGAATTTATGTAACGTTTCTATGAAACGACTGATTAAACAACTGATCATGTTTCACGGCAATTTCTCCTGAAATATGGAATACTTTGCGATGAAATTAACACCAAAAATCCATACTGATCCACAGATCTCAAAACTGGTAATAGAATTTTTAAATTCGAATTAGTTTTCGAAATATTAATTTTTTTTTTTTAATTTTATATACATTTCTCTAATGATGGCAATTCAAATTTTAATCATAACAGATATTTTTTTTTTTCATATTTTAAAACGGGTTATTATTTTAAACTAATTTGGCGACCTGTTTGGCATCCCTTAAATGTATGCTAAGAAATGTAACATGTTACTTTTATTCATAATTCAATTTACTTGAACAATCTTTCGCCAAATCGAAAGATTCTGATAGAGAAATCAAGAACTCGGTATTTTTATGTTAGCGAGATGCAGGTGATAAATCGCCAAACATTTTTCCTGATCATTTTTTTATATTTCATTAATTTCCTTTAAAATATAATCCTTTCATTCATTTTATTTAAAATACAAAACTTTCATTTAAAACTGAAACGGTACTTTCTGTCATACGGACACCATGCCAGAATGTATGCTAATGCGCCAATTATTTCAACCCTGATCATGAAAAGATTTTTAATTTTATGCCAGCAGTTTAATATGAGATTTATTTTATTAATTTATTGTATAACAGTTATTTGTTCACTTATTTTAAGTATATATTTGTGGTTTAACAAAATAGTTCAAAAAGTCTGTAATTTTCAAATGTTATATTTTTAAAATGCTCACTTTACTATCGACAATGTCTTTTCTTTTATTTTTCAAATGTTTAAATTCACGTGATTTTCATTTTATGCCAACTATTACGCTTGGCGACAATAGTGTCCTTATAACGGAAAAGTACCACTGAAACATTTAAAATTGATAGCTTTCGCTTCTTTCTTTTTTTTTAAACAAAACTAAATGAAAAATATTAGGCACAGATGTCATGTACTAATTGGCACCAAAATGACATTATTTTGATTGGCATGGTAATCCGGCTATTGTTGTTTATTTAATAATAAATGTTTATTTACTTTTATTTCTTTTTTTAAAATTATATGAATTATTTTGTTCTATCAATTATTTTTTTGTTATTTCCTTTTGAAAATAATAGAAAATAATTAAAAAATACGGTACTTACTTTGTTATTCCGTCGACCAATTTCGCCAAACTATATAAATCGCCAAACCACTCGCCAGATTATACAAATTGACATAATTTTTATTTTAAATAACGAAAGAACAAATAAATTAGTATAACATTAATAAATATAGAAATAAAACGTCGAAATAAAAATCACTTGATGACGTAAACACGTGTAACTTGCTTAAAGTCAAGTGAATGTGACATTTACGATGAACCATTATTGGCATTTAATCTTATAGTTTGGCGATAGATTTTTGGTCAACGGGATAACTAAGTAGTACCAAAAATACATATGTAACTGGTATTCTAAAACGAGGTTTTCGCCAAATTTCGTAAAAAAAAAAATCACGCCAAACCTGCTGGTGCGTATATGACATATGGCCAAATATTAAATATTGCAACAAACCATGACATTTAATTTCAACTTCAAATCAATGCTTTAATTTACCACTCAAAAAATAGAAAAAATGCTAACTGGCCAGTTGAAAAAAAGCTATTGGCGAGATTTGCACCCAGCTAGCGTAATAGTACCAAGAATTCTTTGCGACCATGGCAACTTTTATGTAGTTTTATTCTAAAAAAAAAAAAAAAAAAAAAAAAAAAAAAATTGATTTTTTTAATCAAAATGGAAATCTTTTGGCACAGATGTCATATACGGACCCATATTGGCGCGATTTTTTTCTGACGCCAATGTCATATACGCTACGGGTACATAACTGGCGCCAATGAATCGTTATTTTGCTTGATATGGTAAGACGGATGTTGATGCTTTCCCCTAATTGGCGTCGGAAAAAACTCGCGCCAATATATGACATCTCTGCCAAACTTTCAAATGAAAGGTGAAGGGATCAAACCGTATTTGTTTATGGCAGTGGATGACTTGAACTATTATAATATAGATAAAATGATGGCGATAGAATAATATTTGGAGACTTATCACCTGTACTTGGCTAACATTAAAGTACCAAAATGGCGCCCAGAGTATAAAAAGCGAAGTGGTTCGCCCGGAGCTGTTGATGATAGACACATGACTTAGGCTATTGTTATAGAGATTGTTTTAAAATATCGGGAGACAAAGACTCAGTATACTTAATTCATTTTATTTTAGCTTCTTTTGAAATGTTTAACTGATCCTCTTTAATAAAAACGAAAACAACCATTGCATGTCAACCATTGCTGTTAGCAACTGATTTGATCTTAAATTTTTGCAATCAAAGGGAATTGAATGGAAACTCGTTTACAGGGAGATCTGCACAGCTTTTTTCAGCATAATTCAATCTTCTCTAATATTTTTAAAACCCATCAGATTAGCGTGTTAGATTCTGCGGTGTCTGAACGGGGGTTGGCGAGTGTAGCTTGCAGGAGACAGAGCCACCCTAGTATACATATATATCTGTAATATATATATGTGTGTGTGTGTGTGTGTGTGTGTAAATATAACACTGGCACCCGGCTAACCGAAAAGTACCCATAATATTTAAAGAAATGCAGTTTTTAAACAAATCTGCAAAATTTTCTAAAAATGCTATATGTAAAACTTTTAAACTTAAACTTAATAAAAACAATGTCAAAAAACGAACTTTGTTTAACTGATTAAAGCCGGTTGGCAAGAGAACTTGCCATTTAAATATTACGAAAATTTTAAATGTGAAAAGCAGTATTTTAGTAAGAAAATTTTCATATTGCCTAATCTCAAACTTTGAGGGATTAAAGGAGTTAAACTTACAATGTGAAAAAAACTGGTGTAGAGGTATTAAAGAAGTGTAAAAGAAACTCGTCCTTAATGGGTTGAAGAATTTAATAACATTTTCCAGCTTTCTTAACCCTGAATGGTTTTCAGTGATTCTCAAACTGTTATACACGAAGACCAAATAGGTCCGCAGCGAGTCTTTTGGCGGCCCTCTTGCTTTAAATGCCGCCTTCAGAATAAAAGTTTTCACTTATCTAGAATCCAAGATTAATCTTGCTAGTAAAAGGAAAGAAAAGGTAAGAATAGAGTTGAAAAATATAATTAATTTATATTTATGTATCTATATTATTGTCGATACCTTTACTTCTATATTCTGAAGAAAATCAAAAATTTTCCTTACTTCGGGGCTCCGCAAAGACAGGTAGGAAAACGTAAAAGGGTCTGTGGTTTAACAAAGAGATAAAGAGCAGCTGGTTTAAGTACTCTAATATACGATGCAGCGAAACCTGGCACTGTGCATACATTCAAGACCATCGTATTTACTGCTGCATTCATTCTCATTCACACACGGACATACTGAATTTATTCAAACTATATCATGAAACTGAACAAAAGATATTTAAGTATAATTTTTTAAAAATCGACGTCTTCGGATACTTTAATGTAAAATGGAGTACATTATTCTCTTGCAATCATAACATTTCTACAATATAAGACATTCTATTTTCACGATGATTAAAAAAATATTTTAGTTCAGAGCCAATTGAAATTGTTTTCAGGTACCGGAAAATTACGTGACAACGCTTAGAGGGTTATTACATTGGAAAAAAAAAAAGCTTTTCTTTTCTCTATAGCTTGTTCCTGATAATATTACTTAGATATAGTTTTATTTTTGTCCGAAATGTATTAGAAATAAAAAAGTGGGGTAGAAAACGTTAGATAATTGGTTGCCCCATTAAATATAAATGATCCTGTCTTTAATTTGTTTTAACCTATTGGAAATAGGACACTGACCAAGTGAAATCTTATACTGTGATCTAGGATGGAAGAAACAGTTTTTGCTACTGTCATATAAGTGAAACAATAAGATCAGGCGTTGTTACTTCCCTTTTGCAAAAAATAATTTTAGGCTTGATCCTTGTGGGTCTGGCGCCCTAATAATAAGACATGTCATTACATTGACTATTATTTTATCTTTACAATTACTTTCTTTATTATCTGCATGTACTAATGATAGTATCTGTCTTTACATTTGCTATTATCACTTCATTTATTTTTTAGCGTTTAGAAATAAAACATCAACAAAAAATCTGCCTAAATCTCTATACATTGTTGCTGAGGCTTTTACTTCAAAAAATTAAGGTGTGTCAATTATGTGTTATCAAATGTGAAATATTTTCACGTACATTTTAAATACATTTGATTTTAGAACCTTTCAAATTTGTTGTCCTTTTGCATAGAACCAGTATTGTGCATTAATAAGATTCTGTCTAACAAGGGAACTACTTTTGATGCTGCTCGCACCTAGCATCGAGACCTGGTGCATTTTGTAGCCCTAAATACATAAAAGTTAGAGAATAGATTACGTTTCTCTGTTTAAATTATATTTCATGCATTTTTTAGACTTTTAAAATTTTTTATTATAGGAATTTTATTTGTTTATTTCACGCCAAAAGTGACTTAAGTCGCCAAAAGTGACTTAAGTCGCCAAATATGACTTAAGTCGCCAAATATGACGCTACAAAATTTTCGCCCGCTTTATCTCTGGAGTATACGATATGTATTAGAATGAAATCGGATTGCAATTTCTTTGATAATTGATAGCATAAGAAACAAGAATTAGGGGTTTTTTTCTATGCAGACGATAAATGTATAAATAATAAATATATTTCTGTGAAAAGCTTTCATGATCATTGAAAATTATTTTTTTAGTGAATATTGAAACCTTATATTGAAAACTATTTTTTTTTAGTGACAAAATAAGCAAACTATTTTCTTTTGAAGTCGAATGGAATAAACTTTCCCATGTTTAATATGAAATGTTGTTGCATTAAATATTATCGTTTGGTAAAAGTAATCATAAAATAAATTAATATTTTTGTACAATTTAGAAAATTTACTGCGCCTAATTAGGTCGGCCATTACAGTTTCTAGTGAAATCCAAACCATTGCTCACATGCGGCAAGCAGCTATGACATTCGGCTGGGGTTGTCGGAAAGCTCTACTTTTGAAAAATATGTCAACTTTTTCCCCGCCAAAAATGCTAATATTATGTTGTAATTTTTCAAAATCAAATTCGAAGGTTCTTGAAGGATTTTTTTAATTTTTTTCAATATTTTATACTTATTATCAACGATATTTATTTTAATTTGCCCTCTTAAAAAAAAAATAAAATAAAATAAAATAAAATAAAAAATAAAAAAAAATCTATGTTAATAGTCCGATAAGTGGTTTTCAAAATTGTATTTTCAGAAATTTATGCTGCTGTAAAATCGGAAAATATTATTTTAAGAGAGAATTTTTATCGATCCCCTAACTTCCTAATATAGGGCTTTAAAATGCACCAGGTCTCAATGATAGGTGCAAGCAGCACCAAAAGTTGTTTCCTTGTAAGTAACATTGAGAGAGACAATTTATATTTCGGAATGTAACTGAAAATATAGACGGTGTTACTGACGGAGTAGTGCTTGATTTGCCCTTTCATTTTTAGAATTACCCAGAACACACGAATCACTTCGAATCACGTAGAATCACTTAGGACACCACGTTTATCAATGTGAATGATCTGTTCAATAGTTTTTTAAAATGAAATTACTGTACAGCCTATCTTACACTATTAATATGCTTTTTATTTAAGGTTCGCACTAACTAAACTAAACGCCTCCGCCATGACCCATATTTTCGGGAACAACAAAAAATTATTGCACTATGCTATTTAAAATAATGCCAAGGAAAACATTTCAAAAAGTTTTGAATGTTAAGATTAAGGTCATAACAATAAATTCGAAAAAGCATAAAAGTTCGATAAACAGCTGCATAATTCATGACTGCATCTTTAGCTTGCTCCGTAATTTAAAATGCAAAATGAAATCAGCTCCCTAAAATAGAATAAATTTTACAACTCATTCTGATTGCAGTCTTCTTTAAAGAAAAAAGAATAAAATAAAATGAAAAATAGAAAGGAGTCGTTACACGAGGTGTCCTTGTTCACAAAAGTTGGATTTCAACTCAAGAAATCTAAGCATATTTACCTGCCTAAATATGCATAAAATGACTGCGACTACTAAACAATCTAATAGAGGTTTAAAAATCCTTATCTAGCTTAAAACTTTGAAATTTCGTTTCATTAAAGTTCTATATGTAATCATATCCGCATGCATGTGCAAATCGAAATCGACATGCTTTGAGTTTTTAGTAGGGGTTTTGCCACAATCTATTCGGGCAATCTAGAATGCGGAATAATATACAGCAGTGGCGCTAAATTAGTATATGAGCTCAGGGTCCTCGAATCCACTCAATAAATTTGTCTCCCTAAATTTCCAGTTCTCTATTTCGTTAATTTCATTTTTTTTTTTTTCATCACTGAAAGATTTTTTTTTTTATGTTCACGAAGTTATTTTGTTTGAAAACTGCAAGGGCAGCAGTAACATATACACAGGGTCATTAAAAATGTTTGCAGGAAACATACAATTAATATTCTCTGTTAAAACAAGCCTTTTCCGCATATTATATCACTAATCATAAGTCAGTGACTATCTTTTTAGTGCTTTGATATCCATAAATCACTGAGGTGCCAGAAATATTTTGCTCGATGTTTAGCTTTTTACTTTCTTCTATCTCTACAAGAAAAAGTATTGGATTCGTGAAAATTTTCGAATTCCGGTTTTGGACGGATTTACACGTTTTAGGGGTCATAGATCCCGAAAAACATGTTTTTACAAAATTTCTGTCTGTGAGTCTGTGTGTCTGTATGTGACACAAATTTTGTGGGCGCTCCATCTCAAGAACTAATGAACGGAATTTAATAAAATTTTATATTTAGTTAGTACCTGATATAAATTGGTGCTGATTAATTTTTGGTGTACATCACTCTGCAGGTGGCGCTGCTATGCTGCATTATTCATGATTTTCCCAATAGCTCTATCTCAAGAAATAATATACGAATTTTCATTAAACTTCAGATTTAGTTAGTACCTGATATAAATTACTTCTGTTTAGTTTTTGGTGTAAATCAGCTAACTGGTAGCGCTGCTATGCTGGATTTTTCAGAAAGTATTAACATGTGTGAGATAGAACAAAATTTTGGCATTGCCACATCCGACTAGTTTTGGCATTGAACTTATAGTCATCGTATTATAGTAAATAGTAAAGTCTTTATTAAGTCATGCAAATATAATTTAACAAAATTACAATTTTATACTTCTGTACGATACTTTATTTAAAAACACACACACACATCTAAATCAAGTTATGATCTTGTATTTTTTAAACAAAATATAGTATCGAAATATAATGAACTTGTAATTTATATTTGCATGAGTTGTTCCTTCTAAAGACACTAATATTTACTAAAATGCGTTGAATAATCTATCATGTTTTCCCATCTCCCCGCCCCCACCCCCAAATGAAAAAAAAAACAATTACCCCTGTCATTTTAACCCAAAATGTTTGACCCCACCCAATATTTTTGAAAAATTTGCGCTACAGATGTACAGTTGGCCTAAAACATTTAAGAGAACACACCATACATTTTAATGACCAAATTGTCCCACACTGTTAAAAATTTGCAGCAAACTGCCCAGTCATTCGACAGTTTTTATAAAAAACTGGCTACATAACCATAATTTAATTCTATTCTGACCACAATATGGATAATAATATGGTCAGAACAGCGTTAAATTACAGTTATGTAACCGTTTTCTGTATGGACATTACTTCTAAATGAATGGACAGTTTGCTGCGAAAATTTAAAAGTGCAGTGGTTCGACTGGAAGGTATGTTTTCTTACAATTTTCCTTTTAAAAAATAAATTTAGGAGGTCGTCTTCATATTCAAATTGTACCAAACGCTGACATTTTCAATACGAGCACCCAATTTTGACAGAATATTAGGCTTTTTAGGTAAACCTTACTCTAGGGCACCAAACGGGAAGTCATTCGGTCAAATAGTTTAGGAATTATGAAGGTTGGATTCCCCTATTTAAAACTTCTAGAAATTGATTTCTATTTTTTTAAACATTCGTCAGAATTCATAATTTTTCGATAATTTAATTTCTAAAATATACATTTTTTTAAAATTGATTTTCGAAAATAATGTGAATTGTAACCTATAAAGTTATTTTAAAAAAATCAACTTCCAAAAGATTTAAATATGCAAATCCAAAATTGCAGCTCATTCCTCCAAGTAGTTTTTGAGTTATGCTTTACAAACTAACCGCACGGAATTCTGTTTTGTATCGATTAAAAAAGAATTTAACGTTATGAGTTTAAAACTTTAAATATAGGGAAAAAATTATTCCTAAACTATTTCACCAAATAACTCCCCGTTTAGTATAGCAAGGATAAATGTATGCTTTCAAAATTGAGTGTTCGTGTTGAAAATTTCAGAGTTTGGTACAATTTCGATATGAAGAGAACCACCCAAGGATTAAAAAAATTAAAAAGAGCTATAATTTCCAGTCAAATGGCTATTTACGATTTTTTTTTTCTGAGACAGTTTTGTGATTAAATTATATGGGATATATATTTTCTTATTTTGGCCGATTGAACAGGAAAACCCACATCGTCACCACTGCCCTTATCTCAAGAAAACAAAAAAAAATTCTACCGAATTATTTAAAACATTGCCAAAGATAACAAAAATATCACCTTTTTAAACGTTTTAAGGTTAAGGTCATAGCGATCATTTCAAAAGAAAACCATCTGATAAACAACTGCATAATTTATCCCTATTCTGTGTGTTCCGGAATTTAAAAAAGGTGAAAAAAGTACACCCTAAAATAGAATTAACTTTAAAACACCCTTCGATTGCAATCTTCTTTGAAAACAAGAAAATTTGAAAAAGAGTCATTTCACGAGGCGTCCACGTTCGCAAAGATTGAATTTCAACCGCCTCTGACCCCGATTTTAAAAACTGAGGTTTCAACCTCTGACACTGAAACTGAAAGACAACACCTTAACTGATCATGGATGAGGAAAAAATCACGAATTTTCTGTTCTAGTTTCTTTTATGTTCAAAGTAACCTTTTCTCTCATCCATGACAATGTCCCTTTCATTTCGTGTCAGTTAAGAGGTCCTGCTCTGTGAATCAGTGGTAATTTTGGCTATTACCTGTTCTGGCCTATTTGAGAGTTGTTTTCGAGAGAAATTTTTAGAACTGACCGAAAGTGATTGCCATCCTCATTGTTCAGATCGATGTAATTGGAAAGTTGTTCTGTGAGAAATTAACTCTAGATCCTGTTCGGTGATCAAATGTTTTAACATTTGAACTAACATTTTCTTTACAATTTTTTTTTTAAATATAGAATCACTTAACTCTCAGTCAGTTTTCAATGATTAAATAACAGTATCGGCATTTTTAAACAGCTAGGCGCAGTGTGTGTTTGGAAATGTCTATAAAAAACATTAAAAATTTTATCAGAACTTGGACAATTCTAATGTAGTTGAACACTAGAACATATATGGGAACGTCCATTTGTTACTCTTGTGATAATTAGAGCAAATTTTCATATATAATTCCAATTATTTTATAACAAAATATAAGTAAGATAAAAATTGATATAACCAGCTAAATAACCACTGTGTTCCACACACAAACATATATCTAATTTGTAACAAAAAGCATTTTACTTATGTATATATTAAATGACCCTTGTGACACTCTGGTCACAAGAGTAATAAAATTTTGATTGATTATATAGACAAAGGAAATGCTTTTTGTTACAAATTAGATATATTTTTTGCGAGTGGAACATAATTGTATTTAACTGATTAAATCAATTTTTGTTTTAATTATATTTTGTAATAAAATAATTGGAAGTATTTGTGAAAATTTGCTCTAATGGTCACAAGAGTAACAATGCACGTTTCCATATGAATAGAACAGCATATATTCCCACAAACATTTCTCATCTTTTTTAAACCAGAATTGATTTGTATTTCATTTTTCTTCCAACCATTTATAGTCCAGGGGAAATGTACCAAAAAAAGAGGGTTACCTTGCAAAAGGTCGGGTAAAAGATTTTTTTTTCTGAATTGTTTATAATGATGCAAACATGGAAAAACCAAGTTTTCTAACAAAATTTCTTAAGGCTAAATTTTCTGTGGCCAAAAAACAAGAAAATTTTTGGGACCTTTTTTGGTTTTTTTTTAAATATCTCGAGACCCGTTGCCGTAGCATGCTGTTTGTCAATTACAATATTAAAGAGGATAAAATTCTCTCCAACATTTACATTTACAATTTTTTTATACACTCAATAGCAAGCGCAGTACGCCATTTCAAAAATAGGACATTTTTTTCAATTTTCTTAAAAACCGTGAAAAACGCAGTTCTTTCTGCCCCGATTATTCAAATGTTTCCCACGGATTTAATCGTGTATGTCAACTTCTATATATTACTAGCAATAAATTATGTGTTTCAGGGCTAAAACTAGCCTTTTTTGCACCCGTGCCAAACATGGATTTTGGCGCCTCCTCCACCCCTCTTCTTTTAAAAAGAAAATTTACCACGGTAATTTTAATAAATCTCTAATAGCAGGATTTTGAAAATTTTAAGTGTGTAAGCATTAAATAAGTAATGCTGAATTACGTAATCAGCTTTGCCAAATATTGATTCATTAAAACCTTGAAAACCGTATCGAAAGGAACCGAAATATATTCCGCTTTAAACAGGTTTCCATCTTAGCAGGTATAATTATTCATATTATTTCGCTTGAAAAAATATATACTTTTCTTTAAAGACCGAATTCCGTATATACAGATTTCATTTTCAAAGGTTTTACGGTAGTTGTCGTATTGAGGAGTTTAAAGTCCCAGTTATATGAATTATAGGACTAAATTAGTCACACGAAGACATTCGCAAGGTAACATTAAACCTATGGGAGCGTTCTTGCCAAATATCTCGCTCGCATTTTGTTACTTTTAAATATTTTTTTTTTCATGGGATCAATATCTAATGTTGTGCTTTTGTACTTTTTCGGGTTTGGTTGCTTTTTTTTTTTTTTTTTTTTTTTTTTTAAATATATTCGGACACTTTCATTTTTGGAAAACTGTTTAGCACCCGTTCTGAAATTTAAAGTATCCTGTTTGAGCTTTAAAGCAATTAATAGATATTCTTAAAGTTTTACATATTTTTGCATGCTAAAATGATATAATCTCTTGTTATATTTATTGATATAAGTGGAAAAAAATTGACAATATATTTTAAAACTAATATTTTAAATATTTTTCATAAAACTGGTGATCTTAAATGTTTTATTAACAGAATTTATGAATTTTACAAGATATAAATGCATCACATTAGTTAGTGAAATAATCTGGTGTCATTTCTATTGTAGCTATTTTATAAGCTAAAAGTATTTCTTTCATAAAATATATTTATCTTTTGAGTCCCCCCCCCCTTTTATGTGGAACTACAATTCAATTTTTGCTATCTTTAAAACAGTAAAACATTAAAACATATGTTATCAATAATTGGTAAATAAAATATACCATTGTAGTGGGGAATAAAATATGTTTTTTGGAAATTTTCATACCTGGGTGATTTTCAAAAAAAGTCATGTTTTACTGTCCTTTCACATTTGCACAGAAAAGTAGTTAAATATCATAATTTTAATTATTGCATTTTAGCTATCATGTTTTTTAATGATAATTTACAGATATATTATTATTTATAAAAAATTAAAAAAAAAGAAATATATTCTTTTGTAGTCAAAATATCATTACCGTAGGTTCTCCCAACAAGCAATTTATTAGGTAAAGATTTGGCAAAGTTCTGTTTAAAGCATATGGTTATAATTTTTTTATACATTTTCATTTATTAAAATGCTACTAATTAAAAAAATATTTATTTTCATTAATTAAACTTATCTATAATTTTTAATAATTTTTTAAACCGCGCCCCAAGAAAGAGTGTCATAGCCATGCTTCTGACAAAAAGTTCCTCCGGGTTTTTTAGAGGACAGCACATGCCTTTTTATCAAGGCAAAAGCACTCTTTAAAAGTCAGCTTGTTATCCGGTTTAGGTGAATAGAGTAAATAGTTTTATAGTTTCAATAAAACAAGCAAAGACTTTGAATGTTTTGGTGAGTATTCTTTTGTAAGTCATTACCGTACCCAATTCTAATTGATAATTAAATGAGCTTTTATTTCTTAATCTGCTTTCATTATATGAGAAATAGAAAATCATTGTATGGGCCAGAAAATATAATGGCTGCCATTTATGCCTGGGGAAAAATAAAAATATTTTGCTTAATTTGTCATTACCATGCACACTTTCATTATACCAAGTGCATTAAAATTTAAAAATTAGTTTTAAAACGTTAAATTCGTAATTTAGTCTCTGCTGATGCTTGTATATTAATGTTTATGAAGTAAGGTAATTATTTACAAACAATTAAAACTCTGATTATTTCTAAAAATTTGATTTTGTTATTTCAAAACATGGACAGATTTTGAAAATGACCCACCTATTCCATTGATACCTGGAAAAATATGTATGCGTTATAAAAATTATAAAATTTATTAAAATTAAGCAAGAAATCTTTTTTAATTGAAACTATCGTGCCAATAAGTTACTATAGATTGAAAAAATCTTTTAAACAATGCTTGAAGTTAACATTGTATACACTTAAAGTTACTGTCTAAATATGAAAATTGTCTCATTCATCTGCACTCTGCCCTACTTTTAAAATTATATAAATTTATTGCATATAAAACGTCTGTTCAGATGAAAATAAAGATGTGAGTGTGCAAATAATAGATAATTTACTGCTACCAATTTTTAGAAGTCGACATACACAATTAAATCTGCGAGGAACATTTGAATAATCGCGGCAAAATTACGTTTTCATGGTTTTTAAGAAAATTGAAAAAATTGTCCCATTTTAGGTAGCTTTCATTACAAAAAGCTACCTATTGCAGCCGTTCGGAAGAAAGCGATTTCAAAAAATTTTGGTATATTTTCATCGATCATGACCCCCTGACCTCGAAACCACCCTCCGTTCAAAAGTTGATATATATATATATCCATATATATATATATATATATCTGATCTTTGTCACACTGTAACTCTCGTATTTATGAACGGATTTGGATGAAACTCAGTGTGCACATAGTACATACCAATGTCTCGACCGAGTTCGTTGGCCAACTTCATCCGCCATCTTGTTTCAAAATGGCGACCATTTAAATTTTTTTTTAATTTAAAATTTGAAATGTGGTTCCAAGAAATTGAAAATGGAAAAATATTTTTTTCTTATGTATTTGACCTTGATACAAAGATTACGGAGCAGTTTTTGTTTTGTCTATATCTTAAAAAATGGCTGAGTTATAGCACTTTGAATTTCTAGCGTAGTTGACATTTTGAAACGTCCTGATTTTTGTATAACGGGCGTATTTATGAACCGATATGGATGTATCTTCGTGTGTACATAGTACATACCAATGTCTCGACCGAGTTCGTTGACCAGCTTCATCCGCCATCTTGTTTCAAAATAGCGGCCATTTAAAAAAAATTCAAAAATTTTAAATTTAAAATAAGGTACCAAAAAATTGGAAAATAAAAAAGATTTTTTACTTATGTGTTTGTCCTTAATACAAAGATTACGGAACAGTTTTTGTTTTGTCTATATCTAAAAAAATGGCTGAGTTATAGCATTTTGAATTTCTATTGTGGCTGACATTTTGAAACGACCTGATTTTTGTCATGCAATAACAGGCATATTTATGAACTTTTTTGGATGTAACTTGGTGTGTACATACCAATATCTCGACCGAGTTCGTTGGCCAGCTTCCTTCGCCATCTTGTTTCAAAAGGGAGCATTTAATTTTTTTTTTATTTAAAATTTAAAATGAGGTATCAAAAAATTGGAAAATGAAAAGGAATTTTTTTATGTGTTTGACCTTGATACAAAGATTCCGGAGCAGTTTTTGTTTCGCCTATATCTTAAAAATGGTTGAGTTATAGCACTTTGAATTTCTAGCATGGCTGACATTTTGAAACGATCTGACATTTGTCGCACTATACCACACGTATTAATTAACCTATTTGGATGTAGGAAGGCATGTAGATAGTATGTAGCAATGCCTTGACCAAGAACGCTGGCCAGCCTCATCCTCCATCTTGTTTCAAAATGGCGGCTATTAAATTAAGAAAAAATTATGTTTAAAGTGAAATGCAAAAAAATTAGAAATTGAAAAATATTTCTTTCTTAAGTATTTGACCTTGATATAAGGATTCCGGAACATTTTTTGTTTTGTCTTTATCTTAAAAAATGGCTCAGATATAGCAGTTTGAATTTCTTTATGTGGGTGACATTTTGAAAAATCTGATTTTTTGCCTGCGACAGCACTCCTGTATATCAACCGATTCCGATGTGAGTGAGCATGTGCACAGGAATTACTAAAGTCTCGACCAACTTCACTAGTTAGCCTCATCCACCATGTTGTCTTAAAATAGCAGGAACTTCAAGATATCGCCGAATTTGGCAACCAAATGCAAGTTTCTTTAAATAAAAGCAGCTTGGATAAAGTTGACTAATTTTGCGAAATTCTGAATCATAATGATTTAGTACTGATAAAAATTAGTATTGAATCTTCTGTAGTCGGTTTCCACTAAATTGAACTTCGTGTTTTTGAATAACATAAGCTAGCTTTTTAAAAATAAGGAATATGAAAGCTATTTCTTCCTCCCGGCACTGGCCGGAAGGACTTTTTGAAATAGCGTACTGCGCTTGCTATTGAGTGTATAAAAAAGTTGTAAATATGAAAGTTGTAGAGAATTTTATCCTCTTTAATACTGTAATTGACAAATAATACGCTACGGCAACAAATCTCGAGATATTTCTAAAAAATCAAAAAATGTCCCAAAATTTTGTTGTTTTCCGGCCACAGAAAATTTAGCCTTAAGAAATTTTGTTATTAAACTTGATTTTTCCATGTTAGCATCATTATAAACAAATTAGAAAAAAGAAATCTTTTACCGACCTTTTGCAAGGTAAAATGTACATTTCCCCTGGACTATTATCTGTTTGTCCATTTTTTTTTTTTGCCTAGTGTATACTGTTCTTTTTACAAATGCTTAGATCGGTGTTGAATTCAGACATTTTTCTTCGGAAGGTATTCCTGCAGTTCCCGGAGGTTAGAGAGGATAGACAAATATTCATTTTTTTTCTCTGAAACTTGTCCATTAATTTTCTTTACTCAGTCTGTGTTTTTTCAATATATCAATATGTTCTAAGTGGCAAAATTCCAAGAAATATATTTCAGCTCATTTGCTTTTTTTTTCTTGTTTTTTAGCGATTTTTAAGATACATTTAATAAAACTAAGGATCCGATTTTTAGTAATAAATAGGTCATTTTTGAAAAAAAAAGTAATTATTCATTATAACTGCATTTAGTACTACTGATTCTCAACCTGTTTTATTTTGCGTCACAACTGAACTCATGATTCAATTTTTTGCGGCACACTACACTTACTATGATGGAAAACATGAAAATAATAGATGCATTTTTAAATGTACTTAATAAAATAAAATAAATGTATCACAACTAAAAACTAAAATATTTTGTGACAATTTGTTATATTTTTATATTATTAGTATTTTAGAAATGTATTGAATTTTTAATGAAATCCATATTTGAAAATCTTCTTGCAAGGATTTAGCCAAGATTTTTTTTCTGCTGGAGAGGGTTGTGTCAAGTGTGGATAGGTGGATGTGTTCTTTAAAATTTTAGCAGAGTAAATCTAAAGTTTGTAAAAAATTTGTTCAATCTGTTTCATGTCATTTTGTTAATTAATAACATCTTGATATAACTTTACTGAAAATTATCGCAGTACACCTGAGGTCATTTTACGTCACACCGCTGTGCCGCGACACACCGATTGAGAAACACTGTTTTTTACATGTGAAACAAAGTGTGTGTTTTTATATGTGTACACTATTGTTCAAAGGATTCAAAGTCCCTTATACAAAAAAAAAAAAAAAAAAAAAAAATTAAGGAAACACCCATTGCAGTAAGCATAAACAGGAATATTCACATTGTTCTAGGATGTCCAAAAACAAATACTCATGATATTTCCATAGAAATAAACTTTACAGTGGAATTTTCATTCCTTCTATCACATAATTGCATGCTTCGTCAGAAACATGAAATCTGAGTAACTCTTCAACGTAAAAATATTGAAAGAAACGTGTTCTCTGGAATATGACCAAGAAATCGTGAGCCCATACATAACATGCGATCGGTACATCCGTTTCACACTCAAACAAGCTGCCAATAACTCAAGGTTTACACAGTACATTTGCCTTTCGTTTGCACTCTCACCTCAAGGATGTAGTACCCTCAATTTTTTTACTGTTGTTGTTCAAGCAGCGTCTTTCGTTGTCATGGTTCCCCACGTGAGAGGTCATAGCTCTCAAGCTTATAAACGTCCGCTTCCGTAAGGGTCAAGGCCCCAACCCTTAATCCATTTCGAATTAAAAATAAAGAATGGAAAAAAATCTATGTTGGTCAAGCTTTTTTCCTCTAACCCCGAGAAACCCTTGAATGAATTAAGGCTTTCACTTCTTTTGTATTATTGTTCTCTGTGTAGAATATTGCCTTTATCTTTCTTTTATTATAAAATGTCGGAAGATTATAAAAATGCCTTCAGAGTTACGGTCACGAATTCGTGGTTAATAAGGTTTTTGGTGACGTGCTGCTTTTATTTTTTTTCTGGAAAATGAGTTGATGTAACTGCTAAAAGTGTGTGAGACGTCCGTTCCAAGAATTATAGGGATATCACAGTAACAATTTAGCGGAAATATTTCAAATTCGCTCATATTTTAACCCTATATGCCTCAAATTTTGAATTAATGAAAATTTCGCTTTCCAAAGTATTTTTCCTGATTTTTTTGAAAATATGTTAGAAGATATATCCAATCATTAAATAAATTTCAAAAATTATTCCATCGTCTATTAAAATTAATAAACTAAACCGGTGATTATATTAATATGGTGGGATATTTGCAACTCTTCTCAAATAACTTGTTTTAAATATTTATTTATGCCTAAGTAGAGCAAGATCACCAGATCGCTTGGATCCGGTGTAGACCCTATTATATCGTATAGAATTTGAAAAAAAAAAGTGTAATGACCGTGCAATATAAATACAGAAATTTTTCAGAACTGAAAATTTTCATGTTGTGAAAAATTTTCATGAAAATTTGAAAGAAGAAAAGAAATGTTAATGAAAATTTTCATATGTCTAGAATTTTCATGCAACTAGAAAGCTGAAAAGTTACAACGAATAATGCTTTTGAAATATGATAAACTAGAGTATCTATAACTTACCACAAATTATATGTCTGCCAATCGATGTGTTAAAGAAAATTTATTACTTTTTTTTCTTTTGTATAGCATTTTGAAGTTCCATCGGGGCATAGAGTCCTGAAAATAATTAGATTTTTAATTAGAGATACGGCTCTTAGGGCAACATTTTCATTTTACACCTCAAAACATTATTTAACACTTTACCGCGTGATTTTTTTTCTGCCATTAAACAAACAAAAACCCCTATTATACTATCTTAGTAATGTGAAAAAAGAAATAATATGTATTACTTCAAATTTTCAATCAAAATTTTGAATATTTTGTCGTTTCTGATATAAGGTGGCATGCAGAGTACAGTTTACCTTGTTATCCAAAATTTACCTATTTGCATCAGTATTAAAAATATGATACGAAACCCTCTCTAATTAATAAAACATTGTATAATATTTACCTGATAATATTTTATACTCTACCTTTGCCTATTTGTTAATAAAAATAAAGAAATATTACCCTTTAACATATGATTCACACTTCTGTTATTTTATAAAACAAAATACACAATATACAGCCTGTGAAGTAGATTGTATTGACGTTATTTGATACATCTGATTTCTCCCAGATGTGGAACAAGACTAACTGTGCAAATGGAAGGCATATGGTGAAATATGTAGTACTACTTATTGGCATGTGTCATATGATGCAAAATACCGTGAAGAGTTTTTATAATAGTTACCCGGGGAAGGTCTTTTGTGATATGCACGCCTTTCACCTGCCCCTGCTGCCAACTTCACACTATGGCGAAAAGAATAGTACTCCATATGTTTCAAAATCATAACCCCTGTAACTCAATAATCTATATCAATATTGAGTAAAATTTCAGCGAACGCCTAGATTGCATAAGTAACATGCAATGAACTACATAAGGAAAAGTACTTTCAGACAGATTAAATTTATTTTCATCTCCGCCAGAAAGCAAAGAAGCCCTTTCTTCGGTGTGAATGAAATAAAAAGACAGAGAAAGAAGTAAAGCCATTAAAACACGTGCTTATTGCAGTTGCTGACAAACTCAGAAGATCATTTCACCTTTGTTCCTAAATGCATGAAATTTGTAGGTATTATTGTTCAGATAACAAGAAATCGCATACACGTTTCTCTTTTACTCAGACTCAGCAAGTCCGAAGTTCCAGTCTGAGTCATATTCTAGGCCTAGACTCTGCTGACTCATCAGTTAAGATGATTGTGTATACATCTAACTTTTATAAAAAATCATTCGAAATGTCATAACATTTAAATTTGCTATTGAAACAGATTCTGTAGTTGTTTTTATTGAAATATTTAACCGTAACTCTCTTAGCGTAATATGCCCTCTGCCTATAGCGTACACCATCTGTCTTATGACTACATCACTGCTGTCTATATGGGATTATTGTCGGAAGAGCTTTTTAATGTATGTTGGATTCGCATATACTTGCCCAGCGATAGTTAGTTTAATAATTATGTGAGTAAAAACTGTATCAATTTGAATTGTTTTGTTATTTTGAGAGTGCGCGTGAATTCGAGGATACATGATGTCCTGTTCTTGTGTAATCCAAACTTAATTAAAAGGATATGCAACTTTTTAAAGCGTGTATTACACCCATGGATAAATTTGTTTATGTAAATGCGTTCACAGTGATGACGCTTTTTAGTGACAGCGGATTCGGCTCATTGATTGTGTATAAGTTATGTTTGTCAATTAGTCTATGTCCTCCAAATAGCTTGCGTACAGTGTTCGTTTCATAACACAATTTATGGTTTTTACCTTTAAAAAAATTATAAGTAAGTTATATTAGAAGTTGGCGAAAGATGCACAATTTAATGTATTGTTCAATCACCTTGAAACATGCCGTAACACATGTACATGCTAGTCATGTCGACGGACAGACAAACGTTGTGTAATTTTTTGCCTTAAAACTAATGATCTTGGCGATTACTGGCATGAAATTAAATATCTTCAAATCAATTTAAAATCTCTCTTTATTATGTATCCTTAATTTACACTTTAACTTGCCTGTTCACAGACATGACATATTGCATGGCCATGGAGTTGACTTTTTAAGTGTACCTTTCTGGTAATAGGCCCAATATGCTAAAATTTTAAACAATATTTTATAATATGAGCATGAGCGTTATTTTTTTTTCTTTTTGTTCTTCCTTGAAAGTAAAACCTTGACCTTCTGTTTGCGGAAAAAAAGAGCTTTTTACCAAGAGAGCTTCTTTGTTGAGATCGGACTTTACTTTCTCCTAGAAAGCAAACATTACTGTCATGAGACTTCTCTTTTGCAATTTTTCTTCTTTTTTTTTTTTTTTTTTTTTTTTTCGTTTTGTTCCTCTAGACAGCGTACGGACGCAACAAATATGCGTTCTGGTGGTCACTGACATCTTACGGAGCTGATGTTCAGACAAAATGTTACTCTTCGTCTGGGTACGTAATAGTTACGAACATCATCAGGAATAAAATGAGTCTGGAACTGAAATTGACTGATAAATAATAGTAGATGGTGGAAGAAAATCTGACGGGAAGGGAATGGTTATTAAGGCGGAGTTTAGGATGTATTTCCCAAATACACTGCTTTCTCGTCGAAATGAAATCGTTGGTACGCCTTATGTATTTCGTAAAATTGAACTTTTTCTTCCAAAAATCGCATACTCTTTAACCCATTATCTACTGACGATACTTATAAGTACCATTAAAATAACTTAACTTGTTATAAAATTCATTCAATACATCGATTAGTTTTAATACAGTTTAGAATGAGTTATAGATACATTACTTTATGTTGTTCCAAAAGCATTAATGGTTACACGAAACAAAAATATTTTTAAACGGATGATTTCTTTTGCCTTTGCATCTTTTCAGCTTTCTTGGCGTTAGGGGGTGGGGGGGGGGGATTTTTCAATTCGGATATATTTCTATATTGCTATTGTAAAACATTATATTTGTACATTTCCTAATTCTACAAAATACTAAGAAAAATATTTAAAATAAAAGATTTGAGTGAGTTTATAAATATTGCACAAAATCCCTATAAATTCAAATTTAATTAATCCTTCTAAATCATTCAATTCCTCTAAAATCCTTCTAAAATTTATTAAATGATTATTAAATCTTCTAATGGCAGTTTAAACAATTCACGAAAAATGCATTAGAAGATAAAATTTTCATGAATTCATAATTCACTACATAAAGGGTTAAAACTAATAAACTTTAAAACTAATTTGAAGGATATAAACGCAGTAACATTTTCTACTCCTTTGAAAAATAAATTATTTAAACGTTAAAGAGAAATTTTTAAAAATTGCCTTTTTAGGAGAATTTATTTTCTTTCCGAAGTAAGCTAAAATTATCAAATACTTAAAAACTCTTTCAAACATAACTGAAAAGTGTTTATGAATTCGGTTTGTCTGTTAGCCCATTTGCCTGCCGTCTGATCATGCAATAACTCTCGTAAATATACTCGGATTGCCATGAAATTTTTATATGTTATTGAGGTTTACTATAAAATTTTCGTTATTGAAAATGAAGTGTCTAGCATTTATGTTCGTTTTCAGGAACACGCAAAGAATTTCGTTACATTATGGTCTATGGGGGAAAATTGTTTGAACAATTTTATTCATGTTACCATATTTCAAACATAATGAGATTGGTATGTATCAAAGAAGTGGTTTAAAACCTGCTTTCTCAGAACCATAGAAAAAGTGTCATTTATAGTTAATTTAGAGGTAGAGGGACACACAAAAGAATTCCGTTACATTATGATCTATGGGAAAAATCGTTTGCGGTAAAATTTAACACTAAAAAGACCAGGAATTTTACTCTAATTTTATAAAAATATTTGTCACCAGAATTTTTATTCAAAACTGTTTAACTTATTTATCTAACATTTTTCTTCTTATTTGCCTTTTAAACTTATTTTATAAAGAAATTTCTGGTTTGAACTGAAATATATATTCATTTGGTAGGGGTCAAATGGCCTTTCACGGTCCTTTTAGAGTTAATGATGTTATGATAGTACTTGGTAATGAAATTAAAAAGGATGAATGAGGCGCACTACAACATGTTTTCTGTAGATTAAGAACTGTGTAGCATTAATCTTCATTTACAGAGGCGGACAAAACAATTTGGTTCCAGGACTGACTAGGAGCGATTTCATTTTATGAAAAAATTGGCCAGTGAGCCCGTCGGCAGCATCGCAAAGCGCAATTTGACTAACAAAAAGATAATGCTTTGTATCTGGTCGGATTGTTGTGGTATTATCCATAAAGAGTATCTGGAAAAAGGTAAAACCATGGACAATAAGGTGTACAGTGAGATGCTAGACCGTGTTGACGCTGCTATCAAGGCAAAACGTCAAAATGAGTTCCGGAGCAAGAAGGTAATGTTTCATCAGGATAATGCTATATCATGTCTGCATTCACCGGTTGGACTCTGTATGAACTCGAATGGGATCTTTTACCGCACCCACCATATAACTCCGACATCGCTTCTTCGGGCTTCCACCTTTTTTCATACCTGCAATTACATCTTGCCGGCGCTATCTTTTTTTCTGTACAGGACGTGCGAAATGCGGTTGATCTTTTTCTGGACTCGGGGCCCCCAAGCTTCTGGGCCGAAGGCTTTGAAAAACTGCCAAAACGTTGGCAGAAAATCATAGATTCGGGTGGTGAAATGGTTATAAAGGATTTAAAAAAAATAACTGTTTTACTAAAATATTTATTTTAGTTCAAATTTAAAAGTGTCCATTATGGATACAAAGTTCACCACTGCTACCATTACTTTAATGTGCAAATGGGGCGGTAAGTAAATTAAAAATAATAATAACCAACTTTTATGCAGTATTAATATATCGATCATTCCCTTATTTAACGATAACCTCAATTTAACGATGACTTTTAACGTGCCCATTGTAATCGTTAAATCAAGGTTCGACATTAATTTGTAAACGACATTATTTATATGCTCATTTTATTTTATTTTTTCCTCTCAGATCCTGGAACAAGAGAAGCACAGTCTACGTCGGAAACTGGATGCCTTGGAAGGTGAATATGACAGCCGGGTGGCCGAACTGCAGAACGACCTGCGGCAACTGCGGAAGGAGCTGGAGCGACAGTGCTCCTCCCACCGGAACCAGGAAAAGGAGAAGGGTCAGCTACTGGAGGAGCTCACCGAACAAAACCACAGGCTCACTGCCGAGCTTAAACAAGTAGGTTTTTAAAGAAATCCGTTTGAATATTACCCGGAAATATATATATATATAATATAAACTTTCTGTACAATCATACCATTGAAGCAATTTAAATTGACCAATAATTATGAAATCAATATTAAACACATCAGAAACCGAATACTAGTTAAATTGTATAGTTAAGTGAAAATACCTTATGAAAATTTAAAAGGGATTTAAAAGGGGAAAAAAGCAAAAACGATTATGAATACAAAAGAATGCTTATATTATGAATTACGTTTTCAAAGGCACAGAATTTACATATATAAGCAAAATTATATACAGTGAAATCTCCTTGAACGGCCACCTCTAAACAACGACAACCTCCGAATACCGGCCACATGTTGATGGAACAAAACACGTTCCGTAGCATTAACATTAGTATGAGCCTCCAAATAAGGAATTCTGAACAAAGGCCACTCAAAAGTCACGAGAAATTTTTTTACAGCTCCTGGTACAACTTCATATTTATTTGCAAACCGAAATGTGAAGCAGATCAAAAAAATTTACTTGATATGTCAACAAACAGAAAATGAAGACATTAATATTAATGGGGGAAATTTACATAATATTCTTAGAACGGCAGGCATAACTAACATAAAGGACAGCTTGTTTGTATGTCTGGTCAAAAATTTAGCTGTTACTGCCGCATTTGATTTCATACAGCAAATGGGGGAAGATAGGAGAGAGGAAGAGGAAACAGATTATAGAAAATTTCCAGTATAAACACATTCACGACGGAAAACGAGAATTGTCGTTTTCATTCAAAAAGCATCATTGACTAAGGAATTCGTCTCTACCTCGCAGAAAATGCATTTATATCATGTTGTCCCTGTTTTTTTAGATTGTAAGATATTTTATATTAAATTCATACATTTAAAGATATTTACCGATGCATAAACTTGGGAAATCAATCTAGAAAACCAATATACAAAAGACTTTCAGAACAGGGAAAAGCTTCTACCTTTAAAAATTCACATTTCAAAAAAATTGCCCGTCGGCAATGTGTTAACACATATACCGAAGATTTGATGAACCTTCGTGAAATCCAAAATTTCTCATTAAACCATAATGATGATGAGTTGTATAGCAAATTAAGTCATATTTTTATTTATTTATTTATTTATTTTCAGAAATGCATTTGCAGAAAAACAAAGCAACTCCAATTCACTGATTTTCTCATTATATTAAAGCAATGAGAATGAATTAAAATGGCTGTGTGTATTTCTATTTAAATTTATGTAATTTTGATTTTTTTTTTTTTTAATGAAATATCTGAATAACACCCACGTCTGAAGAGCGGTCACTTTTCACCGGTCCTACGGTTAATCGTTATTCAGAGGTTACACTGTATATATATATATATATATATATATATATATATATATACGGAAAGATAAAAATTAACCCCTTTTTTAAAACTTAAATTCAAAAATTTTAAATTAAAAGCCCCAACTATTATCATTTAACTTTAATTCTGAAGCTTACAGCTGTCTTGCCCCTGATAACATTCTTTTCCAGCCTGACATTTATTACTTTCAAACTTCATTTTCGGACAATCCTTATAGACCTAGAGGCAGCAGCACAGGCAATCACCTCATCCAGTTCACGGCTGAAATTCCAGAATTAGTTAAAACTCGATTCGCATATCAAAACGCAAACGGTCTGCCAAGTCATATCTTGGTGGAAAACACCTGAAAAACCGATTTTAGCGGTCGACTCGTAGGTTTACCATTGTGCTTTCCTGCACCCAAAGGTATGAAAACATGGAGGACTGGCAGTAGAAAAGTACAATAATAAACTTACGAGCCAACCGCTAAAATCGGTTTTTCAGGTGTTGTCCACCAAGATATGACTTGGAAGACCGATTGCGTTTTAATATGCGAATCGAGTTTTAATTAATTCTGGAATTTCAGCCGTGAACTCGATTAGGTGATTGTGCTGCCGCCCCCGGTCTATTAAGATTTAATTTGCTAGCCTAGTGCTTTTTACAACAGTTTGTGGTTAGCGTTGCTCCCGGGTTGCCCTCTGATTGAAATAATTTAAATTACTCCTTTTTATAGGCGGGAGCAAACTTTTCCCGTGGCTTTTTACCACCAAGTTTTGCTAAACAAATTTGTGCCGCTCGATTGTGCGTTTTTTTTTTTTTTTTTTTGGGGGGGGGGGGGAGGCATTCGCGAACAACTGAATTATCTCAGCCCTGTTGGACATTTTGTTTCACAAAAGGATAATAAACCAGATCCTCTATCTTGTGTTTTCTTACGTTGGGTAACTTATCGAACATGTTACATTAGAATGACAATCAAACCTAGATCTACGAACAGCCAGCAAGAAAAGAGGAACGGCCCCGACATAACATCGGGTTCGTTACATATATGATATCTGGAATAGTATTAATGAAAGACGCAGGGAAATTTAAATAGTTATAATCTTTATTTTCAACCAGCAACAGGTGTACTAGAAAAATAACATGACATAACATCAGGGCATCAGAAAACCAGAATCAAAATAGTACGTATGGCCAAGGGTGGTGATTTTTCGTAAAATCTTGCCAGCCAAAGATTTTTTTGCCCAACCAACAAGATGCCAGTATACAGTCAAAAATATTTATGGTACAATTTATATGACGGCAAAATTAATTCATTAATACAATGCGTTGCCATATTAGCATTTGTATAAAATTATGAAAGGTATGCAACAAAAGAATGCTCAGTGCAATTTTGAACTTATTGTCGTGTTTGTATTGCAGAAATTTGAAAAAACACGAAATATGGCCGACGAATAAAAAATATATATATAAAAGTTTTTTGTGTATTTCTTATATATTGAAGCGTTTAAAAGACTGTTTAAAAATTCACTCAACTGGTCTGAAAATCCACTCGTCATGTGACGAGTAGATTTATGCATTTACCCACACTTGCTTATAACCTAGAAGACTTTATTAGAGTGCTTTAGACTCAGCGCACCCCCAGCTTTTTATGGACAACCCTGTGTTGAAAGTCATACTGTGTGTGTAATTATGAAATTTCTAGGTTTGCGGAATTCAGTTTTGATTTCTCTAATCTAAGAATGTAAAAGGCAGTCATTTAACAATTTATATTCTCACGTTACTGCTTAATACAATACTTTTTAATCAAGCTTTCCATCAAAAAAAAAAAAAAAAAAAAAAAAAAAAAAAAAAAGGAAGGAAACTGCCTCATTCGCATATTTTCTTTTTTTACGTGCCATAGAAGCTATTATTATTATTATTATTTTTTAATTAAAATAACAGGTTGAAGTCAAAAAAGTTAGTATAGCTAACGTATATCTATAAAGTAAAATATGTTTGCTTCAGATAAATCATTCTCAGAAATGTCAAAATAATGAATTAAAACTGTTTCATTTTAGTTATTTTCTTATGCTGCAAATTACGATTTTTATTTATTTTTTTTCTTTTTGGTACCGTAACTTCTAGTCTTAAGGCAAATAATGGTATGTGTTTTTGTCTCTAATTAGGACGAATTATTAAAATTTTAAAATGAGTTTTATTATTTTAAAAAAATCTATAACGATTTTTAATCTTAATATTATTTTTTTAGGTTTTCGTCGTAAATATTGTTCAGAGTTGTTTGCTCTTAGGTTTCTTTCACACACTAACTGTCCAACTTTATCACGTGAAATTAAATATTTTTTATGGGTAAAAATTTTGCATCTTACGCTAGATGCAACGGGGATAAATGTTCCAGATTGCCTCAATCCCAGATTACACCGCAATAATATATAATTTATAGTCTCGCTAAACTGACCGGAGGCGAGTTTTTTACCATTACTTTCAAAATATTTTTTTTCCTTTCTTATTTATTCCAAATTTGAACCGACATCCTTCGGGTGCATTGAAAGATTGCGTCATCGCTTTAATCCGAAAATTACCGTACTGCTCGCTCATCCGCTCATCGTCGCCGCTCATATCGTCAATAGCAATTTTTAAAGATTCCGTTTGTAGTGCTGCCATCTATACGCAGTTATAATTACTATATTCAATCATAATGTTTAATTTTAAAGTATCGAAACTTATTAAACAAATTTGTGCAGTATTAAACAGATTGTTAAAAGTAATGTTTCTGCCTTTTTCGATTTATTATTTCTGTTTTTTAAACTTTTAGTTATCAAAATAGCGTCTAATGCTATATATATATATTTTTTTGTTGTTTTGTTTTGTTTTTATTAGAGATAATATAAAACTGGAAATAGGAAAATGCTGTAAAAATATTTTTTTATTTCTAGCGTATAATGAGAGAATGGATGTTTACAAGAAAATTTCTTGTTGTATAGATAAAAAGCACACTTCATTTCCGCAATTAGCGATTAGGCAATACAATCTGTTGATTACGCGTCACAAATGACAGATTACATTATTAATTTTAGATGTGTAATCGTTCTCACAGTCACACCAGTGTTTTAAATAATAAGAGATGAATCATTAAAGTCATTAGTTTTACAACGTACACGAAAAGCAAATATATATGTTTGAGTGCGAAGTTATTTTTGAAATGGTATAACTAGTTATGATTTATTGTAGTTAGTTGGCTCCAAAGCTCCAAAACACATAAAAATAACTAGCATATTAGAATATGAAACTAAGCTTACAATTATTATTCGAAACTTGATTTTTAATTATTATTCGAAACTAGATTAATTTAGTGTAATTTCGTATCCAGCGATTTCTGGAGCTCCATTACCTGAGATTTATTCTGTTGAGCTGAACCAGGTTTCAGACCAGATGCTGTAATCTTCAAGGTTAGCAGGGTGAAAAAGTTCGGCCGAATCGTCCGGGATAGCTCAGATGGCAGAGCACTGGCGGCTTCAGCCAGGAGGTCCCGGGTTCGAATCCTGGTTCGGACATTTTTCGCCCAGTTGGAAATTTACATCTAAAAGAAAAGTTGTTTATTACGTTGGGAAATTTCACTTTATCAAAAGCACAATGGCGTATTACATCAGTACATCGACTATACAATAGAAATATTTACAATGTTAAAACAATACTTCAAAGTCGTTGACAATAATGGATTAGTCGCACCTTATCATAATTTTAATATTGGTAGATTTTCTGATATATTACCAACCAATACAATCCAAATACTTTACCAAAAATTGAGGCTTTATTAAAAACGAGTCGAAACCCGTGTAATTCGATTAATGAAAATGTTTAAAAGAACTGACTGATTGAGTTTATATAAAAAATAATAACAAAAATAATTACAATAATTAATCGATAGTATATTGGATAGCCTAACTTTTAAACTTTAGTTAAAAATAATATTTGTTTAATTTTAAATTTTCAAATTATTCAAAAATTAAACCTTAATACACGTAATCAGTAACGTGTAATTAAGATAATGAAATTATGAAGTTATTAATTGAGGCTTTAATCTTTGGTATTACGTGATAAAAAATCAACGAAAATTGCCCCACTATAACACAATTATAATTATTGTTTTTAACAATATCTAAAAATAATATCTTTTCCAACGCCAAAAAATTGGCATGCATACTTTTCATATTCAAATTCACTATTTTAAAAATATTTTAACTTACAATAAATTATTAATAAATATATTCCCAAACTTGATGTCACGTTTGCAAGTTACAATTTTGCATGTAAACATTCGCACTCTTGAATTCGGGTTCTAATCTGAGTGCCACCGAAATTCAGAAACTTACTTTTAGACACATTCGTAGTAAATATTTAGTTTTATCAAAGAAAATACTCATTTCATTTTTACTATGACATCATTTTCACCCGAAGAAGTCCTCTGAGATGAGCGTCGCAATCTCAGTATCAGCAAAATGAAAAAAATATTGAAATGTAATAGCTCTGTGAGTAAAAATGCGTTATTTTAAATCGTGACGTCATTTTATGTTCAAAAGTTTTAAAAGGTTATTTTTAATTGTAATACAAAAATGGCATCCCTAATGAAACAGTAATTCTCATTGTTTGCCTTCTCTCTTCAACAATGGAAGTTACCCGATTGCACCAATGCGAAGAAATTTCATAAAGGACTTTTAAAATTAAAATATAAAAATTGGATTGTTTTAAAAAATAGCGAGTGCGAGCACATCTACAAAAAAGTGCTTTCATTAAAAAAAATAATCAAAATAATTCGTGAATATTGTCTAATTGTTGGTAATCAACAGAAGCAAATTAAGAATATATATATTTTTTAAAATTTCGAATTAAGGTTATAGTAATTAAAGTACTTAACTCATCTGATTATTTGCAATTATGTAACTTTTGATATAACCCTAAATTATCACAAGAAACAGATTCATAAAAGTAAACTCAAGTTAATAAAGTATGAAACCTAGATTTAATTAATTAAATCAAACTATTTTTGAATTAATTTTGAGCTTTTTGATATTAGCTCATTTATTATTATTATTAGTTAAGTATTATCCTTGTTGTAGGATAACCTTTAATATTTCAAAGTTCTTCCCATATCTATGCAAAATGCTTAAAACTATAAGAGGTGTGCATCATTTAACACTAACTAAAACCACGTGATTAGGAAATCACCAAACGAATCATCAGCACGTTATGAAACCAACCGACAGAAAGTAAAAACAATTTAGATAATCGATTTAAAAGCGACAAATCAGTTCTTTTTATCACCTACAATACAAAAATATTATGATTTTGATTGAGGAGGTTGAGATTTGTCATTTACTAGATCTAGATCAGTCAGATGATCGACTGATAGAGTTTTACTCAAGGTAATTGATAATAAGCGGCAGCATTTTATTATTTCTATTGTCCGTACGCATTCTTCAGTCAAGTCGTTAATGCCGAAGGTAATATTCATTTCCGGATTCTAGATGTCTATCTTAGAACTCATAGAACCGCTGATATATAAGGTAATAATTATTTTGAGATTTTTCATTTAATCCTTTCTGCCCCGACGGTACTTCAAAGTACCATTAAAAGAACTTGTTATAAAATCCATTTAATACATGGATTAGTAGTAATACAGTTTAGAACGTGTAATAGATACTTTACTTTATCTTATTTCAAAAGCATTATTGGTTGCACTAAACAAAAATATTTTTGAAAGGATGATTTATTTTTCATCTGTACCTCTTCAGCTTTATTGACGTTGAAAGATTGTGGGTGGAAAGTTTCAGTTCTGAATTATTCCTATATTTCTATTGTAAGAGCATTATATTTGTACATTTTCTAATTCTATAAAATACTAAAAAAAATATTTTAAATAAACCATTTGAGTGGAGTTATAAATATTAGAGAAAATCCCTGTAAATACAAATTTAATTAATTTTAATTGGCAAAATCCGTCTAAAATTTGTTAAATGATTGTGTAAATCTTCTAACGTAGTTTCAAAAATTCACGAAAAATGCTTTAGAAGATGAAATTTTTCATGAATTCATAATTTGGGACATAAAGGGTTAATAGTTTTCACCGTGAAGATTATCATCTTAATATGCATTGATACTCATTACTAAATATCATTATAAAATTTATTTATCATGCTACTCATAAGCATGATTCTTCAAGGCATTTTAAAAAAGGAGAAAATAATATGAAAATGATATGTAAAATTTATCATAGAAATATATAATTAATATATCAGAAAATCATTATTAAACGTAGTAGAGGAAAGGAAGTCATTCTAAAATATTAAGTTTTAAATATTTGTCTATTTTAAACCTTTTTTTTTCGAAATGTAGGGAGAAAGAGGGTAAAACTGCATATTTTACTATTAGTTGCTCCTTTTAGCCATAATTTTAAACGGACTTTAATATTATTATTATTATTAATACTATTATTATTAACGAGTCCTAAAATATCGCTTTTCATTTTTTTTCTCCTTAAAAATGCATAAAAGTTTTCTCTAAATATATGTTCAGGAATTATGAAAGTTTAAAGCTTCGAATGGTAAATTTATTTGTATAATTAAGTCTAACGGAAATATTATTTAGTTTGGTATTTGCATATTTCAAACTTTTTGAAATAACTTTTTGTTCATTTTTTTTTTTTTTTTTTTTTTTTTCAAAAATTAGTTTCAAAAAGCATTTTTTAAAAATAAATTTTCTGAAAAATTATGAGCTGTAATCTATAAATTATTTAACAGAACTCAGTTTTTAAAGGCTTCAAATGTGTGAATCAAAAATTACAGCCATTTAGTTTTGGAAAATGACATAATGTTGTCTATTTCCATGGAATCTGAATAGAGTATCTGCACGTTTTATGCATTTACGGAAGAATATAATTCTGCAATATACAGAAAGTTGCCAGTTTGGATTTGAGAGCATTCTTAAGCAATCCATACTTTTAATTGAAGTATATTGTTTGTACTGTATTTGGACAAGTCTTCTGAAAGTGGTGTTAAATGTGGTTGAAAATCTTCCATGTTAAAGCAAAAAACATGCAAAAATTTCATCATTTTTTTAACAAAAACTTTATATTTTAACTTTATAAAACTTAAAACTTTATATTATTTTTATTATTAACACGAATTAAAGTTCTATTTTTACACAAATATCGAAATGGTCCCACATAGTCATATGCTTCAGCTACAGGTCATTTCGAAGTTTACTTTCCAGTATGATCGCAAATATTATATGTTTTTTATTCAATTTGTTGTTGGTCCCCTAATTTTTTTCTTAATTAAGGCTTCGCTTAAAAATATGGTGAAACACGTTCTTTATATCTTTGAAGTTTTAGAAGAATCCGTCAAATATTTTTCTAGATAATCGACAAAACGTCTGAAGTCGAAAGTGTCCAATGAAGTTCGGCCATACAGTATATATAACAAAAATATAATTTGCAGAACAAATTTAAAAAAAACACAAAGCAATTTATTTCCTACATTGTTTCGGCCCGCGAAGGGATAGATCTTAAGATATTTCATTTAGTTGATTCTACATTTAATGCTATTTTTTTTAACAAATAAGTCAAAAAAAGTGTAACTTGAAAAAATAAAAATAAAATTCAAACAACATGACATTTAAACCACTCTAAAAACTTAGATTCCGTTCAAATGGAATCGAAATAAATCTTACTTTGTTTAAAAGCTTGTATTTTGCATGTACCTTATTTTGTATACATGCACCCATCATAAACATAATACAAAAACTGCAAAGCAAATAATTGCAAATTAAAAATGGAAAAAGTCCAAGATTTATTTCTATTATGTTTTAGGTTGGTTTGAATATCATATTGTCTAAATTTTATTTTTATTTTTTAAAGTTCAGTTGGTTTAACTTATTTGTTACAAAAATTCAACATTAAATGTCGAACCAACTAGATGAAATATCTTAACATCTATCCCTTCTCGATCCTAAACAATATAGGAAATAAATTATTTTGTTTTTGTAATTTATTCAGCAAATTGTGTTTCTATCTCAAGTTTTTTAATAACTTCTGCATTCAGATGAACTCATTTCAAAATTTTTAGAGAGTACCATAATCAGGGTTTCATTTATGCGGTATCGCATCACAACTTGTGAAGTAAATTTACCAATGATTAATCCAAAATGTTTCATTAGTGCAGTAATGCAGGTTGTTTTAGTTTGGACAAAAACTTCCAATCTGAGCATACTATAGTAACAACTTTCTTTTAACTTTATAAAAATAAATATAATCAGAAAAGGAATGGTTAACTGAGTAATTTAGAAACTTAAAAGCCTCATTTCTGATTTTAGGCCTCGCTACATGTTCTCTAACAAGAATTATTACCAAGTCGTTTTTAATTTCTTCTATATGAGTAAGAAGGAAAGTATTGAAATCATGAAAATTTTCGATCTCCGTTTTTTGATGGATTTACTTGTTTTGGGATGTCCTGAACATGATTTAATTATGCTTGGAAACTGTCTGTCCTGTCAGTCTCTGTGGGATACAATTTTTGTGGCCGCTCTATCTTAAGAACTAAGGCACGGAATTTAATCAAATTTCAGGCCCACATAGAGCTTGACGTAAATTTGCGCTGATTAGGTTTGGGTGTATATCGTCCAACAGCTATGATGTCTTTTTCTCGATTTCCATGATATCCATATCTCGGCATCTACGGAATGGAATCTCACAAAACTTAATACTTAAGAAACACTAGAAATAAACAAACAAACAAAAATGTAATTTAATAGATTACAATGACCATTTGGATTTTTTTTTTTTTTACTTAATATTTACTTAGTTTTAATTTTGGGCCATTTCGACAAGAGAAGTCGAGACAGATAAGAGGTTAAAAATCGAAAGCAATTCCACCGAATCATCCACAGATCGCGATAAATCACCTTCGCAATAAAATTTAACCGAAAAATCTAAATTTCGTCCACCAAATTCCGTCGCATCCTCTTCAACAACAGATCGCAAAAATTAAACTTCAGACGACCAAAACCTTCATCGATAAACTCTCCAAGTCCTGTTTCGAGAAGAAAAACAGTTTACAAATCGAAAACAGTTCCACCGAAACATCCACAGATTGCGACAAATTACCTACGTTGAGCTCAATTTTTCCCGGTTAGAATCTTCCGATTGTAAAACGCCGCGGCTAGTGGATTGGATCCCCTCGAGACATAGCCTTTTACCATCAATCGATTAAACATTAGATTGTTTCCTTTTTCTAATTCATCTTTTATTCTGTAATCGATTTTCATGGGCTACATAATGAGTTAAAGACCTCGATTTTTGCTTTGCAAGACGATTTTCATTTCGGCGTCGCTCTTTGGCTTTGGATTTTTCCATATCTGATAATTTGCGCCTTCAATTTTGCGCCTTCAACAAATTACTTTTTCAATTTTTAACGATTTTATGTCTTTCGATTACCCATTCAAACAATTTTTAACGATTTTGTGCCTTTCTATATTACCTATTCAAATAAAAATTCTTCTAAAAGTAAAGAACATTGTTGAATTTCGTTAAAAAAAAAAATTAAAATGCGAGCATTATTTGGCCCCATCCTCGACCGAAAACCACAACCATTTCCAAATGGTTTAAAAAAAAAAAAAAAAAAAAGACTGTTTCACCTATGAAAAAATATACAAATAATGTGTTTTATGTGTATTTCATGTAAAGATAATGTTTTTACATTAAAATAAACCTGTAGTATTAATTTGCCATAAAATTAGTTTATTCTGAAACCTAATTATTCTAAATATATCCTGAAAGGGGAAAATGTAATATTTTATCAAAGTAGGGAACAAAGTATTAACCACAAATGCAGTAGTAATAATAATTTTTATATGACAGCAGTCATGTTACATGCTCGTTGATATAATTATGTTCAGTGATAATATTAGCCTTCCACAGGCTTACTGGCAATTTTACATTCGGCGAAATTCGTTTTTGATGGTATTCTTCACTTTTTCGTCTCCTAACATACAATAGTCCGATCCATGGAGGTTGGGTATAGGTTCATCCGAAACAAATCCTACTGAGCCCTTGTCCATAGAACATGTTTTTTTCGCCAGAGCAAGTTACTTCTGCATATTTCTTTGTAAGTAAAGCATTTTTGAGCGATAAGCATGCAGACGACATCACGAAAGCCGTCCTTGCTCAGTTCGTGCGTTTATATTAACACCACAGGCGTTTTAAAAATGAATTTTTAAATCAAGAGCACTTACATGATGATTACGGACACACATCTGTTTCGGATATCCATTTTCAGACGTTGTTCTTATCCTCTTTCGGCCTGATCAGGCTATTCTCTTGACATATTTTAGGAATCTAATCACACCTGTCGAAAATTCGTATTTACCTAAAGCAAGATAAACTGACGCACTTTTTTTCTAGAATATCAATCGAAAGTATGGGACAATGCTTTCACAGCATAAAAAAATTGCTTTAATTAGTCATTCTCTCTTTTTGACATGATATTTATGAAAACTGGTTGATACATTACTTTTTAACTGTTGTTTGATGCAATAGTGATGTGCAGTGATGCCATACATTACTTTGAAGAAACTAAATTTATTTTTGGCAAACAAAATAGCGCGTTAACATCTCAAAGGTGTATTTTTCTAGGAGAAGCAGTTTTTTGTCCGACACTGTATTTATTAAAAATTATATTGATTCAACTTTGAATTTTTTTCTTCAGCAGAGGTTGCTGCTCTGTTGTATTTTTACGATGAACATCATATCGGCATCTCGGTTTTTATTGGGTTGAAATGCACCAAATGCAATGTTTGAAGTTAATTATTAAAAATACATATGTTGGTCCAATTTCATATTTGAATATCCATCAGCGGCAGCTGATAAACTATTTTTTATTATTATCAGTTATTATTCACTGATCACTCCCATTGAACGAAATGTCTTATACTTCGTAAGTGTTGATGTATGATGGTGCTATTTAAATTACTATATTAAAATTAGCATTGAAAAAAGTTTTGTGATGGATACAGCTTTTTAACTGTTGTATGATGTCATTTAATATGTAGTTTGTACAGTAAATATCCTCTAATCCGGCATCCTACGGTCCGGCACGTTGGATAATCCGGCACGACTTTCGAGAAAAATAATAGTATTTCTTGTTCGATCACACCCGGTGTTTATAATAATCTGGGGGAACGGGGATAAGAAAAAACATTTCTGTGCATAATTTGCGAAACTGTTGAAATGAAAAATAAATTTTTATCATCAGAATTAAATAATTTTTCCATTTCAGAATAGATTACTCAACTTGAAACGGAAATTGATATAAGTCATCAAAATAATAAATAATGAATGTGGATCATTAGATTCAAATGTTTGTTTTTCTCTGCAAAAGATAAACAAAATAATTTTGATGAATTTTTGGAGTACATACAAATTTACATCGAACAAAACATACAAAACATCGGAATGCGGATTGATAGACATCGTGCCGAGCTTAGTATATCGGCATGTGTGTAGGGTCACCACCTGTTACTCCACATCATACGAAATGAATTCCTAAAAAAAGCAGAGAGAAGACTACTACAAAACAACCTGATATTCGAGATTTGTTTAAAAATGGCTTCTATATGTAGGTCTATTGTGTAGACCTATAGTGCACATTTACATTTTATAGGTCATCTACATATGTTAATGTAATACTTTGCATTATTGAGTATTTTTTGTATTCTATATAGAATTTTTAAAGAATAAAAATCATGTTTTATTGTCATTTTTTGTTTAATTCTAACTTCTACGCGTTATTCCCAACATCTATCCTGTAATCCGGAAAATTTCGTAGTCCGACATGCTTCAGGTCCCCAACGTGCCGGACTAGAAGATGTTTACTGTAACAAGAATGATTATACTTTTAAAGACTGCTAGTAATTATCGACGTCATATACATATTTATATGTTTTTTACAGGCTGCCAAAACAGAAGACCAACTCCAGAGTCAGCTTCAGGCATTACGAGAACAGTTCAACGTACGGCGGTCCAACCTACACGACCACGTGTCGCAGTTGGAAGGACTGCGGGAAGAGGTGGGTGTCTATCTCAATATGAGCTGCTTCTATATTTCTCATTTTTTGTGATAATATGTTAAAATATTGCCACCACTTTGATATAATTAAAAATATTAATGCTAAATGTTCAAACACGTCAGTTAATAATTAAATAAAGTACATGAAAATATGTTTGTAAAATACTCATTTATGTTATATTATTCTAAATTATCAATTTTTAAATTCCGTTGATTTTAAAACATTAGCATTTTTATATTAGTTTCAATTTATGGTCTCCCCTTTCATTTTCTTTGGATAGATTGATTTCCACTATTCATTATTATTTTGAGGCCATTGCAATATAAAATAATGTGCGCCATTCTTTTAACAAGTTGACCTAGTCATTCTCTCCTTCCGATTTCTCCTTATAAAATCTTGTGATGCCTTGATCGCCGTTTCTTGTGAAAATTCTATTAAAATGTCCAGATGTTGTAGTCCTTTCGTGCTCATTACGAACAAGTTTTACGCAACAAAACTTGGTGTAAATATCGTTTACACTTTGGAGCACAGATTTAACGAAAAAAAAACAGCTCATATTTTGGCAACTGGGGCAAATGTGGCGCTAGAAGCTGGATTTTAGTAGTAAAATAGGAATTAGTGACTACAAAAAGGACGTTCCACGTGATTACTTCGACTTGAAACGTTCCTTTTACATTTCCATAGTTACCAACTGCTACGACTTTTGTCACCACTATTTGAATATAATAATCTTCACCTTATTTAATTGTAGATTTCTGTGATTAAATAAGATGGAGATTACTATTCGGAAATACTAGTGGTCAAAACATCGTAGCAGTTAGTAGCTATGCATTTATTTTACTGCCCAAATTCAATGTGAAACATTACTTATCATCTTAAGTGTTCTATTTAGTTTTTAGTTCCTTTGCATATGTTGCTGTCCTAACTAAATCTAAGATACTGGGGCGAAAGAGGCGCCTTCATTACTTTTGACGCTGAAAATTTCAACATTTTTCATGTTAAATTTATTTTCAATACTAAATTGCATTTATATCAAATTCTGTTGTGTTTGATGCAGTTCATATTTTTCAATCGAACTCTGAACAAACTCTTTTTTAAATATGACTGCCTTTTGTATGAAAGTATTTGGACCATATTAGAATTTGTGTAATCGTTGCAACGCTAGGACAATTTCTTCAAGTCCCTGACAAGTGTATACAACTAACTCTTTCTTACGCGAGCAAAATCACTTAATAAAACAGAATAAGTTGAATGACTTTACTACGCTAAATAACTTGAATGTTATTATAGGATTACTTAACTGATGTTGTAGTCACTTATCAATACGTATTTTTACATCATTAATTATTTTTCTATTATCATCTACTCAAATTAGTTCTCAAAATATGACGTCAGATTTGACAAGTAGACTTGCAATGCAAATGCGTCTTAAGAAATATCTATGGCTTCAGTAATCAGACGTTTGTAGAAAGATGAATGATAATCTGGGAATAGTGTTGCACGAGACTGTGTATTTAGGTAAATCAAACACTCAAGTGCAATCGATCAGATGATTGAGTAAAACTGAGAATAAAACAAATTGAACTTTTGTGGAACAAATCGAAATATTGAAAACTTAGTTAGAATTTATAAATTTGAAAAGCAATAACTCTTTCGATGCCATAATTTAATTTAATAAAAAGACGAAATACGCTTTGTTCCGAAATTAATTGGATATTCTTCACTCAGATTAGTCGCCTGTGTTTATGTCTGTGTACTAGAACAGGTTGTCTAAACAACGGCCGAGTGCAGTAGTGAAAACATTCGGCAGAGACTCAAAATTGTCTTTAAAAAGATAATAATTTAATGTAGTGCTTAAATGCTTAAACTAGAGCAATGAATTTTTCAAAAAGTCAATTCTTCAACAGACAAACCGAAAAAGGTAATATGATTGTTTGAGGAGTATAATTTTTTTCATGAATGTTCTGTTCTGAGTAAATATAATCAATATTTACAATGCTTTCTTATGCATAGTTTTTTTTTTTTTTTTGTGAATTATCAAACATTATGTATGGCAAATAATAGTTTTCGGGACAGTTCATATGACTTAAAAGTATGATTTTCATTTGAATAGGAAAAGCTCCAATCCTATGAGGCCTTCCCTTTCATACGACCCTGGTTTTTATATCCAATGTGTGCATTCTATAGTAATACTAAAAAGTACATTAGTACATTATTAAATCGTCTGCCCTACGAATTCAGTTCACATAAAACATATTCAGCAATGAAAAAGAATAAATTAGTTAAATAACTGATAGAATTTAACAATGAAGAAGTAGAAAATTGTATCCAGTCTAACAATCTAGTAGCATAGTTTTAAAGATGTAGTTTTGTTAATAAAGGTGTAATTTCCAGATTAATATCTTGTCGGAAAGAAAATACGAGCTTGAAAGGAGGATTTCTGCTCTCAGTGACGAGCGAGAAGGACTCAACGTTTCTCTAGAAGAATCCAGTGACAGAATCCTGTTGTTGGAAAAACAGAACAGAGAACAGGAGCAGCAGGTAGTTATAGATTGGTGTTTTAGTTTGCCCAGCTCTTTTTTTTTTTTTGGGGGGGGGGGAGGTCAAACATCAGATAATTTAATTAGTAATGATTATTGAATCTTAAAATTTAATATTAGATTTGATATTAGTTCACAGTTTAGTGTTAAAAATATATATATTTTTGTACTGAACCCACACTCTCTGCACTAAAACTTAGAGTCTTAAGTTCATTTAAATGTTATTCATAACCTTAGTAAATTTCTTACTTCCCTTCTATCACATTTTTTTTTCATAGTGTTTTTGTTTACAATAAATTTGCATTGGCTACTAAACAAATTACTCAGTATTTCTTTAAATCATTCGGCGTAGCAATTACAAATGCTACATACTTAATAAAGAGCTGATTAAATCTGCACCTGAGAAAACACACTACCTCATTTAGACCTCAATCTTCCCTTCAATCTTCTAAACGTGTCCCCAAAACTTAAATTGTTATTTGAATACAAAACATTTCTATTTAGAAGCTTTCCTTTATAGAAGGTACATGGTCTATTATAAATGCAATATGTCTTTTACGCCGGAAACATGTCCAGAAGATTCCATTATATAAAGGTTCCGTTTTCGCAGGTTTTACTGTATTCTATTTCAACAAAATTAATAGATAAAATTTCACAATAGAATAAATATTGTAGGGTGGGTTTTGAATGACTGAGAGAAGTTAACATTATATGTGGCTTTTCAATAATCAGGGTCTTGACTTACAAATTTTAGGCTAATTTACTTTACCTTTTAATAAGCATTTTTTAAAATTATTATGAGACTTTAAGATAAATACCTTTTGTCATTTAACGTCCTAATTCTCATAAAGTAAAATCATGACTTTTAGCAGCGAATAAGCTCCTTGAAAAGAAAAAGAGCCAAAAAACAATAAACTTTCGCAATCCTTGAGATGAATTTCCTTTATTCTAAGTATTTTGCTGCTCTTTAGTGCTAATATTAGTTTTTTTTATGCTGCAGTTTCTAATGTAAGATTTTTTTTTCAGCCCTAAAAAGTTTGCGCCCGAGCAGTCAGGACCTCTCTATGCTACGTCAATGAATGTTGCACAGAATTGATTTTTCTCAACGCTATAAAAACCACTTCATGGAAATCTAAAACGCTATGAAGTGTACATTATTATTTAATGCGCTATTTTTCTAAATGTGAATGAGTTCATAATTTGAAGGAAAAATATATGCATGTGAGATTATGAAAAATAAAGAACCGAGGTTTTTGGTGCTGGGGAGAATCTTTTCAAAATATTTGGAGAGAAGTTAATATTATCTGTGGCTTTTCAGTAATCAGGGTCTTGCTTTTCAAATTTTAGACTAATTTATTTTTCCTTTTAATGAACATGCACTTTTGTTTTATAGATCGTGTTCTCCATACCAAATTTCTTCGCACTGACAGGCCTAAGCGAAACAGCTAGATTATCAGGCCAAAAACAGGGTACTTTTTATCTCACTTTAAAAATTGCACTAAAGTAATTATGGTGCTACATTTTGTAAAATATGAGAACATGATTGATGACTCTATCTAATTATAGTGATTCGGTTCTACCTGTCTCACTGCGGTCGATTGTATAATGACAGCAATTTATTTTTTCTAAAATTGTCAAGTAATTTTCTTTGGCTCCAAGCAATTCAACAATCCATTTTGTTTGTTGTAGGGTATGTGGGGGTACAGAAACGCACTTTCCATAAATTTGATTGTGAATGAACGCATTGGTCTAAATTTATTTGATGGCTGAATAAAATGTTACATTAGAACCTCACTCAGTATCACCATCAACCTAGATTTTGCCAAATTATAATTTCACAAGAAATTGTAATTTTTTAAAAACATTACTTTGCGCGTCTTTACCCCATTGATTGCGGTAAAAACCAGCAGTGAAAGGGCAAAGACTCGTTTTGTTTAGCCGGCCAGCTGAAAGTTTACAGAAACGCAATCTACACGACATTTAGAATCTAAAGAGTTTCCGGTCTTCACTAAATTTTTGGAATTGTGGACATTTTCAGTATTATCTCAACAATCACCGGCATTTTAAAAATATTACACAAAATATGAAAAATTCAAACTTTACCAATTTTCTCTGCACGGAATGCAACTTTCTTCGCATGTTATCAGCACACAATTGGCCCGATTGAAACCTAACAGTCGACTACTGTTTAACATCGAATAAAAATACTGTGTTCATATTAAATCCACCGTTTCGTATTTTTGCTGCATGCGTGTCTTTGCCCCTCCCCCCCCCCCCCCCACCTATCCTGTATGTTTTTGTTTCTGATTTCTGTTGTTTTTCTCGATCAACTCTAGCCACAAAGTAATATCGAGGATTCTGTTTATTAGTGATGGGCGATAACGAGATGTTTTTCTCGATTTTCTCGATTGTATGCACATCTCGATATTTTTCGATTGTGTAAATTTTTTCTCGATCACTACAGTTTGCAAATTTCTTTTATAAATCATATATTATGTATTATATACGTCATACATTTATCAAGAATTGTCTGCGGGTGAACTGGAATGAGTCGATGTTAATAAAGACTAGGTGACTTCGACCGCTAGCGGGCCCCTCCTTTAATCGGGGCCCCTAATTTATACGTAATCTTGTAATATGAAATCACGAACAGGTTACCCGCTATATACGGCACTGATATATGATAGCAGGCGGGTGTGGTGTGCACGCACTACAAAATCTTGTAAAAAATATAATATCGAAACGAATGAACCTCTTGGGGGAGGGGTCAAAGCGAGCGGAGGAGCACAGCAGCTGCATAATATGATTAAGTCGTCACAGGTCTTTAGGCCTTTCCAACCATATGTCACATGAGAAGTCTGGATCTGAAAAATGCCCTCCCCGTGGGGGCAAAGGGGGGGGAGGGGTGCGGGAGGTGGATAACATGAGTAAGTGGTCATAAGCCTTTCCAACAATATGTCACATGATGGGTCTCGGCTAAATTTAGAAAAACACCCCCGTGGGGGAAAAGTGGGGGGGCGGTCACCGGAGGTGCATTACATCAATAGTAGTCACAGACCTTCCCAACGATATCTCACATGTGGGGTCTTGGCTAAATTTGGAAAAGTGTCCCCCCCGGGGGGGGGATGGGGAGATGGACACCGGAGGAGCATAACATCAATAAGTAGTCACAGACCTTTCCAACGATATCTCACATGAGGGGATTTGGCTAAATTTGGAAAAGTGCCTCCGGGGGGGGGGGGGCAAAGTAGTGGTGGTGGGGACACCGTAGGTACATAACATCAATAAGTAGTCACAGACCTTTCCAACGATATCTCACACGAGGGGTCTTGACTAAATTTGAAAAAGTGTCCACCGGGGGGGGGGGCAAAGAGTAGGGGGGACTGTCGGCGGAAGTGCATAACATCAATAAGTAGTCACAGACCTTTTCAACGATATCTCACAAGAGGGGTATTGACTAAATTTGGAAAAGTGTCCTCCGGGGGGGGGCAAAGTGGGGAGGTGGCCACCGGAAGTGCATAGCAGGAATAAGTAGTCACAAACCTTTCCAACGATATGTCACATGAGGGGTCTTGATTAAATATGGAAAAGTGTTCTGAAATTTAATATATTATAAGTAATATTTAGCGGAGGGCTCCATAAAAAAAAAATCCGATCTAAAATGATAAAAACGGAAAAAACTACCCTCGCAGTGGGGGCCAAATTGGGGAGGGGGGGAAGAAAATCTCATAATATGAAAGAGTCATCCGAGAGCTTACCGATGACGTATCACATGACTGGTTTAAAAAAAGTTTGAAAATTGCTCCCCCTCCCTCCCTCCCCCGTGGGTCCACTCTTTCGCCCCGGAATTCACACAGCCGCCACTTTAAAATTTTTATGTTCAATAAGTAATATTTACCGGAAGACTGCATAAAAAATCCACATCTAAAGTGATATTTAAATTTATTATAGAAATTGGCTACGGTTTTAAAAATTTGTTCGCCCCTTCCCCATCCCCCTTTGGGCGAAGAAAGGTTCATAATATGAAAGAGTGATCAAAGGGCTTTTCGATTATATGCCACAGGAAGGGTTCGGTAAAATTTTTAAAATTGCACCCCGCATGACTCCACTCTCACATCCTCCTCCCTCGAAATCACCCGACCCGCCTTCCTCTTTGAAATTTTTATAGTATTTAATAAATAATTTTTATCGCAGAGCACCAGGTATGTGACATCTTGGTAGGGCTAAAATAAGAGAAACTTTGAAAATTAGGGCTTCATTTCACAGCTCATTGTCCTGCCTCTTTCTCTATCTCGTCCCTTGGTACTCTCGATATATTTTCTTACTTTTCATCTCTGCCGAGGACGAGAGAAATCCTCGAAAAGCTTCTCATAGCGAAATGTTGAAAAGCGCGAGAGAAATCCTGGAAAGGCTTTTCATTGGGAGATTTCGAAAAGGAGGAGAGAAACCAGCGAGAGGCTTCCCATCGGGATAGGTTGAAAACGGCGAAAGAAATTCTCGAGAGACTTCCCATCCCGAAAGGTTTAAAACCGCGAGAGAACGAACCATCGAGCAGCTTCCCATCTGGAAGCGTCGAAATGCTGAAAAAATAATCGAAATGAGATTTGCTGACATGCGAGATGGAAATGAAGCTTTCAGAGTCAAACTTACCACGTTTCTGGTTTAAGTCATAATTTCTCAAAGGAGTCCATCTGCTTATCCAATCTCTTTTTAGCTCACAGGCTATCTAAGCCTGACAGCTAATGTACCCGTCGGTTCTGTGTGTATGCATGTACGTACGTACGTACGTATGTATGTACGTAACGCGATAACTCTTGATTAAAATGTACGATTTGCTTCAATTTTTTTTATGTTCATTCTGATAAAGCGTTCCGCTGATTAGTTTTGACGGTTCATTGGTTAAGGATAAAGGGGGAGAAGGGGGGCTGGCCCCTCCCTAATTTAGATAAATAGGTTTTTCATGCAGAATTATTCGATTTGCTCCAAATTTCGTATACCGGTTTATTATGTTAAGGAGCTTCCCTGATTAAACTTGGAAGTCCATTAGTTAAGTATGAAGGGGGGAAAGGGGGGTAGACCCCCTCCTTAATTTAGATAAATGGGTTTTTCATGCAGAATTATTCGATTTGCTCCAAATTTGGTATACCGGTTCATTATGTTAAGAAGTTGCCTTGATTAGATTTGGAGGTTTACGGTTATGTATAAAGGGGGAGAAGGGGGCTGAACCCCCCCCCCCCTTAATTTAGATAAATTGGCTTTTCATGCAGAATTATTCGATTTGCTCCAAATTTGGTATACCGGTTTACTATGTTAAGGAGCTTCCCTGATTAAACTTGGAAGTTCATTGGTTAAGGATAAAGGGGGAGAAGGGGGCTGCTCCGCCCCCCCCCTTAATTTAGATAAATGGGTTTTTCATGCAGAATTATTCGATTTGTTCCAAATTTGGGATACCGGTTTATTATGTTAAGAAGCTGCCTTAATTAGATTTGGAGGTTTATGGGTTAAGTATAAAGGAGAGGGGCTAGTCTCCCCCTTAATTTAGATTAAAAGGTTTTTCATGCAGAATTATTCGATTTGCTTCAAATTTAATATACCGATTTATTCCGATATGGCGCTTCCTTCATTAGATTTGGAGGTTCATTGGTTAAGTATGCAAGGCCGAAAAGGGGGCAAGTCCCCCCCCCCCCTTAATTTAGATAAATGGATTTTCATGGAGAATTATTCAATTTACTTTAATTTTTTTTTTTTTCTATGTTCGTTCTGATAAGGAGCTTTCCTGATTAGATTTGGAGGTTCATTATTTAAGTATAAAAGGGTTAAATTGGTTAGACCACCCTTAATTTAGCGATATGTTTCTTTTTTTCATGCAGAATTATCTGATTTGCTTCAAATTTGATATACTGATTTATAATAGTTAAGGAGTTTCTCTGATTAGATTTGGAGGTTCATTGGTTAAGTATAAAAGGGGCAAACGGGGGGATATTTCCCTTCATTTATTTTTTGAGGGACATTATTCTTTGAAATAAGAGTATAATATGCAATTAGTGTGAATAACCTGCGAGCTCAATGCCATCAGTTTAACTGGCACTTATCTTTTTATTGCTATTAACCGATGTGGGTTATGAAGCATAGTGGTTTATGTATTCAGTTCTGTATAGTCTTAGTTTCAAACTTTACTGTTAAATTTAGTGTCATTTTGCCCCAAATTTTCAATGTTTCTCTTATTTTAGCTCTGCCAAGCTGCCCCATACCTGGAGACTCAGATAAATACTATTTATTAAATACAAAAAGTTCAAAGAGGAAGGTGAGTGAATTCTGGGGGGCGCGAGAGTGGACAAAGGGGGGGGGGTAATTTTCAAACTTTTACCAAACCTCTCCTTGACATATCATCGGAAAGTCCTTTCACCATTCTTTTATATTATGAACCTTTCTCCTCCCAGAGTTGAATTCCGGAAGGGGTTCGGGGTGGGGGGTGGGGGGGGAGCGGTGCGGGGGTGACTTTTTTTTAATTGTAGAGATTTCTACAATAAATATCATTAAATGAGGTTTTTTAATGGAGCCCTCCGATAAATATTATTTATTAAATATAAAATTTTAAAAGCGGGGCTGCGTGATTTCCGGGTATATTCTGGGATAAAAGAGGGAACCCACGTGGGAGGGGTAGATTTCAAACTTTTTTTGGACCAGTCATTTGATATATCATCGGAAAGTTTTCGGTTATCATCGGAAAGTTAATCTTTCATATTATGAACCCTTCTTCTTCCCTCCCTAGTTTGGCGCCCCGAGAGAGGCACTTTTCGAACTTTTTTGAAATCGTAGCGTTTTTAAACATTTTAGATCTTATTTTTTTACGGAGCCCTCCGATAAATAATTTTTAATATATGAAAATTTCAAAGAGAAGGATGGGTAGGGTATATTTCGGGGGGGGGGGGGGGGGCACGATAATTGGAATCCTGGGAGTTGGGACTCTTTTTTATCATTTGCTGACACCCCTCATGTGATATATCATTGGAAAACTCTGTGACTACTGTTTCATTTTATATATCGCCCGCGCCCCTCCCCTTACTTTTCCCCCGCGCGGGGGCACTTTTCTAAATTTAGCCGACACCCCTCATGTGACATATCGTTGGAAAGTCCTGTGACCACTTATTAATATTATGCACTTTCCTTGCCCCTCCCCCCCTACTTTGCTCCCCGCGGGGGTTCGTTTAATGTATTCCAGTCGAAGACTTTCTAAAAATGGGGAAATTAAAGATCCAATCTCAAATGACGTAGAAAAATCAATAAAAAATTTTGATCCCTTTTATCATCCTTTAGTTCATGTTTTTGCCACTAGGGGGTGCTTTTGATTCTTATTTTTTTGGCCATTTTGGTGCTAATTGCCGAAAAATTCTAATTTTTGATACTTAAACTCCCCTTACCGCTTCATAGGTACTCGCGTTTTTTCAGCTTTTTTCAACCAGGGGGCAACCTTACAAGACTTTTCCAGTCTTATGGCTCCTTTATAGCCTCCTTTTGGTTTGTTGTTTTTTTATTCCATCTGTTTTCAGTTACCCTATATTTAATAAAATCTGCTTTATATATATGTAAAAACAATGATTTCAATAATCGATTCCAGAACATCTCCTTTGTAGATTCTCGAAAGTAATCGATGACTGTATCGATTGTGTATTTTACGATAACGATTTTTTTCGATTGTTAAATTTTCGAGAATCGCCCATCACTAAGCCCTATCACTACAATGAAATTGTCGGGCAGAATAATAGCTAAGTTTTCCAATAACTGTTTTTAGCTTTTCTCGTTATAATCGATTGTAAAACATCTCGATTGTAGATTCTAGGAATTAATCGATGGCTGTATCGATTGTGATTTTTTACGATGACGATTTTTCTCGATTGTCGAATTCTCGAGAATCGCCCATCACTACTGCTTATATCGTCCATTTAACATGGCTATACGTTCCCTTCATAAAACTCAAAATTCAACTCAATTGCAATAATTTATAAAACAGGGTTACCTTCCTACATTATAATGTATTTTTAATTGACTTATTGACGTATTTATATTTATTAACCTAACGAAATATTAGCAGTATTATATGAATTGCCTATTTTAGCTTCGGTTACAACAGAGGGACATAGACGAGCTGCGAGCAACAAACAGTCAGCTGCAGAGTCGTCTGGAAATTGTACTGCGTCGCTGTGGGACACCCAACGACGGTGACAGGCCATCCCTTTTTAACGAGATAGAAATGTCTTCACAATCCTCTGTCGAAGAGGAGCTAAGGTCATCCAGTCAGGTAACAGATAGAACTGGCTTTTAATTCCTATTAACAAATTTCGTTTAAATCATTTGTCATTCTTTTGTTTAAGTTGACGAAAATCAGTTAATGATGTGAAGCACGTTTCAATTCTAGTGTAAAAACTCTCCTCCGCCAAGTTCCTCCATTGGATTCCATGGAGATTTCCCCGAGGATGAAATTGAATGTGATGACTGTGACTTACCTATTCTTATGGACACAGAAGAAACCTGGAAAGTAAGTAGCAAGTCAATGCATATTTAACGTACTTTACTATCACGTAACTATTTATTTAATAACATTGAGTGAGCTGTATGAGAATGTTTCTTTGAATATAAATATTATAACGAGGTTTGGTGAATAAGTCGTGGCAACTATGTTTCATATTGCATATAAATTCTATGATTGCAATATGAACGCATGTACCTAAGCGCTGGTTTATGGTAGTGCCTATGGGCCGTGGTGTAGTCCTAGAGAAAAAAAGAGAGGGGACACTCACTATTCTGCAATTTTCTGTGCATTTCTGGTCTGTATCACCCGGACCGAACAATTTCGACCATAGTTGAAATTGCTCTTTTTTAAATTTAGAAATGAAGCGATAAACTAAATGTAATTAAATGTAAATTATTTAAAGTTTTTTTGAGTGCACAATCGTTAAATAGCTCGGAAACTGCATTAAAAATTAAAAATCTAATGATTAAAGAATTCAGTAGTACTAATGTTTATGTTAAAAATTCGTTCAATAATTCTATAATTTTTAGCACCGAGAATATTTGGAGAACAACATTAAACTCCTGTTGGCAACTAAATCACTAAAAATTGCAGCATTTTTGTACTATCTTTAAAACTTTTGAAATAGAGTTTGGAAAGCAAATACACTGGCCTCCAAAAGTTAAGGTACAGGGACTAGATGCTTTCGATTGTACACGGTTTGTCGAATATCTACAAACATTATTGGCGAACAATTCTTGAAATTCTAGGATGTAAAGAACATGTTTGATTTTATATTTCTCGGTGAAGATTTATCGGGGGGGGGGGGGAGGGTTACAATTAGGAGGCTAATAATAAATTTAATAATAAAATATTTGCGATCACCTATGTAACAGAAAAGGCTGGAAACAGTTTGTCACTGTGGTAAATGACTATTTGGGTCCTGTTAACGTTTGTATGCATTTGTGTAAGCATAGCACTCACATTCGTGAAGATGTTAACGTTTTTGTGAAAAATTCAAAAGTGTTTTGTTTATAGCATACAGAGTTTTCAACCAAATTTAACACAACTTTCCAAAAACCTGACAAAAAACAGTAGCAACAGTATACTGCAATTAAAACGTGAATATATTGAATATTTGATGAGATATGGGCACTTGTATGAAATAATTTTTAACTGCGCATGCGTGTAAGATTTCAAAATTTTCATTTCATAATTTTGTAGCCAGCTATTTTGAGTAACTTTTGTAAAAAGTCCAGTCAAATATTGTGAAAACTCCAGAAAGATATAGTGAGTTGATTGAAAAGTTGTGGAAAAACCCTTATAAAGCTATTTTTAGAAAGCAACTCGCTATATCGCACCTATTTTCGTGATATTTCTCGGTATTTGAGTGGACATTTTAGATAAGTTGCCCCAAATAGCTGATTACCAAATTATGAAATAAAAATTTTGAAATCCTCCACGCGTGCGCAGTTAAAAATTATTTCATACAAGCGCCCATATCTCATCAAATATTCAATATATTCATGTTTTAATTGAAGTGTGCTGTTGCTACTGTTCTTTGTCAGGTTTTCGGAAAGTTGTGATAAATTTGGTTGAAAACTCTGTATGCTATAAACAAAAAACTTTTGAATTTTACACAAAAACGTTAACATCTTTACGAATTTGAGTGATACGCTTACACAAATGCACACAAACGTTGAACAGAGCCCAAATAGTTATTTAATGAAGTGACAAACCATTTCCAGAATTTTCTGTTGCATAGCTGATCGCAAATATTATTTTATTATTAAATTTATTATTAGCCCCCTAACTGTCGGTCCGACTAAATCTTCATCGAGAAATGTGAAATCAAACATGTTCTTTACATCCCAGATGTTCAAGAACAATTCGTCAATAATGTAAGTAGATATTTGACAAACCGTGTGCAATCGAAAGAATCCAGTCCCTGTACCTTAACTTTTGGAGGCCAGTGTAGCACTAAACAGACTGAGTTAATTCGGAAAAAAAATTGTTATCTAAAATTAAAATTTTTTAATGTGTTTATTCTTTATAACATTTAATAAGGTTGGAAGATCAGCGTCCCGTTCCCTTGAAAAAAAAAAGTAAGGGGGACTCTTGAGATACAATTTAAAAAAGCTAGTTGATGGCATCCTCCCATTTACTCTCTCGACTACACAACATGTACGGACGTAATTAAATGCCATTGAGATACAGAGTTATCGCACGAAATACGCGAGAAAATCAGTCCAACCTTAGTTGTCTTTCAGAATGGAAGTCACTCAAAGTGAACAACGTTTACGGAAATGTTCATTCATGCTCTGCTACTTTGTCACCGTGTAATGTCGATCTCATACCTAAAATAAAGGAATTACTACACGGTGCTCAGTTTCCACCCCCCAGAAGATACTGTCAAGGCCATGAAACAACACCTTAGTCGAATCACATCTGATGAGGCAGGTGGTATTAGACATCTTCTGCCTCGTTGGTAGTGTATTGTAGATAGTCTTGGGGAATATTTTGAAAGATTAGGAAACAAGAGTGAGTTTTTTGTGACATCTTTTCGGATTTTTTCCACAACAAAATAAAGATTTCAGCGTTCAAAACATTTTTTTTTTACATATGCATACATATTTTATTTTTCCGCATCATTCATTTTCTAACAATTCCATACCCAAGTAGCACAAAACGGTCGGACAAACGTTGGCTAATTGTTGGTCTACGGTAAGGAATGCCCGCCTTGCCATACCATTGGCCAACGAACCATTTGACTTTGACTGTTCAGAATTCTGCTCAGATATAGTCCAAATTAGAGAGGCCTCTTCACGCTATTTGCCAAAGCTACCATTCCGAACCCTACCATTTCCTAAAGGTTTCCACAAACTGCCAACGATGGGCTAACAATCTATGTTACTTTGGTACACTATCTCCTTTCATTTATATATTTCAACATTTAAACATTCGTGCCACATACATATTTTAGCGAAAAAAATCAATATATATATATATAAAGTAACCTCGACCTATGTCCCAACACTTGTATTTACTTGTTTCATTTTAAAAGAATATCGACTCGATATTTTTCAAGCTTTCAGTAACTTTGCAGATTTTTCTTATTAAACATTATGTATATGTATTTCAGTTCCGCGAAGAGTTAGTTCCTATCTACAGGCAACTGCGTCGTCTTTGTGAAGACCTGAGACGGCGAAAAGACAATTATTCATCAACAGACAGTGGCATTTCCCATTCGCCAGAAGAGATTCAAGCCAGCGAAATCAGACTGGGTATGCTGACAGCTATCACAAAAGAACTAGGTCACCTCATCGAAGAAGCTTTTCTTTCTCAGGATGACGCGGTAAGAAAATATTTCTGCCCAGTCTGTCAAAATGTGACAAAACACGCTGCTGTTATAATTCATTTTTTGGATATTAAAACAAATTTTCTTTGCAGTTAGCTAATGTAAAACCCAAAAAGAAGTTTAATCATTTTAAGTAATAGCTTTCTGGGAAAAATGCATTCTTTGCTCTGAGGCAATTGATCAACGTTTATTTATTTATTTATTTATTATGTTCATCGGCATAATACTTTTCAAGCATACACATATAAGGAATTAAATTAGAGGTACAACCTATTGTAAAGCAGTATACCGTTAAATATTCAGCAATCCCTACATCTTCAAGTCACAAAACTGAGCAGTACCTTGTTCAGGGATTTTGTTAAATTAATTTGTCTATACATGTTATAATTTCAGTATAATGTAATTATATCATTGTTGTTTACTCCTCGTTTGGTAATATGATTCCAGATGTTGAAATTCAACATTTGATTTCCAAAAACCTAAAAAATATATATTTATCCGTTCTGTCTGCTCTTTTTAGAATTAGCAAGATGAAGGGAGGGTTTAGGTGGCCGTCAGGGGAGGAGAGGGAGGCTTAAAATCTAAGAAACAAAAATGTACAAAATACAGGGTATCCGGAAAATAATGTCCCAGTTTCAATGCTATAATATAACAGTTTAATTTAGATAGTATATAACATTTCATACATCAAATTGAAAGTAAACTAATCTAGCTATTCTTACAAATGTTCAATATGTGCACCTTTAGTTTTACGGCACACATCCAACCTAAAATCCAATTCTTCCCACACTTCGGTTAACAAGTCTGGAGTAATGGAAGCAATAGTCTCTTCAATTCTGTGTCTCAACTCTGACAAATCGTTAGGTAGCGACGGAACGTAGACACGATCTTTTATAAAGCTCCAAAGGAAAAAAATCACATAGCTCTAACGGCTTTTAAATCTTCAGCCCAGGTGTCGTCTTTAGCCCAGTAAGACGCTTTACACTCAGGGGTCGTCTTTTTGCGTATGTGACACTGCAAGCGAATCAATAACAAAGCAGTACTCGCGTATGTGCTTATCAAAAACTGTTTGAGTTATACTTTATTTGTGACCTTAAACCAACACTCTACAATGCTTAAGAGTTGATACTATTGAAATTTATAACTGGGACATTCTTTTATGGAGACTGTACTTAATAAATATTGAACAGTTTTTCAGACGGCATTTTTCGTAGAGTGATGGAAAAAATCGCTGTCTGAGCGCCATGACTATTAAAGTCGTCTCTGTCTTTCTTATGGTCAACTTGAGCTCCAACAATCTCCCCCCCCCCCCCACACACACACACACATAAGTTGTTGACCAGCAGAAATTCCCCTGAAATATCAATTCTCGCTTGCATAGTTATCTGAACTAAGTATAAAAAATATCATTTCTTGCCATTAGTATACGTTATCCATCATTCCACAGCTACTAGGTAACTGGTACCAAATAACCTATTAATTTTATAATCAATTACCTTTCTGTACATATATTATCTACTGTGTGTTTTAATTGGATAGCTTCTTAATAGAACGTTTTAAGTAACATTGCAGATTATAGATAATGTTTCGTATAGAAAAAATGCGCAATACTTGAACTATATTATTCAATATAGTTTAAAATATTTTATATGCCAGGAACATTACTTTAAAACGAGAGGATGGGGAATAGTTCATCATGCAGAGTCTGCACCTGTGTAGCTAGTCCTTGAAGATAATGTAGCAGAATCGAAAGACATGATGCTAGAGGCTACGCGAAGGCATAAAGATTCATCCTTTTTTACTTTCTTCTATCTTCAATAGAAGAAAGTATTGTAATCGAAATTTTTTTCGACTTCCGGTTTTCGACGGATTTACATGTTTTAGGGGTCAGAGATTCCAAAAAACATGTTTATAGAAAATGTCTGTCTGTCTGTGTGTCCGTCTGTCCGTCTGTCCGTCTGTCCGTCTGTCCGTCCGTCCGTCTGTCCGTCTGTCTGTCGCCATTGTACCATCAAAAAGTGTATGAAGTTATGCATAGAATTAAACCAAAATTTTATTTTAAGTTTTTGGCTATGGCAAGCAGGTCCTCCTGGAATTTGGAAAAAATTCGCCGGTAGGGGGCGCTGATATAGCAATTTTTGTGCGATTTTGAATATTGTACCATCCAAAAGTGTATGGAGCTATGCATGGAATTGAACCAAATTTTTATATTAAGTTTTTGGATATGGCAAGCAGGTCCTCCCTGAATTTGGAAAAAATTCGCCGGTAGGGGGCGCTGATATAGCAATTTTTGTGCGATTTTGAATATTGTACCATCCAAAAGTGTATGGAGTTATGCATGGAATCGAACCAAATTTTTATTTTAAGTTTTTGGATATGGCAAGCAAGTCCTCCCTGAATTTGGAAAAAATTCGCCGGTAGGGGGCGCTGTAAATGCGATTTTTGTGCGATTTTGAATATTGTACCATCCAAAAGTGTATGGAGTTATGCATAGAATTGAACCAAATTTTTATTTTAAGTTTTTGGCTATGGCAAGCTGGTCCTCCCGGAATTTGGAAAAAATTCACCGGTAGGGGGTTCTGTAATAGCGATTTTTGTGCGATTTTGAATGTTGTACCGTCCAAAAGTGTATGAAGTTATGCATAGAATTAAACCAAATTTTTATTTTAAGTTTTTGGATATGGCAAGCAGGTCCTCCTTGAATTTGCAAAGAAATTCGCCGTTAGGGGGCGCTGTAATAGCGATTTTTGTGCGATTTTGAATATTGTACCATCGAAAAGTGTATGAAGTTATGCATAGAATTGAACCAAAAAATTTTTTTAAGTTCTTGGCTATGGAAAGGAGGTCCTTCCTTAATTTATAAAAAAATCGCCCGTAGAGGGCGCTGTAACAGCGATTTTTGTGCAATTTTTGTGCCATTTTGAATATTGTACCGTCGAAAAGTGTATGAAGTTATGCATAGAATTGAACCAAATTTTATGTGTTTGTTTTTGGTCATGTCACGAAGGTCCTCCCTGAATTTGGAAAAATTCTGCCGGTAGGGGGCACTATAATTGCGATGTCTGTACCATTTTCATTATTGTACCATCGAAAAGTGTATGAAGCTATCCATATAATTGAACCAAATTTTGTGTGCATGTTTCTGGCTATGGCAAACAAGTCCTCCCTGAACTTGAAAAAATTCCGCCAGAAGGGGGCGCTATAATTCCGATCTCTGTGCCATTTTCATTATTGTACCATCGAACAACGTATAAAATTATGCATACAATTGAACCAAAATTTTTGTGCTTGTTTTTGGCTTTGGCCAACAGGTCAATTGCGCGGTAAAGGCGGTAACAATATTGCGCGGTAAAGGAATTCTGTGCTAGCGATTTTTGTATATTTTTCTTGATTTTTCGTAGTTCTCTTGTGCATCGGTGGCTCATGCAGCGGCGGGAACTCGCTTCCTGCTAAGCCGGCTATTCGCAAACAGCTAATAACAACAAAATAAGGAAATATTAATAATTTTAACAAATATCATGATATAGATTAACTCGTTTTTGTCCGTTTAATTGACTTGAGCAGAAATTTAAGATGAAAATCAAAGTTGGTATAGTATTGAACTAATAATATTGAAGTATTAACATGTGTAACTAGGTTTTGAAATATTAAGATGTATAAGATAGAAGAAAGTTTTGGGATTGGCACATCCAACTAGTTTATTTTTAAATTTATGAAGTCCTGTTAAGAATGCCTCACATCTAAAATTTAGCTGACAAATATTTTTATGAATTTTCTGACGAAAATGTAAGTTTAGTCACTTGGCATAAAACAATAACAACAACAAAAAACCAAACTTTTTAAGTATTTTTATCGTAATTTAAATTTATCTTTGAAAATTAATCGAAATAATCTTCAGTTTCATGCCTATTTAAATTCCCCCCCCCCCCTACACACACACACACATACACTCCTTCCTACTTAAGAAAACAAAAACAACTTTTAAATTGGAAAACTCATGGGTCTCAAATATAAATTTAATTTACAAGTGTGAAATTATTTTTGTTAAAACTGTTTTATTTCCACATGTTTTACAAATTAAATTCATTTAAAACATTCTTTTCAATAAAAGCAAATACTAGAATTGTAGACTTTAACTTTTTTAATGTATTTTTTTAGCCTCATTTGCAACTGGTTCATGTAATGATTTTTATCCATTTTGAATTTCTAGTGTCTTTCGTGCCAGAGTATTGCTGAAGAAAGAGATGCTTTGGAAAGAGTGCAAAAAGAATTAACAGAAAAGAGCGAAGAAGTAAAACGGAAAACTGAAGAAATATCACAGCTCACAGCCAAAGTAAGCTATACTTTTTCGAAACCCTTTGCAAGTAATATGACCAAAGAAAAATTTCAATATGATATTACGTTAATGTCAAACAGATTTTGAAAAGTTGATAATCAATCGAGAAATTATTTAGATTAAATAATTAATTAGAATTTTGCCAAAAACTATTTTAGATTGATTTAATTAGTCCATTATTTTATTTAGAAATCTTGTAATATTTTTTTTTACCTGTTTGTATTTCAGTATCGTAAATTAAAGCAGCGTTTTTAATATGTGTAAATGCCTTCATTATGTTATATTTTGAATCTTTAACTCATAAATTTCTTTCGTGGTATTAAAAAAAATTATAGATTTTTTTAAAGTTAATTCTTTTTCAAAGTAACCTATATCTAATAGATTTGTGCAATGAGAATTTTGCACCCACACTAAATAATTCAAAACACAGCACTTACATTTGTTTGATTCTTGTTGCTAATTTTATAGAAGATGATTATTTGTTGCAACTTATTATGCTATCGAAGTTGGGGTTTTTTATTTAAAAAAATATATATATATATATATATATGCTGTGTACCATTTGATCAAAAAGAGAAGTTTAGATAATTTCGAAACATTTATAAAAATTTTAAATAAAAAATATGGACATCTGTGCAATACACTAGACTATATAAAATGTAAATGGGAATTTCGTTCCGGCTTCTTATAACTTGAGTTCTGCTGAATGGATTTCAGTGAAACTTACACTACTAGTTACATCAGTTTTTCAGGGGAGGTTTTAGTGTATAACCTATCGTATTACGTTTATTATAGAATTGTGGGGGAATGTTTTATAATAAGATAAACACGATTAGGAAGAATTGGACTTTTGAAAATATTCTGTTAAATATATTTCGATGACATTTGCTCTGTTAGTTTGATAAATGCTCGGGAAAGGTTTTAGTACAAAACTTATTGTTCTGCATTACTTAGTTACAGATTTATGGGGAAAGTCCTATAATCAGACGAACCCGATTATGAAATGTTAACCTTTTTCGAAAAATTCTGCTAATAGATTTGAATAAGGGTGTCACTATTAGTTAAATTATGTAAAAAAAATTATAAATTATATGTAAAACTTGCATTTGAATTGCAAAACATGCATTCTACGGAAGCGAAGCCGCGGACAAAAGCTAACAAATACCAGCGCTAAGGCTGTATAAATGTTACTGCTCAATAAGAATTCAATGTTCATTGTGAATTTGCCGGAAACTGTACGAGAGGGGTGGGGGCAGCCTATATTTTCTCCATAATGCGGGCTACTTCAATCTTCAGCTTCCTGAAAACAAACGAATCAGCATTAATAGCTGTAATTTGTAAAGTTAGGTACAGAGAGATCAATTAATATGCAGATAATATTTTTATCCAGATATCTCAATTATTTCTTGGTAATTATTAGAAGTTTACATTACCCTTTAGATTACGATGTAATCATTTTAGCCCGTGTATGTAGTTGCGCAGTTTTCAGTTGGAACGAATATTGATTGATGATCGTTAATTCCAGCTACAAAATACTTTAGATAAGGTAGGAATTGTATTTCAGAGTTTTAAAGGTTGATTTTTGATGTTTACGAAATTTAAATTTCTTACGGACGTACAAATTATTTTGATTCATTTTGTTATAATAGTTTTTTAAAGAAAAAAAAGCTAAATTTAGGGAGTGTAGCATACTCTCCAAATTCCTACTATTCTTCCGTAAAAACTGGTTAATTTGATTCAAGTCAAATCTGGAAACAGATAGTTTATTTATTAAATAAAATAAAATAACTTCCGCAGGGAAACGGGAAATTAAGCAGGAGAAAGGGGGTGTAAAATCCAGTACCCTAACTTCGTTGATGAATAATTCCAACCTACCACTCAAAATGCAGCAAATAAAGAAATGGCTGTAATGAAACATCAAGGCTACTGAAAATTTTTGCATATTAGATAAAGTTTAATGTTCCCTGTTCATAAACATGAGGTAAGTGTAAAAAAACAAAAGTGTTACTTTTGAGCTAGGAGTGGGTAAAGTCCAGTACCTAAAAGAAAAAACATAAAACCTACACAAGCATTGTTTTTTAATTATTATTAAGCAAATTTTCAATCTTAATCAATTCAAGTAAATTGTTAAACTTTGAACCATGTTATTTCAGTTTGATTTTTTTTTCTTTGGGGGGGGAGGGGGGGGGGTTCGGGTCGATCCTCAGAAATTGCAAACAAAACTATCATCACCATCAGGGTTAAATTCGCTACAGGCATTGTAGGAAAACCCCTTGCAAATTGCGCAAATAGATCATAAATCTCTTCTTGGTGTATCGTACACAAGTTGGTTGCAATGCATACATGAATCATTACCATCCTCATCATCGTCGGTTGAAGTCAATAAACCTTCCCTTGTGATTTTCCTCGTGACTTTCCATTTTCTTTAGGTTCTCCTAAGGCTCCAATAATCCAGGCTGACTCACGCCGCCATTTAATTGCCGGTAGGAGAAGAACGATTGGCCACGTCGCGTGGGCAACAATCGCTGATTGGTCTAAGTGGAAAACAAAATGTTTGACGATTCAACCTGTATTACAGTATCCCTGGGTTCTCCTTTCTTCTGACGTGGTTTGTCTGTTTGGTAGACTTAGTAATTTCATTAGGCAATTTGGATTTGTAGGGGGATAAAGTTAAAATATCTCTAGCACCTGTGTTTCGGCTGATTTTCTTCTTCTGTTTTTCCTTTGGAGGAGCCCTGATATATACTAGGGAGAAATTAAAGAACGATCCACTGCTGCTAGATGTGGAAGTGCAAGTTTCAGGACTTCAGGGTACAAGTTTCCACTGGGTACTTGCCCTAAGGAACTTGTGTGACTAAACATGTCCTCAACTGAAACGAGAGCAACTTGCAAAAGCGGAAAACCTATTAGATTAACTTATCAAACAGAAATTGCATCACTTACCTTGAAAGTACAGCAAAGCAGGAACTATGTACTGCGTGTATCAGAGTGGCCTTATAAAACATAAAATGTTTCACTTTTACGAAAAATACTTTTATACTGGAAGTAAGTGTTGTTTTCGAACGATAACCAACATCGCACTTCTTGACATGGACGATTGCCCCTATTTCATTTGTCAGATTACAGGTGGCAGTGCCTACTGGAGAAGAAATAGGGGTATCCGCTTTTACCCAACTGTCCAGTTTTACCTCATTTTCCCTTAATAATTAAACATAAAATAAATTATTTGATTCAAAAGTTGTTTGACTTAGGTCGAACTAACTCAGTTTATATGACAGAATAGTGGAAGTTTGGCTAGCATAGTATAATTGGCAAAAAAAATTAATTTTTAATATAATAGCAATAAAATTAGTAATAGAATAAAATTTCAGATCAAGTACAAAGCATACATATTAACTGACTTTTCAGCCATAGTTTAATTAGAGAGATTTTTTATAGTTTTGCTTGTGTATAAAATATTAACCTTTTAAAAAATTAAGTAGAATTTGATTCAAAAGTTGTTTGACTTAGGTCGAACTAACTCATTTTATATGACAAAATGGTGGAATTTTGGCTAGCATAGTATAATTGGCAAAAAAAATTAATTTTTAATATAATAGCAATAAAATTAGTAATAGAATAAAATTTCAGATCAAGTACAAAGCATACATATTAACTGACTTTTCAGCCATAGTTTAATTAGAGAGATTTTTTATAGTTTTGCTTGTGTATAAAATATTAATCTTTTAAAAAATTAAGTAGAAGCTGTAGCTCAAGCTGTGTACTTATTATTTAGATGAAAGACAGAAAAGTTTATTTAATTCTGAAGAATTGGAGAATTGAGTTAGTATCTATTAACTGAAAAGTCGACCACGTGACTTATTTATTTTAAAATGGTGCATGATGTAGGTTTCAAGCATTGTTTTTGTTAATTGGAAAGGAAACAACGAGGTACAAACAATGAAACTTCCAAAGAGCAAAATTCCAAGATGCCTACTTTATAATATTTTCTTAGGTTCTTTGAAATATAGAAATATAAACTTAAGAAATTTAATAGTTATCTTATTGCGAAACCTTTTACAGAATTATACAAGAAAGAAAAATCATGCGTCAAGCGTAAATTATGAAACACTTTCCAACAATTCCCGATATCTTTAACAAAACTTCGTTACTTAGAGAAATAAGTTAAATAAGATAATTAAGTAAACATTTTAGAAAACAGATAAAACATTTGAAAAACTGATTTCAGCAGTTACCGTTCGTAGACAAATATGTATTCCAATTCTTTTGTATTTTATCTGTAGGTTGATATACACTGAAGAGCCAAAACATTATGACTACCTACCTAATAATGCACTAGTCCACATTTGATCCGCAAAACAGCTGCAACCTGCCTTAGTATGGATACCAGAAGTCTTTGGTAGATGGCCTGAGATAGATTGTACCAGATGTTCAAGCAGCGATCACGCAAATTCGGGTTATTCCGACATGGTTGTTATTGGTATGACACCCCAAATGTGCTCTATCGGATTAAGATCCGTTGAGTTAGGTGACCAGGACCTTTACTGGAATTCAGTATTATGCTCCTGGAACCACTCCAGCACAATTCGAGCCCTGTGACATGGAGCGTTGTCTTGCTCGAAGACTCCATCTCCATTTGGGATAACAGATACCATGTAAGGGTGCAACTTGTCCGAAGTCATGTTCAGATAGTCACGGACTTCCAGGCCTGTTCTACCACAACCACAGGTCCTAGAAACGCCCACGAGAACGTTCCGCAAAGCATAATATCGCCACCACAGGCCTGTGTATGACCTGCTGTATAAGGGAGAGCAACAGCTCGCCTGGAAGACGGCGTACCCTGACACGTCCATCGAGATGTTGAAGGATGAATCGTGATTCTTCCGACCAGGAAACTCTCTGTCAATGATCTATGCCCAGTCATGATGTTTCCTGGCCTAGTGCAGAAGTAGTTGACGATGATACTTGGTCAACAGAGGCACATGAGTGGGACGTTTGCTGCGTAGTCTTATATTCAACAGCGGCATCTGATCTGTGTGCTCCGAACCAATTCTACTGTGGTCTGTATTGTATTGGGATGTCAGTTGAGCCAGTCACTGCTGCCGATTTTGTTTTACCTAGCGGGAGAGTCTCCGACGTCCTTTTTCTTTGGTCGCGTGTGGACGTCCAACGCCATGGCGTCTACTGTTGGTTTCAACGTCATTCATCCACTTTGCACAAGTACTAACAACGATATGTGACGAACAACACACGAGTCGCGGACTTTCGGAGATACTCCTTCTGAGCCGTCGGGCCATTTAATTCTGCCCTCTATCAAAGTCGCTTAGATCAGCAGCCTTTCGCATCACAGGGAGAAGTAAAATGCAAAAATGATTCTTTAGACAACCTAGCAGCAGTTAAATACCATTCTCACAAGATTACGTGCTCAATACGTCTTCCAGATGAGTTCATTGCAAAATGTTGGGGAGGTCATAATGTTTTGGTTCTTCGGTGTATATACTATATAATGCGAAAATTTAGTTTAGCTGGAAAACGCATAAAAGGTTGAAATTTCGCTTTCAATAATTTATACTAATAGGTGGAAGCAAGAATACTTTTGTACAGCCATGTAGTTTACCTAGCACCTTTATTACACGCTACTATTTAGCTAAAATTTAATTCAAACTAAAACACTCTTAAAACTACTAAATTACATTTTCAGAAATTATGATCCATAGACGGCCATGTATTCAATTCTTTGCGTGACCCTGTATATCATTTTATCTATATTCTACAAACATTTCTTGGTAAACTAAATGCAGTTCAGCGTGAAAATGCATAACTCATTTAAAAACCACCTTTAAGCAATTTACGCTCATACTCAGTAATCTTTACGAATTAAATTTTTTTGTGTAGCCCTGTATATTAACTATAGTATTTATACCCACCATAGTTTGCAAAAATATAGTGAAACATAAAAGCGCATATCATAATTAAAAATGCCTTTCCTGCCGTCATCGCTAATATACAATACCTCGGATAGAATATATTATCTGAAATCTTTTGTGTGTCCCTGTAAATGCTATGCACTTCGTATTATACATGAAATAGCTTATAGTAAGCCTCAGCGACGTATATCAATCTCATTATATATGAAATAGCTTAACATATTTAAAGTGCGTCGCAAAGTATTCCCCCCTATACCATTATGTAACGAAATTCCTTTGTGTGGCCCTGTAAATCAATAATAACTATTCTTCGCACCGCATATTCTACAGAATTCATATTTTAGTGCACTTTGCAAATGCATATCAATTTTATTATGTTTGAAAGCGTGTAAATATTTAAAATTCATTTGAAACGATTTTTTCCCATTGGCCGTAATGCAACGGAATACTTTTGACTGTCCCTGTAAATAAACTAAACATGCTATAAACTTCATTTGAAATAGGGATTGTGCTAGGGTAAGCGTCAATAACATCCAAATATTTCAGGACAATCCGAGTATATTTACGAGAGTTAGAGCGCGGCCAGACAAACCGAAATCATAATCACTTTTCAACTTTGTTGAAAAGTGTTAAAAACATACTTTGTAGGAAAATAGATCGAAATAGAACCTGGTCAACTATCGGTTGTATATGAAATCCCATCTACCAAAGCCGATGGAACATTGTAATTTCATATAGGAATGAGGAATGTAAAGTTTAAAACGAGGATGAAAGAATGTATAGCACACATCCAATATCCAATACAACAAAATACAGGATTAGCCAGGCTACATAACACCGAATTTTACAGATTTTAAACAGAAAAAATTATCCATCAAGATTTTATTCCCTACCCATTATTCGCGAATCAATAGATAGTTTATCATTACAGATTTTGAGAATGTCACCTCTATTGTGTGTACAACACTAGTCTGTTTTTTCACTGAATGCGTTTAAGCCTTTATGTTGACTGTAATCACTTTTACGTATTTTATTTTAAGACATACGTATTTCATTTTAAGACAGGAATCCATTTTTCAAATCATAAAGGTTGCGTTATGGAAGAAAAATTAAAATTCAAATGCCGGTGATGCTAGATGAAAATTTCAGTTTGAAAGAAAAAACTATAATATTAAATATAGTTTACACTTCTAAATCTCGAGATTATTAGAACAAATCGAAAATGATATTTCCAAATATAAATTTACATCAAATATAGATTTCTCATTTCTTTTATTGCAGTTGACTCTTCAAGAGACAGAGCTGACAGCAATCAAAGAGTCTCGAGATCAACTGAAAAACGATATGGAGAATAGTAGCTTGGCCAAAGATCAGGTTGTCAAAAAAGCATGGGAGGTCAGAGACCAAGCAGTTGCTAGGTAAGAATTTTTTTATTTATATTTGCAATATACAAATTATATCGTCTTTGTTCTGTTATGAACATATTTTTATATTTACAGTAAATTATAACATTTATGTTTATATTATTATGAGATAAAATATCGTTTTTTTAGAAATAAGTAATTTAGTCTTTTTATTATTTTTAACACAATCAACTGATTGCTAAATAATTCATACGAGTAGTAATTTTTCTGAGCAAAAATGTGTCAGGCTGGGACTCAAACTCAGAACCTTTGGCTTCAATTTCCAATGCTCTTCCAACTGAGCTATCTGGACGAATTTCCAGACAACACAGTACTCGCTCAGAACAACCATTTGGGGAAAAAAAATCTGGTCTGTTATTTGGAATAGTACGACTGAATGAACCATAGATAAAGGAACTTCAATAAACTATGGAGGAAGAATTAGAAACCAGTTGATTGCGTTAAAAATAATTAAATTGTAATTACTCATCCATAGTTTATTGGAGTTCCTTTACCTGCAGTTTATTCTGTAGAGATTTTTCAAATAACAAGACCGGCTTTTATTACCAAATGTTTGTTCTCAGCAAATATTGTGATGGTTGGGATGTCGTCCCGATAGCCCAATTGGTAGAGCATTGGCAATTGAAGCCAAAGGTTCTGAATTCGAGTCGTCGCGGACTAGACACATTTTCGCTCAGATGAAAAAATTAATATTCGTACGTCGTAAGTAATTTAGTGGTTTAGTGCACAAAATGTCCCCCCTCCCTCCCCTCCACATGATGAAAAAATTTAATTATATCTCAATTTGGTGTAAAATTTACAAAATATTTAGTTACAAATAAATAAGTCTTTTCTGATTATTCTTTTGACACATTGTTAATCGTTGGCGAATGTTCTTTTCATAGCTGCTAACTTTTTTATTTTTCTGTTACCAGAAATTTTAGAAAAATAATTTTATCTTTATTTAATCGTAGATTTTTACGATTAAATAAAAGGGGAATTTATTTTTTAAATATAGTGCTAACAAAAAAGCGATTTTATACTAAATTGTCGGTCTACAAAATGTTTAGAAGATCTTTTTTACTTAATATTTTCTGAAAAGATTTCTTATTAATATACAGTAGAGTCCCGATTATCCAAGCCCCGCTCAACCTAGTTTCCGCTTTAACCGAGTTATTTTCTCCTGATGGACTGATGGCTTCCATTATTATGAAACAGCCATTATAAATGAAGTTTTAGGTGAAGATGAAAGAGCAGTCGTAAAAGTCAAAACTCTGATTTTCTGGTCAGAATGGGGAAAAAATAGCCATATTTTTTTTAATTATTATTATTATTATTTTAATCTCTTTCATCTTCACCGAACACTTCATTTATAACGGCTGTCTCATAATAACGGAAGCCATCAGTCCATAAGAAATGGTCCATTCCAAAGGTATAAGTCCGGCTGAAAAATACTATTTAATACTTTGAGCAGAAAGAAGCTACACCTGCAATTTTCACGACACTAATAGAATAACATAGCTGCTAATTTGTACGGTTTTGTTAAATCTAAAATTTAATACAAATTTTTGCCATATTTAATTGTTGACAATTGTTGGATTTGGGCGATTGAATTAGGTAACTTATGGTGAATTAGATAATTTACTGGTAAGTTTTAGTGATAAGAAAATATCTTAGAAATTGGTAATTATGCATTAGCGTAATACTGCAGAAAAAAAATTGCAGCAAAATTGACATTCAACAAACAAAAAACTGTCAAGGGCTTTTTCAAATAAACAATTTCAATTCCCCGTTTCTCTTAAAAGTAACGGAAATTTACATCAAAGAAATGTTACTAGTACCATAAAAATGAACGAATTAAGTGAAAATTTATATTTCATCTCCTTAGTTGGTGCCAATTTGTGTAAATCCGGTTTATCCGAGTTGTTTGCTAATCCGAGGAGAGCTTTGTCCATATTAATTTGGATAATCGAGATTCTACTATATATTGTGGACAGCTAATTTTCGCCTTTTAAGCAGGAAGCCCCTCCTATAGGCATTAATCTTTCTCGTAGTATTAATATTTAAAAAAAAGAAGAAAAAAAACCGCGTTTGTAATTGTAATACAAGTAACAACGGTACAGTTTTTTATTGAAGTATTTAAATAAATAATACGCTGTATAAATACGAATATTGTGTGTATTTTTGAAAAATAATGCAACATATAAAATGTGAAAATACCGCACGTGGGGGGTGTAAAAAAAAAAGATTTTCTGTGTTCGCAACTGTAATGTAAATAATAATGTTACAAATACTAATTGAAGTGTTTAAGTAAATAATACATTGTATAAATACGAATATAGAGTGTATTTTTGAAAAATAATGTAACATATAAAATGTGAAAGTACTGCACGCACGTGTTGGGAGTAAAAAATGTTTTTCTGTGTTCGTAACTGTAATATAAATAACAATGGTACGGTTTCTAATTTAAGTATTTAAATAAATAATACACTGTATAAATAGTAATATATTGTGTATTTTTGAGAAATAATGTAACATATAAAATGTGAAAGTACTGCACGTGGTGGGAGTAAAAAAAGATTTTCTCTAAATCTACATAATTCTTGGAAATTTTTCTGTAGAAAATTTCTCATGCCTTGCATTCAAAATTTTCAAATTTTAATTTTTTAAAAGATTTTCTGTGTTCGTAACTAATTTAAATATCAAACGTACGGTTTCTAATTGAAGTATTTAAATGAATACACTATATAAATACGAATATAGTATGTATTTTTGAGAAATAATGGAACATATAAAATGTGAATTTACTACACGTGGTGGGAGGTACAATTATCCAAAAGACGCGAATTTGCGTCAATTTTTTTTTTTTTTTTTTTTTTTTTTTAAAGGCGGCATTTTTGTATTTTAAATTGTTAAATAATAAAAACTATAACTGTTTTTTGAAAAAATAAATTATTAAGCTTTTATTTTTTTCATTGTTGTTTTATATATACAAACAGAAATATTAATCATTCGAGCCTCGTAATTTTTAATATACTGAACGTAAAGTTTTTAATATTTTTTTTATTTACTCGTTTATTTATGTTTTCTTTACAAAATGAAAGATAAAATATAGATAGTTCAATTTCTTCGATAATAATTAAATTCAAATATGAAAAAAAAGTACGTATTTTGCAAATTTATGATTGTAAAGCTTTTCTTTGTATGTAAGAGCAAATAATACACTTTTATTTTTCAAATAATCGTATTTTAAGTATTCGCATTTTCTGTACACAGAGATGAAATATTCCAAATCGAAAATATTTTGAATAGCTGCCAAGTGCTACGATTTTTGGCCATCAGTCATTTTGAATGAAAATCTTCGCCTTATTTTGTCACAGAAATTTCGATTAAATAAAGCATAGATACTGGTGTTCAAAAGCTACAGAAGTTGGCAGCTACTTACTTTGATGCACTGCGAAGATCAGTAATTTTTCTTGGATAATATTTTCTACAATATGTAAAAGAAAATTGTTTATCAGAAATGTATGATTTTAGATTATGAAAATGATATATTACGAAATTTTCATCAAATTGCCTTATCGTAGAAAAATATATTTTTAATTCCTTTGTCGATTTTAATACACCTTTTTCTCATTCAGGAAAAATGCTGTTGAAATTGAACTTGCCAGGACGCGTATAGATGTAATGCATATCAATAGTCAACTCATGGAAGCTGTCCAGCAGAAGGTGGAATTGTCGCAACAGTTAGAGCAGTGGAAGGTAAAGAAGATCAGCAAATAAATAAATAGAATGCTAAATTCGTCTTTAAAAGGTTAAATTTAAAATTACACTGTGTGCAAAATACTTAAGATGGCAAAAAAATATTTTAAAAGATGTTAAATTACTTTAATAATTCTTAGTACTTTCAGCTATAAACATAGCCTTCGTCAGAGAATACAAAAATACTGTTATTAACGTCTTATTTTTTCAAATTTCACGTAGTTGGTGTCGAAAGGAGTGAATGTGAAAGTCAATTTTTAGATCATGAAAACAATGAGAAAATAAAATATGGATATAGCGGGAAGTGAAATAATACTTGTTTTATGATTCTTTAACCAAACTGAGCACTTTTTCGCTTTGGCGTAAACTTAATCGCCACTCCTCCAGTAAAACTGAAAGATCTCGTTAGTGCCGAAATAGACCCGATCCCGGAAGATGAAGTTTCTGGAGTATATGTAATTCCACTGAAAATAGAAAATATTTATCTCGAATTCGAATACATAGGAATGACTTCTCATAAACTTAAAGATCGTATTAAAGAACATTTGAGAGATTTGAAGTACAACCGGCCAACAACAGCACTGCCAAAACTTAAACAGAATATACAAGCTAATTTCGAAGATGCAAAAATTATATGCCCCTTAACGAATTATTATGATTTAATTATCCGTGAATCAATAGAAATTATTACTAAAGAAAATACTGTTTGTAATGATGTTTTATCCTTCAACATACCCAGAATTTGGCTTAGTTGGCTTAAAGAATCATAAAACACGTAATATTCCACTTCCCGCTATATCCATATTTTATTTTCCCAATGTTTTCCGGATCTAAAAATTGACTTTCACTTTCGCTCCTTTCGAAACCAACTACATGAAATTTGAAAAGTAAGATGTTAATAACTGTATTTTTGTATTCTCTGACGAAGGCTGTATTTACAGCTGAAAGTACTAAGAATTATTAAAGTAATTTAACTTCCTTTTAATTTTTTTTTTACCAACTTTTAAGTATTTTGTACATAGTGTAATTTTAAGGTAAAGAAGATGTTTGTAAAATTTCCAGTGTCATAATAGCTTCTGCTAAAGATTATTCAAATTATAACTGCTTTAAGCAAAGTAACTTTTATTATTCATTTTAAGTATAGTTTTGCTTTAAAGCTATGTTTAAAGATGTAAAACGTGTGCGTTTTATAGACAAGCGCTAATCATATATTTGATAAAATTCAAAATAAAACATATGTATGCTTTTCTAGAAACAATAATATAGATGTAATGTAATATTGCGATAATGTTTTACAGTAGAGTTCAAATATTAAAGTATTTATAATTAAAATAACATATAACCAATATTGTCGAGTAATAAATGTAGGCTATATATTTGCAAATGATTTGAAGAATTTAAAATTAAATATGTTTTCAATTGTAACTGCAATATTTCCTCAATAGAATCCAAAAGGTCCGCTTAAACTATAAGGCAGTGAAGGATTTTTTTTTTTTTACCCGACTGAAAAGGGACTGTCCATGAATGATGTCACGCTTGAAGGGGAGGGAGGGGGTGACAGTTTGTGACAATGGGGTGGGAGGGGGTAAGAAGAAATGTGACATCACAAATTTTGGTTAAAATAAAAGCATTAAAAATCAGCAGATTAAATTTTGAAGTTATTTTAAAATTAAAGTATTTTGCATTCATAAAGTAAAGATAAGATTTAAAAAAGCCAAATGTATTAAATTCCATTTCAAATTCCAAAATACTACTGTTTTCAATTGCTCTTTCATACTGATATTTTATTACTACTGTATATTAATTATGTTTTTTTGTTGTAAACCGTAATCTTATTTCATACAAAATAAGTACACGAATCATTTTTATGGTTATGCTCACAAATGTCATTAAAACACATAGTTAAAGCTTAAAAATAAAATTTGAAATATAATCTATAACGTAGTGCTTTGTTTCTGAACTACAAGTATATGTTTATGTAATATAGCGTGACATGTGACAAGAGGGGTGGGGGGAGGTAAGGTGAAGTGTGACACTTTGTGACAAAGGGGGGGAGGCGGGATCAAAAATATTGAAAAAAAGTGTGACATCATTTATGGATCACCCCAAAGAAGGGTTATGTGTTTCACGCGTATCTGTGTATGTGGATTTCTTTATACCCTCTAAACATCCCAAAGGCTGGATGAATTTTAATGAAGGAGGTCTTTATCAATTCGTCTTAACGGCCCGATGGTTATAGACTAGGTTTTGTTTTTATAAATTCAAAATGGCGGCCGTAAAATACAAAATAGCGGTAGAGACGAAAATAAATTACGCACCCTATTGCGTGGCATATCATTGGATAGGTCTTTCAAAATGAAGACGATGTTTCATTGACTATTTTATAGTCAGAAGCTCCGTTAAAATATTATACAACCTGGAATTTGTGTATGTAGGATTTCTAGCTTTACTGCAACTTTAACCATCATAGACGTCTATAGATCTCATCAAAATAGTGTTTATAGATAAGGACCTAACAATTAAACACAATTTAAAAGTCATCAATACAAGTAAATAAAAAAATTGGTAAGTAATATAAACAAGTAATATAATAATTTAAAAAAAATTAAGTCAATACCTACTTAGGTAAAATCAGAGAAATTTTTTTCTCCCATTCTTCTTTCTTCTTGGGTGGTGTTTAAAATGCCTTGATCAAGAAGAGGTCTCTCTCGGTCTTAAAATACCTTGATGAAGAAAAGAAATTTCTCTATTATTGGAAATTAATTAATTTAATTTAATTAATGAATTAATATTTGAAAAAAAACTGGATTAACATCAAGTGTCATCCACTATAAGTTTTAAAAAATTTATTTGAGCTTGATTGAATGAATAATAAGTATTTTATTAACGATTGAAAATTTAAACAAGATATATATATATATATATATATATATATATATATATATATATATATATATATATATATATATATAGCGAGAGTGAGCTAATAATAGGAATTGAAAAAAAAATAGTTTCACGTTGATGAGAAATAATTAATTAGTTCGCTTTTTACGCAGTCGGGTTTTTTGATTTTTTAAATTTGTTTATTTAATATCTGTATTATAGAGTCTATCTTATAACACTGTATAGACTGTAAAATAGCATCAAACAGTCTTTTCAGTGTATTATATTGTCTATAATTTTTATTTTAAAATATTTTAGCGAAATAACAATTCTTGTACCGAAAGCCTAAGTTCTAATTTGTCAGATTTTTTTTTTTTTAATTTCTCCGTCTCACTGATGATATTTTTTTGTTACAATAGGTATTCAATACAGCTTACATTTATCAATTAGACGAATGTAAAATTATTTTTCCAATTTATTCAAGAACTTCATTTAACTAAAAATTATATTCTACAAATAAGAAAAATTTCATCCTGAAGCGCAGATAAGACCAACACACACAAAATGGAAATCCGTACTTTTGTTTGCATAATTTCACCACGCAAGGCTCTGGAGTTCGTCATTACTTTACCGACTGGAGACAAAATTCACTCCTAAAATCGCCAAAATAGATCAAGAAAATTAATTTCGAGCACATTCTGATTCAATGAAACTCTTAAACAATTCAGGTTAATTTGATATTAATCTTACGTTCAATATAAAATGAAAATCTGTCTTTTCGCTGACATATTTTATAGTTAAGCTCGAAAGTGTGGTTTCTTATGGTTAATTAGCCCTTATCTTCCCTGATAAATCTGTTGTCAATTGTGGTAACCTTGCCAATAACAATTTTACATTATTAAAACAAATTCTCATTGTTGAGAGAGATTTAAAAATATATTTATACGCTTCAAAATTATTATAAAAAAAATTCAAAATTATTTAAAAACATACTTAATTTACTGAATTGGGCTTTTCTTTTTACTCAAATTTCGTTCGAAAGAAAATTTTTTCCCAGCTCAATGATCTAAAAATTGTAATTATGCGATATTTAGAAGTAATGTAAGAGCGATAAAAACGGAAAGAGATAGTTCCGGTCACTGCCACCATCTTTATTCATTTCTGAAAACAGCAAATTGGTTTTGAGATACGTCCTAAAAGGAACAGCGATATTTTGACGACAACGGAAAAGTCCGTAGTGAATGAAATAGGACTTTTTTGCTAATAAGTTTATTCCAAGAATTAGCACTACTGTCTAAATATTTTTTATGCCTCAATATATCGCAGGTTTGACTGTTTTTAAAATATCTCGGATCTGATTTTTTTACGATTTTATTTTGACTTACATTCAAATAATTATGCACTTAATTGTAACTTATACAGAACTTATAATAAATTTATTTTTCAGATGGACATGGAAGTTCTTCTCGATTCACAAGTGATGAAAAAACTGAAAACACAAGAACAAGAAGATAAAAGGCAGAAAGAAAAAAATGAAACTCCCATTGCACCACCTGCTAAAAGAACAGCGACCAGATCTAAACTTTTCGGTCTGTGGCGGTGAAACATGAACTCCACTAACTTAAATATTAATTGTCATGGAATTAACTACAACGGAAAAAGGATTATCAATCCTTTTGTTGTGTATTTATGGGACCAATCCAAGAAATGTGCTAATGAGAATTAGACTTGTGAAATTCAAAACATTGTGATTTTATGCGCAACGAGTACTTATTTTCAATACGTCATCAAAACACAAAATTGTATTTATATCATTTAAAATTTTTGAAATCGAGCAAGGTTTGCACAGAGAGAACACTTTTGTTGTTGTGTAGCATATCAATCAACAGTTGCCTAAACAAAGTTACATATGTATAGAAATGGGCATTAGTAGAATATTTTTCATACAGCAGTGTTTAGACTAAATTATTTAAGTTTTATTTTTTTAATTATGTTAGTAGTTATTAATATTGTATTTTAAGTCATATAATGAATTATGACTTCTCTTAGCAAATTCCAATTAAATTAGTTTTCATAATTTAAAGTTCTATGAATATGAAAGAAAAGATGAAATTTTGATTTCTTTGACAAATTATTTTCAGTTTTTTTTTTTTAAATCTTAAATTGAAAAAATTGAATGCATTTAAAAACCATTTTAGAACACGATTTTATTACTATTCCATAAGAGTTTGACTTCTATAGAGAATCATTAGACGGAATTACATACGACAATCACACAATTAATATCATAGCGTTTAAGTCATATAAGGAATTGTGATTTGCTTTAGAATATTCTAATTAAATTAGTTTTCATAATTTAAATTTCTACGAATATGGAAGGAAAGATAAAATTTTAATTTCTTTGAAAAATTATTTTCAATTTTTTTTAAATCTTAAATGGAAAATTGAATACATTTAAAAATCATTTTAGAACACGAATTTATTACTATTACATAAGAGTTTGACTTCTATAGAGAATCACTAGATGGAACAATCTAACAATTAATATCATATTTTAAGTCATATAAAGAATTGTGTCTTGCCTTAGAAAATTCCAATTAAATTAGTTTTCCTAGTTTAAAGTTCCATGAATATGGAAGAAAAGATGAAATTCTGATTTCTTTGAAAAATTATTTTCAAAATTATTATTATTTTTTTTTAATGGAAAAAATTGAATGCATTTAAAAATCATTTTAGAACAGGAATTTTTTTACTTTTCCATAAGAGTTTGACTTTTATAGAGAAGACTTGATGGAATTATATACGACAATCAGACAATTTATTAATATAATAGTTTAAGTCCTATAAGGAATTGTGACTTGTCTTAGAAAATTCTAATTAAATTAGTTTTCATAATTGGAATTTCTATGAATATTGAAGGAAAGCTGAATTTAGATTTCTTTGAAAAACTATTTTCCATTTTTTTTCGAATTTTTAAATGGAAAATTTTGAATACTTTAAAAAATCATTTTGGAACACGAATTTATTACTATTCCATAAGAGTTTGACTTCTGTAGAGAATCACTAGAAGAAATTTTCTAGAACAATCAGACATTTTATATGAATGTTTTTATTAATTAAAGGGTAAATAAACTTCTGCATACAATTTGTCGCATCTGTTTTTATCAGTACAGGCATCCCCCCGTCTTACGTATTACGCGACTTACGTAAATTCGCAGTTACGTAATAAATCTCGGAAATTACATTGTATGAACATACTAGCGCATTTGATACATATTTGCATACTTTTGATAATTATTTTCTAGATAAAATGTGCAGTAAAAACCACAACAATTATAGTTTTAAATATTAAAGATAATCATATTTTTCTTAGGATATACCATTAAATCTTAGCAAAACAAACCCAAACATAATGAAAATGGAGAAAAAAAACTCGACTTCAACAGTTACAATTGTGTTAGCAGAATTCGAATCAGAACGAAGTCTAATGTTAAAGTTTCGATGAAGAGTAACGAGTGTATTTTGTTCCTATTAGCTTCATCTGCGAAAATTGGGCCGGGTTGGTTTCTATGACCAGACAAGAGCTGACTTTTAATAGTCATTTGATATAGATTCAAAATTGTTATAAATTAATTCATCAATGTTAAACTTATGAATCCCATATTCCGTAACATATTTTTTATTGAAAAGTATTCTTTTAGTTTGTTTTTATATTTTTTTCATACTTTTATAATTTATATCCGAGTAAATACTGCTGCATGATGCTTTATATATAAAACAATACTGCGTGTATAATATATGTGGAATTGACTGAAATTGACCTTTGGTAATAAAGGCTTCTCATTGATGACTCGATGGTGTAGAAATAACACGATTTAATATCTGGAGTAAGCTATGACTTATATTTACAGGACACGTACAAATTATATACAGATTTTAAGGGGATAAAATGGGCTTTTTGCTGCAATCTGCCGGCCTTCAATACTTCGCGCGCTATCGGAGTCTGACTGGACGTCTTTCCAAGTCAGCCCCCAAAACAACTCTGAAGTTAAATCGAACCTTCGCTCTCAGGCTGGAGATTCAAAATCACTAAGTCATCAGGTTTATTGTCTTTTAGAAATTGCAAGCTTTGCCAGTTCTCATGAGAATTAGCTGCACCCTCTTACTGCGGTCAGGATGTGGTCAGGATGTTTTGGAAAGCGCAAGCCACATCCACATATATGTATGATAAATATTGCATTTTCTTACGAAATTTCATCTAAGCAATTTACAAATTAGACTTCCGTAAAATTCGAGCTACGTAAAAGTTTACAGAACGCATTACTTACGTAAGTTGGGGGATGCCTGTACTTTAAATCTCTCTTTCAAAACATTAGCTATAAAACGCATTAATGAAAAGGCTTATCATACTGCTTTTTCTATATACATCAGAGATGGAAATTATGTGTAGAGCACACGCTTTCCATGTTTTAAAAAAGTATTTCAATATAATAATCTTCACCTTTTTTTTAATCGCAGACCTTTTTACGATTAAATAAGACGAAGAATATTATACGAAAATCCCGGTATTAAAATGTAGGAGCCATGCAAGTCTTGCGCATAATTTCAATCCCTGATATGCATGAATAAAAAAATTATAATGAGGCTGTCTAACTAAAGTCAAGAAAAATTTTGTGATTGAAGTTTCAAAATTTTTTGTCGAACAGATTTATAAGCTGCATTCTTTTGTGCCTTACGAATTTGACCTGATCTATCTTCAGCAATATTTTACTCGATTTAAATATAAGTATGTTTAAATAAACTCTTTTATTTGTTGATTTTATTTAGAACTCTGTCTATGTTAGTTTAAAATTTAGTTGATTTACTTTTTCTAGAATAACTTTTTAAATAAAATTATGACTTTCTTTTTACTACGTATTGTCAAACCTTGCTCTGTTTCTAAAATTCAACCTGGCAAGAAAAAGAGACTATCTTCATGAAGCATAACAGATTTTCAGCAATCACCCCAGTGCCTAGCTTAGAAATATTCACAAAAATGTTCCTCATCTGCAGGTTGAAAAATAGTCAAGTTATGCTTATCATTTGGATTCAACTAATTTCTTCGCATTTCCTATAGGTATAGCTTATTTTCAGAATAACTTACTTGATCACAACAGTCCGTCCACAGAAACAGCCTTGTGATTTCGAAATGAAAATTAAAACCGAGGACTTTCATCTTGTTATACAGAACTATTTGTATGTACTAACATAGCAAGTCTGTGTGAAGTGTATATAGCAGTATCGAGGATTTATTTCTGTTATATTTTTTTGTGAACAGAGCATTATAGGATGTTTTATAAATTATTTGATGTAAATATAGCGTTAGAATGAAACTCTTTGCGTCAGATGATGTAATAACAATCTCACAATGTTCCTCCACCAAAGTGTACAGTTTCCGATTATAATGATGTAGTGGCATGTCCCTAAAGGAATTTTGCGCCATTAAACCCTATACAACCAACCGACCAACCAATCAGTTATAATGTGAAATCAGAAATTTGTCAAACATCGAAAATAATACTTTGTAAATTACTAATGTTACCAAATAATTTTTACGATAAATGGAGAGTATATTACAAATTAAAGAGAGTAGATTTCCTTAAAATTACTTATTTTTTCAGCAAAACATTAAAAAAAAACCCTATACACTTTATTATCGAATATATTTTTTAAAAATCATCAAACGTTCTAATAAAAGAACACAATCCGAAAGGAATGTGTTATCTTTATCAAAACTTCTGACACGAGAGACTAGAGAATAATTTTTACTTTCTTTGCTGTAATAATGACAGCTTAACGTGTATTTTATCCCGAGAAAGAAAATGTGCATGTGGTTATTGGGCATTGTTTTTTTTTTAGCATATCACTTACAAACAACATATGAATCCTTATCAGATGAAGAATTAATTGCATCTGAAAAATATCTCATCTTCTTAAAACTATATAAGTATCCTCTTTCGGAACAGTATTTATATAGTTTTAAGAAGATGAGGCACAAATTACAAAAGCATGCTTTCAGGGGCAATTTTTGTACAAAAATAATCTGATCACAAATCTGTCGTTCCCGTGAAACACAACCACTGAAAAACGTACATAGATAGTCCGGCAAAGCCGCGAAGAAATGAACCCATGCACTTCGGCGTCATGCTATTCATGCAAGAGATCGGACACTAATTATTGGGCTAAGTAAGACTTTTCAGCCTTTTAATGAAGAAGTCGTTCCTTCAAAATGCGTCGCTTTTATTAACTTTTCTGTTAATTTCCGTAAGTTTTGTTTTATAACAACTGTATTTAATCCTTTTCCCTCTCAGGCTTTGGGGTTTTATCCAATTTTGGCCCCTGTTAACCTTAAAGTTAGGTGTCTGGCTCCGTACTTATTATTGTTTTATTGATGATTGTCTTTCTTTAACCGATTATTGATCCTTTCCCAGGGAGTATTCCCTTGCTAAAAGTGAACACTCAGTTCTCCTCATAGAAAACTGCAGCTACTTTTAAATGTGAATATTCATTCTGTAAGAGTCGGTGTCAGTACTTTCATTTTAAAAATTATTGCAGCTTTCAGGGGATGATGATCAATATGTGTCTAATATACTGAAACACATCTAAATTTTGTTTTGACCCATTTGAAATATTTCATAAATCTTCCTTCCATCAGAATTTGTAAAACTGACATATATCATTTGTATGCAATTTTTGTTTCAATTAATGTCATAAGAATTTTTCAAAAGAAAAAAAAAAATCTATAGAATTAAATTCTCAAACTTAAAAAAACACAAAGTTGCATCTCCTGTAATCAATGGAAAACTTTTATATAAAAAAAGGGGTAAAGTTTTTATTGATAGAATAATTTTAGGTATCCGCTTCTATGTCTATAAAATTTGAAGAAGTTCGCCATTTGCACTAATGACAATAGCTATTGCTATCCTGAAATTAGTCTGCGATTATGTTATTAAATTTGATGCTTGAAACGTGGTTTTAATAATTATTATAATTTTAGGTACAGTTAACCTATCTTTTTTTTTTTTTTTTTTTTTTTTTAAATAGCAAATAACAAACTAAGTTTTTAAGTTTATTGAATAAACCGTTTTAGCAGTTTAATCAGTAAACGTTTTTTATTGATTAAATAATTTTAGGTATCCACTTCTATGTCTATAAGAAGAAAGGAAGATCTAAAGTTGTCCGTTTGCATTGATGACGATAACTATTACTATGCTGAAACTAGTCAACGACTATGCTATTAAATTCAGTGCGCTCGCTTGAAACGTGGTTTTAATAATTATAATTTTAGATACAGTTACCCTATATATATATTTTTTTATTATTTCTCTACTTATTTTTTTTTTTTTTTAAATAGCAAATGACAAACGAAGTTGTTAAGTTTATTAAACAAACGTTTTTCAGCAGTATTTTCTTTCAGTGAGATTTTCCTGGTTAACGTTTGTAAGTTTCGATACTATTTCTACCTCTTGAAATGAAAACATGTTAAGTAAAATAAATAGTAAAGTTTTTATGTTATAACAAATAAAAGTCTTGTAACCAATGTAAAGAAAAGCACAGATAACATGTATAAATTAAACATACAAGAGCTTCATGGCTTTATAAAGCAGCTGCATCTTCAATGCAAAATGAAAGAAAAGGGAGTGAGAAACAGCAGCAGTAAGTTCGTGCTTAATTGCAAAGGCTACAAAACACTGCAAACTTATCTGAAATAAGCTTGCGTGTTGTTGCTACTCTTATTCCTTTTTTAACACATCTTTTGCAAAGAAGAAAGAGCCTTTGAGCCTTTTCATGAAGGCTTGAAATAGCTATATGCTAAATTTATTCTGTTACTTATACTTTTCTTCACGGTGGTTTTACACATTATGTAGTTTTAAAACGGAACAATAAACACATTGTTTATTTAAAAAAATAAATCTACTTGAAGTTTATGTTAGTTAATTTTGCAAGCAATTCATTTCATTAAGTTTAGGATACTTCATTTCGTGGCATTATTTTTCATTATAAGCGATTACATTTTACCTCTTCTCTGTCGGAAACTGTGCACTTGCTATTGAATGTTGCCCTTTCCCTTCACGTCGATGCTTTTGTCGATGTTTATAGTGACGTCACGATCACACGTTGCCTTCTCTGTGTCGAACCTATAATGTGTGAGAGCACAATCTCATTTTCTGGACATTTAAATAGTGAATACTGATAGAAGACTGTTTCCACTGAGACAACTGTGATAGCCTGAGCGAAGAAAGTGTTATAGAAAAAATAAAAGTTTTTTTAAATTAATGTATGGCACTTCTTTTCTTTTAATGCTTGTCATTTATTCATCTATAATTATCAATGAGATTTAATTAAGGTTGTTTGTAAATTTAAAACATTTTTCTGATTATACATTTAAAAGAAATCATGAGATTATTTTTATCTGTTTTTCAGATAAGTATGCTCACGTGATGCAAAATTTTAAACGTGATTGCGTGTTTTTAAATGCAGAGTAGGCGAAAATCAACTCAGCAACGTTTTTAAATGTATTTTGAACAAGTGTCTTTATATTTACAAACTTTATGGGAAAATAAAATTGAGTATGCGTGAAGTACTTTCAGATAGTTTTCAATATAACTAACGTTCAAATCACTGTTCCCAAATGAATGAGTTCTTTCTGACATAATTGACAAGTGTTTATGAATTCGGCTTGTCTGTTCGTTAGTCTGTCTGTCTGCCCAGGCTCTAACTCGCGTAAATATACTCGGATTTTCATACAATTGATATAAGTTAATGATGTTTACCATGGCATGTTCAGTATTGAATATGAAATGTGTAGTATAAGGAAAGGGCATCTTTACAAACAAACACTTCCGTCAACCAATCTACCAACTACATTTTTGCCATAAAGATCATTGCAGGAATAGTCTTGGCGACGTAGGCCAATCATATCGGAGACGTGTTAAACGTAGACCAATCAAATTCCCCTAGCTCATGCGTACAGGTAGGAGTCATAAAGAACGGACAGGTTTTCTTACTGAACCAACAGTAATACAACCAACAGTGACGTCAGCTGCCCTTTCCTTATTAACAGTTCATTTACAGGAGCACCCAAATGAATTCCGTTACGTTATGGTCAATGGGGAAAAATCGTTTGCAGTGTATTTTAATGACATTACGCTATTTCAAACATATTGAAATTCACTGAATTTCACTACAAGATGATTACTATAAAATAGGGTACTCATAGCATTTATCGTTTATTTACACGGACACAAAAGAAATCGGTTATAGTACTATCCTTGAGCAATAATTTGTAGAAATGCGTTTTCAATTTCGGTATGCGCCTTTAAATTTAACTAATTTTTTGCGTGTTACTCGTTGTGTAAAGATTCTATAGATCGTATACAGGGCTGCACAAAAGAATTCACATACCATTCTCGCTATTAGCGGAAATTGCTGAAGGGAAATTTTCAACTGAGGTTTGTATTTCCTAACTGAACTAAAATTTTGCATGCATGTAGTTTATAGATACAAATCTATACAGCATGCACAGGGCTGCTCAAAGAATTCGGATAATTTTCCGACTGTAGACGGGAATTTCTGAAATTGGGTTTGCAAATGTGTTATGCGTTTCCAAACGGTTCAATCAGACGTCATATTTCAACTATATTAAGAGGCGAAGTTTTCTTACATTATTCTGAATGCGTTGGAAAGTGTTATATAATGTATACTTGACGCATGATTTCTTTTTCTTTCTTGTTTTCTTTATTCAGCAATTTATCGTTATTTTGTATTATTGATATTCACATTATTTAATGACAGAATAAGAATTAAGTAAAACGAATATTATTTATAGTGGTATCTTTCTGAGTTATAAAACAATAGTCCCATTGGCAACATTGGTTCAGACGTAATACTAACATTTGCAACCTTTACTTAAATGAACAAATTACATGAATAAAAAAAGGTGTGTGTGTGTGGGGAGGGGGGGGGGGGTTGTACTTTGTGCCAAAATATTAAGAAATACAAACAACGTTAGAAAAAGCACAAATGGGAATGGGTATTAGGGTGGGCCGAAAAAAATTTTTTTTTCGATTTTCGATTATGGGTAGTGCGGAAAAGTTGGCACTGTTGGCACTAAGTTGACACAAAAAATTTGAGATTCTTTGGACAATTCCTTCATTTGCCGCAAATGGCGTGAAGTTTTGCTCAAATGCTGATTTTTGAAATTTTTTAGCAAAACTTTTAAAAATGTTAATTTATTTCGTTGAATTTATTTGAAATATGTTTAGTGTACGAAATGTTTAAATAAGCTCTGATTATCTATTATGTATTAGCTATGTGTATTTTGAATTAGGCGATTTTTATAGCCTTTTCGCATATAACTGAGCAAAAATTGTAGGTATTGTTTGGTTCTTTCATCGGTTTTTCTCTTTTCTCTTTATTATGTTCCTAGCTGTTCCTTTGGTTTTTCAATGCGTTCAGAGTAACATATTTGAATGCCGGACTACAGCATGTCTTGACAGCAATTCTGGAAGGAGATGAGAATGTAGAGTAGAAACCAATGAAAACGCAATCAGTCATCATGAAGATGAAGGCGGAAATAAGTGATGGGAGTAACTGCGAGATGGGATGTTAATTATTTTTCTGCTCTAAAATACAGCTATTATCAGAAGATTCAAAAAGTGGGGACCTTGAAGCAAGCAGTTCGTTTGAATCAGAATTTGAACCAGGGCCTTCAAAAGCAGACACTCCCAAATGCATATCCCTTTCTTGCACAGCGTTCGCCGGATTTACAGCTGGTATATCATATAGGTAAATTGCGTTAGAGTTTCACCTGTGTTTCAGGATGCAGTAATTGTGACAACCAGGAATAAGGATCCCTTCATCGATAAAGACTTGGTCAGGAGACAGAAAAAGAAACTTTAAAAGAAGATACAGGAGGAGGAATATCTTAGAGGATGAAAAATTACAACAATATTTTTTGATGGTAGAAATAATAACACGATCATAGAAAAAAGGGAACAAGCGGCACTGTCGAAAGAAATACGATGCACATATCACTGATGGCGTACGAAAATGTATGTGTCCATTTCTACGAGCCTATTCCTGTTTCAAAGACATCAGAAATGCAAAAGGCTGAATATTTGAGCACTCTATTAATCTAGCTCCGTTTCAGTTGGTAAAGGTCTTAGCTCAAGTGGTTCTACCATCTAGTTTAGACAGTTGATGTCGCTGTCAGCTCGTTCGTATGAAGAATACATATCAAATGTTGCAGTTCTCTTCTTGATTTTTTACAAAGCAGACTTTATTCTGGTCTAGAAAAAATTATGTAATTATTTTGCTATTTCTCCACAGTGACCAGAAGGAAGTGACAAGTGACCCAAATATTCCGAACCATGTTCAGACAATATGGTGATATTTGTTTAGTCTTTCTGTCGACGGTGCTGCTAGACCCCATTTTTTCTATGAAGATCTTTTTATTTTTTCTACTATTCAAAAAGATGCTTGTAATTTTTCTTCCTCCAAGATCTTCCTCCTCCTGTATTTTCTTTCCAAATTTCTTTTTCTGCCTCCTGACCAAGTCTTTATCGGTGACGAGATCCTTATTTCCTGTTGTCACAATTCCTGCAATTTTTACTCACTTATATGCAAAAAAGCTATAAAAGTCACCTAATTCAAAATGCACATAATTATTAAATAATACATAATCAGAGCTTATTTAAACATTTTGTACACACAAGACATTTCAAGTAAATACAACTAAAATAACTTAAATTTAACATTTTTTTTAAATTTTTGCTAAAAAAAGTTCAAAAATCAGCATTTGAACAAAACTTCAAACCATTTGCGGCAAATGAAGGAATTGTCCGAAAAATCTCAAATTTTTCGTGTGAACTTATTGCCACCAGTGGCAAATTTTGCGCACTACCCATCATCAGAAATAAACAAAGTTTTTTTCGGCCCAACCTAATGTGTATGCATCACAAATAGCTGTTTCGAAGCCTCTAAGGCTTCATCATCAGTGCTTAAAAATTAAAATGAAGATAAAATGAAATGAAATGTACATAAAAAAGGGCGGAAATGCAGAGGGCCGGATCGGCGTACCCCACAGTTCGACTGTCAACGGCGAAATGCATCTTTTTAATTTACATTATTCATTATCATTTCATTTTATCTTCATTTTAATTTTTAAGCACTGATGATGAAGCCTTAGAAGATTCGAAACAGCTGTTTGCGATTTATACACACTCCCATTTGTGTTTTATCTAACGTTTTACTTAAATTACATGAAGGCTTTATTTTTTACACTTTTTTTTTGGAAATTTAAAGCTCTATGTTCATTCTCACCATTTATTCATTTTTTATTTATTTATTTTTTTTTTTATGTAAGTAAACTGATAAGTTAAAAAATATATATTCAAAATTTTTATGTACCCAATAACAAAATAAAAGCTTGTTATTTTGTCATCTTTTGTTATTTATACGTAATTTGTACGTTTTAATTTTATTTTGTCATAGGTTTTGTAAATATAAAGGCACTCTCTCAAAAGTTAAGAAAAATCCTTGATGAGGTAATTATAGGGCATCCACTAAATTCATTTACGATGTTCACTGCACGCTGAATTTCTCTTATTTTCAGACAAGGTTACATTTGTCAAGTAAAGTGAGTTATTTTTAGACAAAATCTGTCAAAATCTTGAATTTTATATCCATTAAATAGAACGCGTATAAACATCAGAATATAATTCTTGAGAAAAACAAACACCTCTTCACTTGTAGTTAGGATTGACAAATATGAAAGTTTAGCATACTGATTGTACAAACTGAATCCTTTACGCTCCTTTGAAGTATAAAAAAAAAAAAAAAAAAAACTATTATAAAGAACATTTTACACTTCAACAGGCAGTAATACAATTTAAAATGAGATTCAAAACTATTAGAGTGAAACAGCACCGAAAAACTGCCGATAAACCAAAATTAAATAATAAAACTTCGTATAAATCACCATAAAAATATAAAAACACACAGGACGCGTTTCCAGCTGGAAATTTTAACGGCCCGTCATCAACCGAAGTATACACGTATGTCCGTAAGGGGACAAAGTCATAAATAAAGGTAGAGAGTAAGCTTACAAAGAATGCGACATGTGGCGCTAACTGAAAGGTAAACACCAATTAAAGAAGAGCACATGCAGAAGATGAAAGTGTTGTCAAAATTATAGTAAAAAAAATAAAAGAGGAATTAAATTAAAACAAAATAAAAGAAATTAAAAAATAAATGAATCAATCAAATAAAACAAGAAAAAACAAAAGAAATAAGTTTTTTTTAACCATAATAAAATGAAAAGTGACAAGAGGGGAAATAATTGCAAAAGTAATTTCCAAGCTGAAGAGAGAAAAGGAGATGATGAGAGGTCATTGGCAAGTTTATCAGAATTTTAAAAAATAAAATACACTTCCTGAAAATCCAAGCGAGTGTGACAGACAGGGGAAGAAATAATTCTGGCAATGGAGAAATTGAAACAGTGACTGGAAGTCCAACAGTGAGAGGCGATAGAAGATTTAGAGATATCTTGATTTGATACATGCCCCTGATACTTGCTTAATCTGAACTTTAAAGCTCTCTTAGTTTGACCAATATAACCTAAATAGCACGAGCAAGGTATAAAATAAACGCCTCACTGGTTCTCAGTAGGAATAGGATCTTTAAGAGAAGATAATTTTATTCATAGGTTTCAATGTGTCTTTATATTTTTATGGTGATTTGTACAAAGTTTTATTATTTAATCGAAATACTATATTGTATCATGTTCCAAAAGAACTATTCGTTGTAAAAAGCAAAAATACTTTTCTTTTTCCCCATTTAGCCTGTTTAGCCTGTCAACTATTTAGCGTTTTTGATATTGAAAGACATGACATGGAAAATTTTAAATTCTGAAAAAATTCTATATTTCTATATAAAGCTATATTTTTATGACATACATTCGACTATATTATATTAATTATATATATATATAAGGTATTTTACAAAAACAATATAAATCCCGATTTAATTTAAGAATTATAATTTCTAAAATCTTTCTAATTTTTTTAATAATTGCACATACCTTGTAACTTTTTCAGAAAATTCAGTTTTTAGTATAAAACACCTTAATACACCTTTAGTATGAAACACACTTAAATATCGATGATTTATTTCTCATATCGCGACATTCAAAACCAGATTTTAACTCGTAATAATATTAATTCAATATTTAGATTTCATGTTCTCAAGTAATTTATGTTAGGACAAAATAGAATAATAATAAGTAAAAATAGTGTATCAATTTAATTGCTAGTCATTTTAAAAGCGTGTTTCAGTACCATACCATGTATAAAAAATTACAAGAAAAAAATTCTTTTAAGATAAACTGCTATAAAAGTTATTCAAAAATATCGATTTAAACGATGTGATGACCTTTCATTGAAGTAGATAGAGTGTGAAGCTTTGTGTAATACATAAGTAATAATAATAATAGTAAGAGGCCAAGGCTAATGAGAAAGTCTGCGTATTCTTCATTCAACGATCAAAAGTTTCAGCAAAATTATAAAAACGCATAATATTCAATTTGTATTAGGAAACTAATTCAGAAAACATATTGCTACTAATTTTTAGATGTTAATTTTTGTTAGCTTTCTTACACAAATTCTTTTAATGTACTTCTTTTTTTTTTTTTTTTTTTTTTTTTTTTTTTTTTTGTCAAAATTGTCATAATTAGTAACCATAATAGCATATTAGTTCAAAGCGTTCATAAGTCTAAAGATCGATAACACTTTTTTAGAAGTTTTAAATTCTGTTAAGACGTTTGAAAAAATTGGTCGCCTACATTATATTTAGACTTTATAATAGTACACAATATTGGATTCCCGTCTGATTCACCCATAGGTAAACGGAATCTACGTTTCTGCTCTTTCTGTTTTTTTCTTCAAAGGCTCTTACAGAAGCAAATATGGTAAGCTAAAACAGAAGCAAACTAGCGTACAAAAGTTGTTTATTGTTTAATCTTTTATGAACTGAATTATGAATACATGAAAATTTTATCTTTTAAAGCCTTTTTCGTGAATTTTTGAAACTACATTAGAAGATTTCCATAATCATTTAATAAATTTTAGAAGGACTTAGAAGGATTAATTAAATTTGAATTTACAGGGATTTTGTGCGATATTTATAACCCCACTCAAATTTTTTATTTTAAATCTTTTTCTTAGTATTTTGTAGAATTAGGAAATGTACAAATATAATGTTCTTACACTAGAAATATAGAAATATTTCCGAATTGACAAACTATCCCCCCCCCTCCCCAAACGCCAAGAAAGCTGAAAAGATGCAAAGGCCAAAGAAATCATCCTTTTAAAGGTATTTTTGTCTTGTGTAACCAATAATGCTTTTGGAACAAGATAAAGTAATGCTTCTGTAACTCATTCTAAACTTTATTACTACTAACCAATGTATTAAATGAATTTTATAACAAGTTATTTTAATGGTACTTATAAGTACCGTCAGTAGATAAAGGGTTAAAGGACATGACTTTTGTATCACTTGGATAGAAAGGTTTTTAAAAAGTGCATGCATTTAATTGCGAAATATTGTATATCACTATCGCAGAATAATGCGCAATTCCAGAAAAAGCGGTGCCATCATTCAAGAAACTCGACCCAAAAAAAATAGGCTATCTAATGGTTCATATGCCTTTACTTGTTTGTAACATTAATATAGATACTTAAAATTAAATATAGTTTATACCAGCTTCATGTTTTATCAGAAATCATTCATTTATAATTTTCAAAATAGCACGTATTTTAATTAATTTTTTTCCATCCATTATTATGTCAAAATGGCAACGAAACATATAAAGTCTACTATTTTCCAACTATTCTTCCTTTACTTTCTACAGAAATGGAGTATTTCAGATGCCAACAATAAAAAAAAATAAAAAGTACAAAAAAATTAATGTCTCAAAAATAAATTGAAATGCAGTTTTCAAACCAATTGCATTTAAAAGTTCTTTTTTCCCTCTATACGACGGTGTAAAAATTGAAAATGTGCGATGCTTAGAAGTTTAAAAAATTGCAGTAGAGATTATCCCGTGCAATGATACATCTGCTTTGTTTTACGGCTGGCTTATATAACGGAACGTTATTTTTTAAAGACGACACTTTAATTACTGGTCGAAAGAAACAGCATATCAGGGACTAATAAATATTTACAAATAATAATACAGTGTAACCTCTGAATAACGGTTACCAGTGGGACCGATGAAAAGTGACCGTTCTTCAGAGGTGGTTGTTATTCAGAGGTTTCATTTAAAAAAAAATCATAATTACATAAATTTAAATAGAAAAACACAGTCATTTTAATTAATCCTCATTGTTTTAATGACATTATAATTTAATAGGTTTAATAGGTATATTTAATACATTTAAAAAATCGGTGATTTGCAGTTGGGTTTTTTTCTGCAAATATCTTTATCCAAAGAAATAATAGTATGAGTTGTTTTGCTGTACAACTCATCATCATTATGATTCAATGCAAAATTTTTGATTTCACGAAAGTTCATAAAAAATTTGGTATGTGTACTGGAAATTTTAAGTGATTTTATAATCTCTTACATATTCCCTTACGCATCACTTTTCACTTCCTATATCCGATCTTCCATCATTTTCTGTATGAATCAAATGTAGCAGTAACTGCCAAATCTTTGTCCAGACACACAAACTTACTAGAGTTCGTATTAGTTATGCTTGCTGTTCTATGAATATTATCTAAAATTTTCCCATCATTATTGTCTTCATTTTCTATGTCTAGTTTTGGAAAAGGATTAAGTGTTCAAGAGTTAAAGTAACATTTTGTTGACATATTAAGTAAACTTTGTTTGATCTGCTTCAGATTTGGTTTGAAAATAAATATAAAATTGTACCAGAAACTGTTAATTTTTTTTTTCTGGTGACTTTTGAGCGACCGTTGTTCAAAATTCTTTATTTAGAGGTTCGTATTAATGCTATGGAATGTGTTTGGTTCCATCGATATGTGGCCGGTATTCGGAAGTTGCCGTTGTTTCGAGGTGACCGTTCAAGAAGGTTTCTATATCATTTCTTCTGTATTATGTATTTAAACACTAAAGACTAAACGAAAGGAATCTAGGTACCTACATTTTAAAGTGTTGACTAAGAGCCAAAAGGAGTGAAATGGAAAACGCAGTACAGGAAGTAAGAGATTATCTTTCTTTCTTTCTTTTCCTTTTTTTTTTTTTTTTTTTTTTTTTTTTTGCTTTCTTGAAAAATTTTCTCTTTTGGACTTTCAGTGTTATCCATTTTTAGTCCTCAATTGTAACCTATATATATTTTTTAACAGGAATAGATTTATAGAAACTTTAAACGTAAAAATCCAAAATTACAGCTCATTCCAAGATGCAGTTTTTGAGTTATGCTTAAAAAAACTACCGGCATTTCAGCTTGTTTGAACGTTAAAAGGAATTTAACGTTAGATGTTCCAAATCATCATAATTCCTTAAACACCGAATAACTTGCTCTTTTTCTAAAGAAGACATAATTCCCAAGCGAATGGCTATTTTCCGTTTTCTCTGCATCTGATTTGCAATACAATAGTATCTAAGGCAGGGTTGGCGAACCTTTTTATAGCCGCGTGCCATTTTTTTCTCAAAAATATTTTGCATGACCTTGACGTGCCAACTAATAAACAAATTTAGTGGATTGAAAAATCATGAATAAAAATCCCTTAAGATTTTTTTTAATGAGTATTACACTGCAATAATCTAAAAAAACAATTATATTTTAGAAATTATTTAAAAGAATTATGTGATTAATTGTGCTGTTGCATCGTAGAGAAAAAATAATTAATATCAGGTCAATACTCAGTTAATTTCAACAGAATGCAAACTGAACTGGATTTATCTCACAACTGCATTTTATTTGATTTATTGTATTATTAATTTGCGAAAACAATGGCCTTCCGGACATAGATGGAAAAATTATTAAAAGGGCAAACCCCAGTTTCTTTAAATAGTTCTGAAATTAATTTATGAGTTGCCATAATTTTACCATTGGTACTTTTATTAATGCGGTAATTTACGGTATTTTAAATAGTCGCAATTAAAATTCTGAAATTTTCAATATATCCAGTTTTGACAAGATGAGGTCATCTAAGCTTGTGTATTTTGTGCGGTACCTGTGTATATTAATTCAGAGCCACAAGCAACACCGTGCCATAATTATTCTTTCACGCGCCACCTTTAGCACGCGTGCCATAGGTCCGCCGTCCCTGATCTGGGGTAAAGTTGTTTTTTTTTGCTTCCCTCCTTAAACGACTGTACCTATTTGGTGCATGTAACCTTATCTTTGTGTTCGAATATCAGCATTTTTGTGTTTGTCCCTTAATATATAAACACCAGTGTACTTTAGATATTGTAAAGTTTGTTTAAAAGTCGAACTATGTTAAGTTTAAGAAATTTAGTTACGGTTTAATGAAGGTTTCATTTCCATATTGACACTATTTCTTCGTACATATTTCGCCATACAAAATCTCAAAATCAAACAATCGTCTGATATATTTATTTCAGTATGGAAAAAATGCAACTTCGTTTTCTGTTGACGTATTTTTTATTTAAAATAAACATTATTAATGAAAATGATATCTCAAATAGCTACGTTTTCTTTGCAAGTTTAAAAAAAGAGAATAAAGAAAAGAAAAGAAACGAGTAATTGTAGAAAACTCTAAATTCGGATATTGATGTCATTATAGCCACAGTTCATCAAAAGACAATTTTAGTCGCCCTAAGAATTTAAAGTGATCACCAGGGTGCCAAACTTTAAAAGACTAATTAAAGTGTTTATTTGTTGAAAAATAAATACAGTATTTGGAGTGAATTCGGAGTAAGTTCACAAAAATATAATAAGTTACAGTTATCCCGGAGTGCCACATACAAATATAAAGTAATTGCTGACCTGCCCACATTTTTTATTTAATATTATATGAAAAGCTGCCTGTGACCCACAGATGATGCTCAAGGCACAGAGTGAAAAAATTTTGAGACCCACTGGGGAAGCTCATGACAGTGAACATGTTAAAACAGCTATAATTATGGGAAATGCTGTTTCCATATTTTTTAATAAAAGCCTTAAATTGTGTGAAACAAAATAAAAATTCCTCAGGAAAGAAATTTCTACATGTTACATAATAAGAATATACACACAAAAATGTTGAAAGAAGATAAGCTTTATTTTTTAATTGAAAGCTTTGCCTTAATTCAAATAACATTTTTTATGTAATGGTAAAATGTGAAATACAACAGAAGATACGTAAACCTTCATATAGAAACTTGAAGATATTATTTTTTCTTAAAAATGATATGGTACTCAAAACCATTTTTTCAATATTACGAAGAAGACTTTGATACTCTTCTGAAAATAATAATAACTATTAACAATAACTGGTTAAATTTTATTCAAATAATGTACTATTTTTTAAAAAGCATTATTCGGCAGGGTGGAACAGAACTTTTACAATTAATCTTTTTAGCAACAATTGATGCATAAATGACCCGTGATAAATTATATAAAATTTAAACATAGAGAAAACACTAGATGGCAGCACTATTAATAAGTTTCAGTTATAATTAAAATCATAAATTAAATAACGTAGAAATAGAAAATTTAATGCACCATAGTTTATTATTATTTTAATTTATTTATTGATTTTTTTTTTTAATGCATGCTTAATTTTTTTTATGTATGATGATGAATTTAACTAAAAAAATAAAGAAAATAATTGTTTAACTTCAGATTTTTTTTTTTTTATTATTATTATTTCAAGTGTTCAGCAATAGGCAGTATTCCTTTTTCGATAAATAAAGATAAATATATTATAAATTTTAATTAAAATAAGCTCCTTTGAGTTCATATCTTTATACAGGTCAGTTTTTAGCATGGTTAAGTTTAGAAATTTTATCTTTCTCTATATTATTTGATTTATTTATTTTTATTTGTATGCTTTACGCGCTAGATGGCAGCACTAAAATAAATATCTTAAAAACAAAATGTATATAAAAAAAATATAATGTAATTTCAAAAGGGGGGTATTGTCCATAATTTAACATTCGTTATTGTATCAAAAGTAACTATATTTCAAGCACTTTACATATGAATGCAACTTTAAGAAAAATGCATTATTATCACTAAAACATTTTATCTGACTTTTTAATTTGAAGCCTTCAGCTGATATAAGTTATTCTTTTAGTTGTAGTATGAAAATTAGAAAAATATATTCAAATATACATTTTTGATTCAAATATATATATATGATTCATATATGTAGAGACCACGCAAAAAAATATTGAAATAAAGTCAGAAGAATAAAAAAACATTTCTGAAAATCTTGATGTAGTAATAGCAAGGCCGTGACGAGAAATCAGAGCCACTGCTATGTACTCAATAATATTTTAGGACCCTAGAAGCCAAGGGGTATAAGAGAAAAATTTGAAAATACTGCACTAAGTGCGCAGGCTATCTGGAAATAAGGCTATTTGTTGGAGGGTAAAGGTATATAGGTATTTTTCTTATTATGTGCTGCGTTCTAGAGGTGACTACTTGAGCTCTTTAAACTTAAAAAATATATATGGTACTCTCATTTTCTTTCACAGTTATTGAATCTAAGAATTCAAAGAACGCTATGAAATAAGCAACAGTTTCATATTTTAATTCAGTCAATTGCTATTGAGTTCAACTTTGAGCACAATTTACTCCAAATCTAAATTCTGTCACTTGTACCCCTTGGCTTCTGGGGTCTTCACTTCTAATCTATGCAAGGTGTGAGAAAAAGGGGGAAATTCTCTATATTTTTTTTTACCTGTTGAAAGAAGGTATTCTATAAGGAGGAAATGTAAATTTCAAAAGTGTTGAAAATATGTTAGGAATTAGATTATATTAAATAAGATAGTATTTCCATTAATTCAAAGAGTCAGAACCCCCTTAATATTATAAAATATATAATTTTATAAAATAAATAGTCCTGGAGTATCAGCGCATATAATCGAACTTTGTGTTACAATTTTCAAGACAAACTTTCTGATGCAATCTAGTAATATTAATAAGAAAAAAAATAAATAAAGAGTTAAAAGTTTCAAATATTAGATAAAACCAGTTAAAAATATTGTCTTCATTTGGATGAGGAGGTCTTGAGTCTCGTGACCCATTACCAGAGACGGATTTTTTTTTTTTTTTTGCTAAATTTTCCGGGGCAAGATTGTTGACTGTTGCCCCTTACTCCCATATACATTTTTAGATGAAAATTTGTGTAAATAATTGTTAATGTTATTTAAAGATTCGCACTATTTACACGTATACATTTTTAATTGTATTGGTATTAATTACAAGTTGCTTTATATAATAGCATATTGAACATATAATATTTATTATATATATATATATATATATATACAGGGTGATTCATAAATATGGAAACAATAAGCTATCTCCTTAAATATTGCCCCTAGGCACATACTTTCAATTTTTCAAAACATACTTTCAAAACATACTTTCAAAGTTTCATAAAAAAAAGGTGCAAAATTTGATGAGTTTCAACTCATCGGGGGTCTATATGAGAAAATACAAAAAATTAAATTTTTATACCGCCCTCGTAGAGTAAAATTCTCAATTAGGAAATTATTCCTTATCCATTCCTTAATTAAACACAAAAAAAATCATCTCGATATCTTCCAAATTCGCAGAGATATCAAAATCCAAAATTCGTGACTTACACCGTTTATCCATGCCTCTGAGCAACGGGTTTTTGACACATTTTGAATGCAAGATAGGGATCATCCACAAATTGTACATTATTAAAAGTCGATATTAGACAGTGCCTCCCCTTTGGACATAAAATAGGCAGCGTATAGGTTTTACGTTAAACCTGTTTTCAAAGTATGCTGGTGGTCTGCACTAGAGGTCTGCACGGGTCAAAATATCGACGTCCAGCCCCGAACCGACCCATAGGAAAAAAAGTTCGGCCCTGCCTGGAAAAAAGTTCAAATCGTAGCCTGGCCCGCCCTGCCTGAATTTCTACATAGTTTTTTACATTGATATGGTTAAAAGTTGTTTCGTATAGAGGAGTTCTGACCAAAAATACTTATTATATCTTTTCTTTTTTTCATGTTTATAATTATTATTTTTAAAGAAGCGCCAAAAGCTGTGATTATTTGTTTTATTTATCAATATTTATTTATATGTAAATGATTCACTTCTCCTTTAATTCATTAAGCGCCACGTCAGTCATCGGTAACTGACACTGAACTTTCCGTTTAGAACGCATCATTCACCGATGACTGACGGTATAAAATATGATATAAAACTAAAAACTTATATATTGTTTTAAGTAATTACTGAACATTTATTTAAAATTTACTTACCTTTTATTTATTACAGGATTATACTTTCTTAAAAATTACTTAAAACATTGTACATTTTTCAGCTACAGTGTCAGTCACCGTGGCACTCATCGTGTTAAAGGGTCTCAGGACTCTTAAAACTTTAAAATTTTCGAAATTTTAATTTTTTTTAGATATTAAACTATTATCTTTTCTTACAGTTTGGTATAAATGTTTCCTTGAAATTCCTATTAGAACAGAAGTTATGGCTTTTAGAATTATACACGCTCAACAGCTGAAGCGGCGTTTCAGAAACTTTGAAGTCAATTTTCTCCAAATGACGTTTTTGGGGCATAACGCGCACGATATCTCAAAAACTTCTGCATATTTGTTCATGAAATTTTCAAAACATATGTTTCATGTTAGTCTGTATAAACTGAACCTTAAATTTCCTTCTTATTGATTAGAAATATATTTTTTATAGGTGATTATACTGTTGAAAATTTCTAAATTTTGCATGAACTAAATATAACTTTGTATTAAAAATAGAAAAATGCCTTAAATACAAATTTATTTAGGTTCAGAGCAATTATTACAATGTGAAGCATAAGTAGGGTCCAAAATTTTTCTTCTACTTGCAAAATTTATTTTGTAATCGTGCGCATAATCTGTTATGCCGATTTTCCGCTCGTCAAATGTCTGACATTTTGGAGCCCACTGTAAATTCTAATTCTGCATCTTGTAGTTTTTTAAATACATGAAATGAAAGAACATACATATATCTTTCATCCCAATATAAAATTTTATCTTAAAATGAGTTACATTTTAAGATATTATATGTTGAAAATGGTCTTTTTTTTTTTCGATTTTTCCAATTTTAAGAGTCTTGAGACCCCTTAATATCGTTAATCCATATTCCATGTGTTGGAGACAATGAAAAAGGCTATAAAGTAAAATCTTTTAAGATGGAATCACATAGGAAAGAAAAAAAAGCGTTATGGACAATTTCCTTACTTAGGAGTTGTAAATGTAGTCTATTTTTCTCAGGTATTATTATATTAATTTTCCATGGATCAACAGATTTTTCCGTTTAAGAAAGCATTCCGTCATAGGCAGATTTTTTTCACTAGTTTTACTGTATTTTAATTTTTCTGCCTTAAAATCTACTATCCTTTAAAAATATGAATTTTAAAGTTTTATTGTAAAATAATGGCCATTTAAAAATATATGCATCTGTTGTAAAAGTTTTTAGGCTGAGCCAAATTTTAGTTATTTTTGCACGGATTAGGTCAGTCAGAGATAATGATTTTAATACAGGTTGTCTCGAGACCGGGACTGAAAATTTCGCCCAGGGGAGACATAGGAATAAGGAAGCCAGTCCCGGTTCGGTATAACCAGTGGCCGAGAGGTTCTGCTCTCAAAGCTGGTAGACGGGAGGTGCTGGATTCGAACCCGATCGTGCCCGTCGGTCTAACCGTTTCGGAGTTTTCGTGGTTTTCTTCTAAACCTTGGATTTCCATGAGTAAATACGGGTTAGGTTCCCTTAGAAAGACCCCCACGAAGGGCACTCCTCCTGGGGCCTATATCCCAAGCGTAGATAATCGGCCGTCAAAAAAACAACCAACCTTGCGTAAATACGGGTTAGATCTCCTTAGAAAGACCTCCACGGAAGTCACCCCCCCTTTCGGGCCCGTATCCCTTGTGTAGATAATTGGCCGTCATAAATCACACCAACACCGGTTCGGTATGAAAAAATACGTTAGGCCTGCCCTGGCCAGGCCTCGCCAATCTCGGGTCTGACCCGGCCCCAGAATACAGACTTTTTTAACGGCCTCGCCGGGACGAAAAAAAGCCTGAATTTGTGAGGGCTAAAATTCTGAAAAACTCTTAATCGGCATGTTAGAAAAAGCATTGTTTCAAATTACACATTTAATATTTATTTATGAACATCTAAATAGTACAAAAAGGAGGTGGAAACAGCAAAAGTTAAACTGAATCGGAAGTTCAAGCTACAGAAAGAAGTTACTTTTTCACGTGCAATTTTTTAAAATGCATTTAAACATTTTATTACGAGCCAATCAATGTTTAAAACTTTAAATGCGTTTTTCTGCATGATGTTTTTTTAACCATTTCTTGTTTTTAAATTATTATAAGTCAAGAATCGTAAATAAAAAAAAGTGCAAACTTGGAACATGTCTTTTTTGATTATTTTACATTAATTTTGAAAAAAAAAATTACTTTTGAAAATATGATTTTTTTTAAATAAGTTACATAATTTTTTAATGTATTTTTAATATTTTAAAAATTAATATTTAAAAAAATCCTGAAACAAAAATAAAATTATACTTTCCTCTTTGATTAAATGAAAAAAATTTGAAATCCGATGAATAATGTTTCGAGTTATAAAGATTTTAAATTAAATCCGCTTAAAAAATACTATTCATTTAAATTTTTAAAAACTTTATGAGAAATATTAGGATGTGATTTTGTTTGCAAATTATATGGTTAACCATCACAAAAAAAAAGAAAAAAAAATCAAAATTCTAACTCAACAAATATATTTTTTACATGTTTCCTAGAACTCTTAAAGTAACATTGTTTCTTGGATTGCACGCATTTCAATTTGTGTCTTAAAACCTGATGAATTATTTAAACGGCCATAACTGTGCGAGTTTTTCAGATATGAAGATGCAATTTTTTGTGTTTAATTCAGGAATGGATAAGAAAAATTTTTCCTGATTGGAATTTTTTCACTACGGGGGCCGTATAAAAATTTAATTTTCGTATTTTTTCAAATAGACCTCCCATGGAGTTGTAACTTATGTCATTAAATTTTTCACCTTTTTTTTATGAAACTTTGCAATTGGAAGTAGGGGTCTAGGGGCAATATTTAAGGAAATAGTTTATTGTTTCGATATTTATGAATCACCCTGTATATATATATGTTTTAAATATCGTAACGTGAGTAAGTATAAAATATTAAAAAAAAATACATTAAAGTTATAGTTATCTATTAGTTAAAAAATTACTTTACAAACATATTTTGCTCCAAAAATTTTAGTATGTCAGTTTAAGACTGTTTGTGAGCTATAAATACTAAAAAATTATAAATCAATTATATTTTTCGATCGTTGCTGTTTTGCAGGGTTCTGTAATATATATTAATGGATATATATCTGACGTTTATTTTCAAAATATCAAGATGTTTGATATTTTCGATATTTTTACATATTGGATATTTATTTTCAAAATATCATAGTGCGTAATATTTTTGATATTTTCAGTAAACAAGTGTAAATTAATTTTTCAACTGTTATTGACTTTGTAGTTCTGTAGTCAAAGAACTTTTGTCTCTGGCAGTGACTATTTTAACCAAATAAAAAAACAAACATATTTCCCAAACTTTATGTTTGAAACTGAATTTTTAAATGTAGAACCAATAATTATGTGGAACATTATTAATTTAGAACAGCCATTGAAAGATAAACTGTCGAATTTAGATAATCAGTTATTTACAGCTTCATTAGAAAAGAAATTTTTCCGGTTTTGATTTAGTTCAGTTTAACCCTCTCGCTGCGTAATTGTTTTATCAAAATAGCTTCAAAAATTGCGTATTTAATTCCTTCGCGACGAGCGTCTTTGAAGAATTTTTATTCTTTTGTCACCGGTTTTTCAAAATAAAAACTTTCGCCTGATTTAATTGGGAAAATACTCAGATTAGATAAGGCAAAATTTACAATAAAAAGTTACTGGTGGGAATGATCAAGGAGGGTTAATTAGACGGAAAAAATGCATCCCGATGAAATCTCGGGTAGCGCAAATTTTGCTACTTTTATGTTGCCCGAGAAACTCTCGGGTTGCGCTACGAGAGGGTTAAACTGCACATGTTAGGGAATAAAAAAGTAGCCAACCTTACATTTATGTTAAAATTTTTCAATTATAAAAACTATCTTGTATTTAAAATTTTGTTGTATAAAACATCTATAGTATATCTCTGTTTTCAATTAATAGATCTTTAATTTTGTTATATATATATGTGAGTTGTGGTTTTAGATTCCCATAAAACCCTACTCATAGCAACAGATATTGTCAGCTCTTTTCCATGAGAACTTGTTACCGCAGAATAGCAGATGTTTGAATTTGCTGATATGCAGTTTGCATTCTCTTCGCCTGGAAACAAGTAACAACCGAGAGCAGATTGCATTCTGACGCGGCCGATGGTAGGCATATCTCGCTCTAGACGAGAGCAGAGGCCGAACTCCGATGATTCTGCGGGCGCGTATGCTGCAGAGAAAACCCCTACCCTCCCGTACCTGTAAATATAACTTCTATTTAATATGTAAACTATAACCTAGAATCATTAAACTCCTTTTTTCATTAACTAAGGCCTTATCTTTATATCATCCCTATATTACATGGGAGCTCTAGGCCGAATTGAATCCCAAAACGAATTTAAAAAGTAAAATCCCCTAGGCTTTCTTACCGATCTACGTTTAAAATCAGAGAACTGTTTCGTTCCGTTATCAACCCTTGCATTTCAGCTGATGTGATTCACCTACATCTGATGTGAGCCATCTGTGTGAAGCTCAATCTCCCGTTTATTTTTATTTGTGCAAGATAGTTATCGCTGTACAAGGAATGAATCTTCGACTGCATATTTTTTTTTCTACGGATCATTCATTGGATTACTTCAATATATCGTGGCGAGGAATTTATTTTTCAATTGGATAACTCCTTTTGAAGTAAGTTTTTTTTTTCTCTTTCCTTTCTTGCCTTTTAATATGGAATTGCAAGAAATTGACTTTATTAAAAGCCAATTGAAATCGGCTAAAACAGATAAAATCAAATTATTGCATGAATTTATATTTGGTTGCGATAAAAATCGCCAGAACAGAGCGAATTTAAGGAAATTTAAAGGTTTTTCTTTTACTGACAAAAGCGATGAGTATGAAAATAAACTCAAAGAAATTTTGCACGATTACGATCAGATACAATTGATTACTATTGCTAATATCTTATCCATTGACATCCATGGATCAAAACAAGATATAGGGCAACGTATTTTAAGCGCACTAGTTGATATTTCGGCTTTTAAAGACACGTTTACGGCAGTTTCCGAATCTGATACAGAATTTGATGATAGCCACAATAGTAGTGGAAGCACTGGTTTATCTTCGCCTTTGGCAGTACAGCCAGACCAGGCGCGTGTACACTGTACACACTCCGCGCCCAAACAGACAATTTCTTTCCATGACATTAATCATTTAATTACACCGTTTAGTGGTGATAAAACTGAAAACGTTCAAACATGGTTTCAGAGATTTGAATCTCTGGCCCATTCATTTCAACTGTCCGACATACAGAAATTCGTGTTTGCTGAGCGGGCATTAAAAAGTTTAGCATTATTGTATGTACGTAGTGAAAATAATATTTCTTCATATGCATCACTCAAAGAGGCATTGTTTCGCGAATTTGGACAATCAGCTTCGTCCGCCCAGATACATCAATTACTAGCCGCTAGAGGCTGCCGCCCGAACGAAAAACTATTGGAATATTTTTTGAAAATGAAAGAAATAGCACAAAGAGGAAACATCGATGATATATCTTTAATTCACTATATAATTAATGGGATTAACGATACACCACATAATAAAGCTATATTATTCGGGTGCGCCACGCTTGCCGAATTTAAAAACAAGCTCCAAATTTTCGAACGAATTTGTGAACAGAGTTCTAAATTTTATCAATCAATGTCACCGACTACACCCAACACTCCTAAGATTAACCAGAAGGAGAAAACTGCAAAATTAACTTGCTACAATTGTTTAGCCCCAGGACACCTATCTACCCATTGTGTGCATTTAAATAAAGGAAAAAAGTGTATGAAATGTGCACGTTTTGGTCATGTTTCCAGCCAGTGTACAGAGCAAACGCCAGAACGCAAGCGTTCGACTCAAGGCACCTCCCCTTCACGCAAGACGTCACCACGCAGAGACGAACAAATCCACGTAGTAGAAATGTGTCATTCTCCTCCGCGCATGCAGAAACCTGTAAAAATTTTTAATTTACAAATCAATTCAATCTTGGACACTGGAAGCTCACTGACGATACTGAGAGAAGACATTTATGAACAAATTGGGTCTCCCCCCCTCACCGGAGCAACTGTACAATTGTCGGGTATCGGTAACCGTGTTATTCAACCTATAAGATCGTTTTTTACCAATATACAAATAGACGATAATACTTTTTCTACTTCTGTTTACGTAGTTAAGTCTTCTCAGATGCCCATGCCACTTATCATAGGGACAGATGTCATATTTCAGGGTACTCTCACATGCGACAAAAACGGCGCTACTTTAACTAAATCTCCACCCACAAGTATTTTTATAAGCTGCATTACTGTCTCTGATAATGCATCTGCAACGAAAGCTCAAGATAAATCCGATGTACATTCATTTCCTGACGCAAGATGCACTACAGAAACATTTGTTTCAAATTCTTTCCCCCAAGATCTAAAACCGCCGACAGTAAATAAAGATTTTTCGAATGAAAATATTCCTACTGACATCGAAGTTGACCCAGTGATTGACTCAGCACATCTGAAACATCTCGCAACATTATCGCCAGACTGCTTTTCCTACGATTTAAATTTCTTATCCTACAAGCTGTCCATGACTGTGCTCGTCTTATTGACCATCTTTTTATTACTGTTTACGTCTGCCAACGGGCTCATTTATCAGCATCCAGCGTACCATACGTCCCAACCATCTCGAGATTCGAGTGACGTTACTAATTGGACCGAAATTCTGCGTGTCCTTATCATTCCTTTTTTATTTTTTATACGCCGACATTTTGTGAAGTCGTCCACGAGAAAGAGAAAAAGTAGACTTAAATTTCCAAAAAGAAATATGCTTCACGTATATAGGTCACAAGTGCAACCAACGAGTTTATCATGAATGTGTTTTTTATTATTACTACTATTTTTTTTTAACTGTGTTTTTATATATTCTGTGTTTGACACCCATATATCTGCTTATTTAAGAGAACATTTATATCATACAGACTATTAGACTGCTACTATCTGTGACTTTCTTAGTAACTTTATTTCAATATCTTCGTTTTTTTTACGATTGCAGCAAGCATCCACGATTATTTTTTTTCTGGACGAAACATTAGAATGAGGTGTTTACCAGTGTAACTCACCATTTCAAGAGTCCAATCATTGATGGAAATCTTCAACACAGAACGTTTTTTTTCTTTTTCGTATTTTTGTGTGTCATGCCACTCTACAGTGCGATAAACTTAAAGTGTTTTTTTTTTAAGAAGTTATCGCGTACCAAGCATTTTTATCAACAGTGTTTATTTTAAAATTATCCTTAGTTTCTGGAATATGCAACAGATTCTTTATTTTTTCAGCTCATATTAACAGAATTTATGTGCCTTTTTTTCCGAAGTCCTGTTCAACATTTTTTTTAAATCTCTGAGCGATATATATCTGCTCAAAACTTTTTTATTGAACCCATGCGGTGATTTTTTTTTTCGCATGGCAAATCAATTTTTTTTTATAAAATCAGCAAAACAGTGTTTTTTTTTTTTTGTAGTTTTGCTTAAGACTTTTTAGTAAATCAGCAAAACAGTGCTTTTTTTGTAGTTTTGCTTAAAACTTTTTAGTAAATCAGCAAAACAGTGCTTTTTTTGTAGTTTTGCTTGAAAATTTTTAGTAAATCAGCAAAACAGTGCTTTTTTTGTAGTTTTGCTTAAAACTTTTTATTACAAGTGCAAAACAGTGCTTTTTTTTTAGTTTTGCATAAAACTTTTTTCCAGACTGCCAAGCAGTGACTCCTTTTTTTTTATGTTGCGTAAACAACAACTTTATTTAAGATGACTATCTACACAGGACTTTGTTTTTTTTTTTTTTGAACACTCACTTTTGACAAGAAGAAAAAGAATATTGTTGTATTTATACTTTTAAAACTGCATTTATATTTTTAAAACTGTATTTTATGTGTAAACTTTTTATTGAATTGCTATATATATGTATGCGTTTCCCCCCCCCCCCCATCGCATATTTTTTTACAGAAGTAAGAGCTGGCTGTCGAAAAAAAAAAAACCTTTTGGTGGGAAATCTTTTTTTTTTTTTCTTTTTTGCTTAGACGAGGCAAACCTTTTTTTTAATATTTTTTATTCCCGAATGACGTTGGGATAAAGATTTTTTTTTTTACGAAATTCTACCTAAGATGAGGCAGATTTCAGTATGTTTTCGTGATGATAATATAATGGGCAGACGGCCTTTCAGATTATATTTTTCATCCCTGATGATGGCCCATGAGAAAGACGGTCTCATGGCGCAAATTGATGTTATCCTGAGATTTTTTTTATTCTTTTGTTTTTTTTTTTTGGAGATATCCCACGGCAGCTCAGCATTAATTTACATAAAATTTAGACTTAAATTTTTTTTAATTATTATTTAGCTCAATTCTCTTAATTATTTAATGACAATTTTTTTCCTTTGGATTTTAATTATTTTTAGATAGTTTGTTTTTGTTTTTTGACATATCTTGTTGCTTATTTAACGCGCTGTCGAGGTCGACAAGCGGACAAGATGGCCGAGTGTGAGTTGTGGTTTTAGATTCCCATAAAACCCTACTCATAGCAACAGATATTGTCAGCTCTTTTCCATGAGAACTTGTTACCGCAGAATAGCAGATGTTTGAATTTGCTGATATGCAGTTTGCATTCTCTTCGCCTGGAAACAAGTAACAACCGAGAGCAGATTGCATTCTGACGCGGCCGATGGTAGGCATATCTCGCTCTAGACGAGAGCAGAGGCCGAACTCCGATGATTCTGCGGGCGCGTATGCTGCAGAGAAAACCCCTACCCTCCCGTACCTGTAAATATAATTTCTATTTAATATGTAAACTATAACCTAGAATCATTAAACTCCTTTTTTCATTAACTAAGGCCTTATCTTTATATCATCCCTATATTACATATATATATAAACCTAGTACGTCAAAAACCTTTATTCTGCCGAGTGTCCTAAACTGGACTGACTGTTTTTAAAATTCAATAAATTGAAAATGGTGACAGCTATTAAAAAATTGTTTGCAGAAGAGTTACGTAAGATGCCAGGAGTTCTTTAACAGCGATTCCCAGTTTGAGCCCCAAACAGCAGTGATAGATGCCGCAGCAAGCAATAGGTGCTTAATCAAGAGCCAAAACCGAAATTACCCAGAACTGATGCCAACGGAGGAGGTTAAACATATGGAGTGGATCCACCTATGCAATCTTCTCTTGGGGCCTGATTCTGAACTCAATCAGAATGAGACCCGTTCCATATATTTAACTTCCTTCGCATCAGTGCTGGTTGATTTTGGCTTTGGTCTTCGATTGCCTATTCTTTGCAGCGCCATCCATCGTTCTTATTTAGAACTAAACACTCAAATCGCGGCAAAAAAAAAAAAAAAGCCTGACATCGTGTATAACTCTCCTGCTAGATTTTTTTAATAGCTGTCACCATTTGCAAGCTATTGAATTTTAAAAACAGTCAGTCCATTTTAGGACACGTCTGAAACCAAAATTGAATCTATTCGTTTTCGAGCTACACTGCTCAAAACAATTAAAGGATATTTGAAGTTTTATATAAAATAAAGATATAAACGAAATTTTTTTTGCCGAAAATAGAAGAAGAGAATCACAAATGCAAATTTTTCTGGTTTTCAAACTGTGGAGTATGCAAATTTTGAGTTCGACGTCAAAAACGTCGCTTCAGCGGCAGCGAATGAAATTTGACTTTCAACTGGATAAAAGAGAATGAAGACAAGGATGATCGGCATTCAGTGATTGCTTTGTTTCGATGAGTACGATGTCTCAGCGAAGTCATTTGACAGATTCAGAAGCTTTGAGAATTGTTGGTAGGTTAGAAGGGGGCCAAACTCAAGCCGAAGTAGCGCAAGCCATTGGAGTGTCACAAAGTGTCATTTCCAGGATCTGGAACCGTTTTTTGGAGAGTGGATGTGCAGGCTGAAGACCAGGGCAAGGTCTTAGACGGGCAACAACGCCCAATGAAGATCGGTATTTAGCGTTAACAGCTCGGAGACATCGAACCATGAACGCTACTCTTCTCCAACAACACCTTCGCTCGGCTACAGGCACCACGATTTCAACTCAGACTGTCCGAAACCGGCTCCATGCTCTGTATGCTCGCCGACCGATGGTATGTGTTGGATTAACATCAAGGCATCGTCGCGACCGCAGGGAGTGGGCAACCGAGCATGTCAACTGGAGGAGAAATGAATGGAGCAATATTCTGTTTTCTGACGAGTCCCGTTTTTCTGTGCACCCGGATAATAGGCGTATTTTCATCTGGAGGGACCGTGGCAGTAGGAATAATCCTGCGTTCGTGCACGAAAGTGTCAGATTTGGCGGTGGAGGAGTGTTGGTGTATGGTGGCATCTCCATTGACGGGCGCACTGACCTCTACATCATTCGAGATGGAGCTCTAACTGGTCGCCGATATAGGGATGAGATCCTCAGACATATTGTAGTCCCTTACGCTGCAGCAATCGGAGATAACTTCATTTTAATGGACGATAACTGCAGGCCACATCGTGCAAACCTGGTGGAGGATTTCCTTTTCGAGGAAGGAATCGTTCGAATGGAATGGCCAGCGTGTTCTCCAGACATGAATCCAATCGAGCACGTTTGGGACGCTCTAGGAAGACGAGTTTCTGGCCGCCAACAACCCCCACAAACTCTCCAAGAACTGGAAAGAACTCTTCTGGAAGAGTGGGGCAGAATACCCCAACTCGTCATTAATAGCCTCATTGAGTCCATGCCTCAAAGGTGTTCAACGTTGCTGGCCGCCCGTGGAAACCATACCCCTACTGAAAATGATTTTCTTTGAAGAAAACACCTTTTCTTATTCTTTTTTTCTCATATGCACAAATTGTGTTTTTTTCCTTTAGTACACAAATGCGCAATAAAATGCATTTTTTTCTGCCAAACATGTGTAATTTATTCTCATATAACCTACTATGTCTGTCGACCATGTATCAATCAGCTAAACAGTTTACCAGATACAAAATCCACCTAAAACTGCAATATCCTTTAATTGTTTTGAGCAGTGTATAACTACGGTGAAAATTATGAAAAACGAGCATAGCACCGGCACCAATTCAAATTCGTTAAAATACGTGAATTAATTGCTAATAGTTTTGATTGTTTGTAAGCGACTATTTGAGCAGTATTTCGACAGTTCTTTTCTGACGATCTAAAATTTAAGCTTTTCGGAATTTTTTTTAAAAAAAGAAATGCAAAGTATTTATAAAAATCCATTTATACTAATTTATTATAGATATATTAAAATAGAATATATATATATATATATATTAGTTGATCTATTAAAAAATTGTGGTTTGATAGCTGTTGGGCAGTTGAACCTCGAAAAATGAGGGTCAGTTGGTGGACACAATAATTCATCGTACACGTGGTCTAGATGTCTAATACAATGTAACAACAGCAACAAAAAAGAATAAAAAGTTCAAAACTAGTGAATTCCTTAATTACTTTAAAAGAAATGCATTTTTGGTAAAATGGCATCGATTCAAAGTAAAATTTTGACCAAAACTTTTGTTATTCAAAGTTACACAGAAAGGCGGAATATCAACATTTTGAAAAAACCTACGTATATTACAGGGAAAATATGTGACGATTAATTTTCTACAATGTTTCTAATTGATTGATCCAAAATTGGCGAAGATAGAGTGACCATTGATTTTGGAAACACTGTTCTGAGTAAAACGCGCTTAAAGTTTTTGTTTCTGTTTACTTGTTGTGGCGCGTTCTACTTGTATATCTCTAAAATTGTCCTTTCACTTTTGGTATCGCTTTCTAACTATTAAGATGTGATTTTCGTATGTATAAAGAGTTACTTCAGCGAAAAACCAACTAGTTAACGTAAACACGTTAAAAAAAAAACGTTTTGAACTAGTTAAAGTAGTGTTACTCCTTAAATATTGAATAAAATGTTCTTTTATTGGTTTTAAAATGTAGATTCTAACAAAACTAATTTTTTTTTTTTTAATCGCAATTGATTTTATGTATATTTAACATAATTTATTTTTTTCCAAACTCCTATGCAGTGACTTCCTTATTGTTAACCCTGACATGGGTTAGTATCCTTCTGATAACAACTAAACCCATTTAAAAAGAAAATAAACACATGAAAAGAAAAAAAAAAAGGAAAGAAAGAAAGTAAAAAGAAAACACACTTTTCAACTTCCGTTTAGAACTGAGAACTAAAAACAAAGAAAACTATTGACACCAAACAATGACTGCGAGTTATAGAAGTTGTAATTTGTAAGCGATGTTGTTGTTGAACTTTGTTGCCTGTCGATTATCACGGTGAATTTCAAAGGATAAAACTGTTCCACTATCAGTATGTGTTCCGATAAAAGCTGGGGAATGAAACGACAGTTTTCGAATTGCAGTTTGATGCAATATACAATGGAAACTATGTAAGTACTTTCTTTTGTAATTCATAACGCAATGTTTCTTACACATAGTCGTACCTCTCTAATATAGTCCTGCGCACAGCGCTGTAACTATGCTAATCGGAGTCGGTGACAAAACTGTACTCTGGGTAGGATTTGCATAAAAAAATAATAATTATAAAACTTTTTTATAAAAAAAAAAAAAAAAAAAAAAATCAGACTTCTATTACTTTATTACTTTCTTCTATCTTCAATAGAAGAAAGTATTGTAATCGAAATTTTTTTCGACTTCCGGTTTTCGACGGATTTGCATGTTTTAGGGGTCAGAGATTCCAAAAAACATGTTTATAGAAAATGTCTGTCTGTCTGTGTGTCCGTCTGTCCGTCTGTCCGTCCGTCCGTCTGTCCGTCTGTCCGTCCGTCCGTCTGTCCGTCTGTCTGTCGCCATTGTACCATCAAAAAGTGTATGAAGTTATGTATAGAATTAAACCAAAATTTTATTATAAGTTTTTGGCTATGGCAAGCAGATCCTCCCGGAATTTGGAAAAAATTCGCCGGTAGGGGGCGCTGATATAACAATTTTTGTGCGATTTTGAATATTGTACCATCCAAAAGTGTATGGAGTTATGCATAGAATTAAACCAAATTTTTAGTTTAAGTTTTTGGATATCACAAGCAGGTCCTCCCTGAATTTGGAAAAAATTTGCCGGTAGGGGGCGCTGTAAATGCATTTTTTGTGCGATTTTGAATATTGTACCATCGAAAAGTGTATGAAGTTATGCATAGAATTGAACCAAATTTTTATTTTAAGTTTTTGGCTATGGCAAGCAGGTCCTCCCTGAATTTGGAAAAAATTCGCCGGTAGGGGGCGCTGTAATAGCGATTTTTGTGCGATTTTGAATATTGTACCGTCCAAAAGTGTATGAAGTTATGCATAGAATTAAACCAAATTTTTATTTTAAGTTTTTGGCTATGACAAGCAGGTCCTCCCTGAATTTGGAAAAATTCGCCGGTAGGGGGCGCTGTAATAGCGATTTTGAATATTGTACAGTCCAAAAGTGTATGAAGTTATGCATAGAATTAAACCAAATTTTTATTTTAAGTTTTTGGATATGGCAAGCAAGTCCTCCATGAATTTGCAAAAAATTCGCCGGTAGGGGGCGCTGTAAATGCATTTTTTGTGCGATTTTGAATATTGTACCATGGAAAAGTGTATGAAGTTATGCATAGAATTGAACCAAATTTTTATTTTATGTTTTTGGCTATGGCAAGCAGGTCCTCCCTGAATTTGGAAAAAAATCGCCGGTAGGGGGCGCTGTAATAGCGATTTTTGTGCGATTTTGAATATTGTACCGTCCAAAAGTGTATGAAGTTATGCATAGAATTAAACCAAATTTTAATTTTAAGTTTTTGGCTATGGCAAGCAGGTCCTCCCTGAATTTGGAAAAAATTTGCCGGTAGGGGGCGCTGTAATAGCGATTTTTGTGCGATTTTGAATATTGTACCGTCCAAAAGTGTATGAAGTTATGCATAGAATTAAACCAAATTTTTATTTTAAATTTTTGGATATGGCAAGCAGGTCCTCCATGAATTTTCAAAAAATTCGCCGTTAGGGGCACTGTAATAGCGATTTTTGTGCGATTTTGAATATTGCACCATCGAAAAGTGTATGAAGTTATGCATAGAATTGAACGAAAAAAAAATTTTAAGTTCTTGGCTATGGCAAGGAGGTCCTCCCTTAATTTGTAAAAAAATCGCTCGTAGAGGGCGCTGTAATACCGATTTTTGTACAATTTTTGTGCCATTTTGAATATTGTACCGCCGAAAAGTGTATGAAGTTATGCATAGAATTGAACCAAATTTTATGTGTTTATTTTTGGTCATGTCACGAAGGTCCTCCTGAATTTGGAAAAATTCTGCCGGAAGGGGGCACTATAATTGCGATGTCTGTACCATTTTCATTATTGTACCATCGAAAAGTGTATGAAGTTATCCATATAATTGAACCAAATTTTTTGTGCATGTTTCTGGCTATGGCAAACAAGTCCTCCCTGAACTTGAAAAAATTCCGAAAGAAGGGGGCGCTATAATTCCGATCTCTGTGCCATTTTCATTATTGTACCATCGAACAGCGTATAAAATTATGCATACAATTGAACCAAAATGTTTGTGCTTGTTTTTGGCTTTGGCCAACAGGTTCTCCTTGAATTTGGAAATATTGCGCGGTAAAGGGGCTCCGTGCTAGCGATTTTTGTATACTTTTCTTGATTTTTCGTAGTTCTATTGTGCATCGGCGGCTCATGCAGCGGCGGGAACTCGCTTCCTGCTATGCCGGCTATTCGCAAACAGCTGATAACGACAGAATAAGGAAAAATTAATAATTTTAACAAATATCATGATATAGATTAACTCGTTTTTAGCCCGTGTAATTGACTTGAGCAGAAATTTAAGATGAAAATCAAAGTTGGTATAGTATTGAACAAATAATATTGAAGTATTAACATGTGTAACTAGGTTTTGAAATATTAAGATGTATAAGATAGAAGAAAGTTTTGGGATTGGCACATCCAACTAGTTTTATATTAAATTTAAAAAATTGGCAGGAAATTTTGGGCCGCCCTGTATTAGCGTACAATTTCCTCCACCGAAAAAAATATAGTTCTTCAAATGTAGCGAGTGTACCGCAGACATTTTGAGTGAATTTAAATGATTTACACTATAGAGCAGTTTATCGTTAGGCCTAAACGCCTATATCAAGCTCTAGCACAAAGATGACAGATAAATAATAATAAAAAAATTCGCCAAATCCTTAAAATAATATCTTTAAATGATTACAAAACACTGCAGTTTATAAATAAAAGAAATATATACCGATTAGAGTCCTAAAATAGACTTAAAAAATCCTTTGCTATATATTTTCTTAACGCTTTACTACGAGGAAGTTGAGTAAAGATCATCCAGCCCGTTTGACGTCATAAAAGTCATGAACTGGCCTTGTATGTCGCTGGTCACGGGATAACGTTAGCTCCCGAGTTGATGCTCCAAGTAAGAATTAAACATTCCTTTTTGGGTTTCCCTAGAACAACCGTAGATACTAAACCCGTAAAAAGAGGGAGGAAAATCGTCGGGTAGCGACTTTCTCGTCATGTAAACAGTCAAACAAACTTATTTTTACTGTTTTTAAAGTTTTAATTTACACCCTTTAGCAATTAAAATTAGTATTTTATTACAAGGTGTTAATTTGCTATATATTTAGAATCTATTAAATTTGAAAATGTGTAACATTATTAAAAATCTGTATTTAAAAAAAATAATAAAAATCCATTAAAATGCAGTCAGAATTCTTTGTTCTATTTCGAAAATTTATCTGCAATTATACTAATTTTTCTATGTGAAAAATAGCCTTCACAAACGTCGAAATTTTATGTGAATCTTTTAATATTTATGAGAGCTGGAGGATAAATGTGGGACAACTTGACAATTAAAAACATCAACATTTTCAACATTTTTGAGTTAGCTTGTAAAATCTAAAAGGAAAAAAAATGTAAGAAGTAAGAAAGTTAAAAGCATATAATATTAAAACCGTAAACATTCCAAAATCTATATATATATTACGCTACCGTACGTGGCACAGAAATCGCGATTATTTGTTAGTTGCTTAATGGCAACGCCCAAATGAAACGCATCTCATTGGTTATTGAACTGCATTTAATGCATCTCCATACCTATAAAGGAGGGGGTTACCATAGGGGGAACCCTGTTCCATCGCCAAATGCAGCCAAGTTTGTCGACAACTTGGCGATATCTCTAATATTTCGCAAGATTCCTATAGGCTTCCATTGTAAACCAATAGGGTTTACTTGCTTACAGAAAATCAACAAATTGAGATATTTTAATGCAACGAAAACTAATATTAGCTGAAGGGATTATATTAATTATATTTAAGGTAGTCCAAGTAAATTAAATTATGAATAAAAGTAACATGATACAATACTTAGCATGCTTTCCCAAACATAAATTTTAAGGGAGACCAAACTGGTTGCCAAGGGCGGCTAGTAGTTATTATTCTCCGAACTTTTAGACTTAACTTTTAACTTTATTCTCAGACGTTAAAATGTACGTGTATCTTAAGAATAAAAATTATAATTAGAAAAAACGATATTTAGGTACATTATAAATTTTGACTGAAAAAAGCATGCTAGACTATAAGAAAAACATTTTTTTTTTCTAAAATCAATATTTTTTATAGAAGAAAATTGTTTGGAAGAAATTAGGCAAAACACTAAACAATATCTTTAAAATGTCGGTTTTAGGGCATTTTACCTTATATAAGAATTTTTCAAATACTTTTTTGTCATGGTTTTGAAAATCTACATTTTTAAAATTTTCTTAAGCTGTCATATGTCCTACAAAACTGTCATATGTCCTTGTGTATGTTTATATTTTCTGTAAATCCAAGTCTATGTATATACTACAAACTACAGGCTACTATATATTATACTATCTATTTATATATTTCTCTGGCTTATAGTCATTAACTAAACCGTATAGACAAGTGAATCGTCATTATAGATCATTCAGTGTTGATGCTCCCAGTCGCCAGTTAAAATACCTTGGTCGCGAATGGCGACCTGGCGACCGTATTTGTTGAGCAACGCAACATATATACATATAAAGTATTTGCATAGTACATATGACATTTTAATTATGTAATTAAGGGGGCAGATCACGTTGAGCAGACAGAAAATGACCGTATTTAAAGCTGTACGAAAAACTCTGTAGTTTCTTAACCAATGAATGAAATACAACATTTTTTTTTCTTTACTTTCGCTCTTTCTTATGGTTTGATAAAATATTCAAATACACATATATTTAGTAATACTAATTAATTAAATTATAACGACAAAAGTGGCTTTTGGAAAATATGAATATTGAAATATGCATTTTGCGCGCACGATTTTACAAATTCTGCTGCAGGTATATGTTTAATGTTTCATATTTTCTTACCAGCATAAACTAATACATGTAAAGTAAGAATATACATAATTTCAAAGTTCTACGTTAATTAGTTTTTAAATGAGAGTGCACGCAATACCAAAAAAAAAAAAAAAATCAATTTTTAGAAAAACGGCTTCAAAGTTGGCTTATAACATTACAGCGAATGCTTTTATGCACGATATTTTTAGCCATAACTTCTGTTCTAGTTGGTATTTTTATAAAATTCTTTTTGCAGTGGATTTGTAACTTTTGAAGGTATCCATTTTGAAGTTTGTGAAAAATCATATTTTTTTAATCGTCAACGTGATCTGCCCCCCCTTAAAGTCAGCTTTACGAAACTTCAAGTATTTGATACATTTAACTTGAAAAATACGTAATTTTTAATATGCATATACAGGGTGTCCCCGAACTCATGGGCCAAACTATACGGGAATCTAAAGTTACACATAAAGAAGCAATTTTGATACAGCAATGTGGGGTCGTAAATGAAAAGTGTTGACGGAAAAGAAGAAATCCGGAGGAAATCAAACTGAGAGTTTTATTGACATAAGAATTCCAGTAAGTGCTCAAATGTACCACCACCAACCTCGATACAGGCCTGTCAGCGTCTATCAAATGATTAGGGTAATTTTTTGACGATTTCATAAGCTTCACAAACAGTTGAAGCAGCAACTAAAACTCTTGTAATGAGGTCCACATCAGAGTCAATTGGTGTCTCATAAATGGGACACCTGAAATCTTCGAAAGTTCAATCAGTTGCTAGACGCTGCCAGGCCTGTATTGATGTTGGTGATGGATATTAGAGACTTACTGTAATTTTATGTGAATAAAACGCTTGTTTTCATTTCCTCCACATTTCTTGTTTTTCATCAAAACTTTTCAGATGCGATCCCACATTGCTTAACCAAAATTCTTTTTTTATTTTTACTTTACCTTACCTTACTGTTTCAGGGAAACACTGTATATTTTACAATTCATGTGATTTTTTTTTTCATTCCTAAGACATCTTGCTGGAGCAGTTATCTAGGAAACAAATTGCATTCTGAAAATATAGCTTCCTGTTAAACTGTAAAAAAATCAATTTTCAAAAGCAAATTTATCAGAGAAGAATATTTTTTTCTTCAGCCAAGTTAAAACAGTATTTAGAGTTAAAAAATTTTCCTGGAAAAACTATTTATGTTAAAAGAACGAATAACTCAGTATATTATTGCAATCATGCTTGGCAGAACTAGGAGTTCATTTCATATTATCTAGAGTTTCAGAATAACCATCTCATGTTGAAAAGTTTCGATTGTATTATAAACCAGTCGTAATGCTTGTAGAGTATGAAATAAAATATTAAATCACGCGTTTAATCGCTGCATTTAATTGCCATGTTATATTTATTTTAAATTATAGGGCTGAACGCGTGACTTTATCATATGATGTGATTGGGTCGCAAGACATGGACTTAATTGGTCAAAAACCTCCAATCATATTTTTGCATGGCATGACATCTGCGAAAGAAACGTGGAAAAATGTTATTCGACCAATAGCAGTAGCCACCGGAAGAAAAGTGAGTACATAAACAAGCAAAGGACTTTAATTTTATTTTTTTAATATTTAAAATACATTATATCAGCTATATTCAATATTCAGTTGTAGTAAAAAAAAAATGTTTTGTGGGAAACTCAAGCTGATTTATCAAACTTACAGAGTTCTGACCGAAAAATGAGAAATTAGAAATTTAAGCTAGTGTTTTCATGATCATATCTACTTTAAATACGGGGGGGGGGGGGGGGGATTGTGTGCGTGTGTTTCTCCACGGGACTTTAAGAAAATATTTATATTTATTTTAAATTACAGTGCATTCAAAATGATGGCTTTAAAAAATGCAATTTTTATTCGAGAAACATTGTTTCGCGTTTACTTTCTTCTATTAAAAAAAAAAAAAAAAAAAAGGTTAAATTAGTGCAAGCATAGTTCACGCAAAAAAAGAAAACGTTATCATTAAACTATATTTCAAAATAATACCTGAGTTGAAAAGCTCCGGCGTAAAGTTGATAAAATCTCGTATTGAAGTTAACAAACAAAACTTTTATTTGTTCTAGTCTTTGAACAATAAATAACACATGATGAATCAAAAATGTATTACCTATTCTAGTAAAAAATATCGGCAGACTAGTTGTGATAACCATCGATCATGTAAAGTCGATATAAAACACTTACGCTCGTATTCACCATCTACCGCAACTGCTGGTTAAGCCCGAAAACCTCATAAGAAGCTCAAACGGTATTCACGATTAATCTTATCAGACTTCAGCCACGACCATATCCAATCAGATTAATGGGGAATGTCATTTGAGTGTTCGACCGAGGTTTTTGGGCTAACCGGCAGTTAAGGTACAGATGTTGAATGTGAGTGTTAGAATACAGGATTAAAACTTTGGTAACTAAACTGAGAATCTGGTTATTTCTTAAAAAACGATTTCTTCTTAGCCCTTTGGTTAAGGGCCAAAACTAATGACTACTGTTTTATTCAATCGTACTTCAGATTACAAAAAAATTTCTTCGTGGTAGATTTCTCTTGGAAATACACTAGTATAATTTTATGGCAGAGATTATTTTGTAAAAAGTGATAATTGAAAAATAATAATAATCCATTGGGACGCATGTGTTTCAAACCTTAAAAAGAGTTAAAAATCGCTTGGGACAAAGCAACCATAGTTGCAGCTAGCTAATACTTCCTTAGAGAAAAGCGCCCATCTTATGTAAGGAATTTCAGCTGACGTCATGACATCAAAATTACGTCCAATTCACTGTGTGTCATTATGTTTCCTATTTTTCAAAAGTACTCGGGCAGTCTGATTGGCCTACGTATTTCACAGCACTTATGATCAGATTGGTCTACAAATGTTTGCGATAATATCGGTCTACGCCGCCATACAGGTTACTACAATGATCGTAATTCAAAATTTTTGTAAGTAGATTAGGCCTCATATGTACATCTGCACACGAATCGGTTCGTTTGAAATATTTAATTTGTTGCATTTTCTTTTTTAACATTCGAAAGAATTTCAATTATTAATTCTCATTTACAGGCATACGCGTATGATGCAAGGAACCATGGTGATAGCGGATGGAGTGAAAAACACAACTATGACAACATGCAAGAAGATTTGTTTGACTTCATGGAAAGTCTGCACATTAGACAGGCTGTATTAGTTGGCCACAGCATGGGTGGAAAAACGGCCATGTGGTTTGCAACAAAAAGGGTAAAAAAAAAAAAAAAAGAAATTGTTACGTATTTTTGCTGTTTAATGTTTTTAAATTTGTTGTACTGTTGTAGAACATCATCTTTCTAACTCTTGAAATATTATATTGAACCTTATACCTAAAAATAACAAAAAAAAAAAAAAAAAGGCATGATCAAACCAATAAAGTTTATAAACCTTTTAATCCCTATGTTACCAATGCACATTGAAAAATTTTACAAGTCTGTGACAGGACTAGCACGATTCCTACTTTTGAGTACTATTATTTCCGCTTTTGTGAATATCAGAAATTCTGAGATAAAATAAGGCAAACATTAGCATTCGGAAATAATGGTAGTCAAAAGCGGAAACCGCGCGAGGCTTCCTAGCAGAATGGCGTAGATGAATAAAACGCGGTTTTTTTTTTTTTTTTAGTTTTTAGTTTATTGTATAATAAACTATTCCAACGGATTATATCAGTTAATTTTTTTATCTACATGTAAGCAGTAGGTGCTTTTTAAGACATTGGCCCAAAATAAAACCGAAGAAGGAATTTATGTGAAGTGTTTTACTTTTCAAGAAAACGTTTTCGAAATTTTGATAGTGCATGCAGCCTGATAAAAGTTTAAGATATTTAAAATTTAATATAATTTAAATCTATCCTTATTTTTAATTTAAGTCTGTTTAACTGTTTGTAGCGTGGGAAGATTGCGCAGTTAGAAAAGTATCAACCCTTAATGATGCCCCCAAATAATTTGCCTGGTTTTTTCTTTTAAAGAACTTTAAGAATTTTACTCAGAATTATGCTAACTAAAGTGTGCTTTAAATCCTGTTAGAAAAACAGGAAGAGGTGATAAACAATAACAATGACCCTTTAAAATGCAATTAATGACATTATCTAATTAAAGGACACAGGGTATTCGTAAACCTTTATTATCAAATAATAGCTGGTGGCACATATAAGTATCACCAATTTTTGTATGGGAAACCGGGTTCGCAATCTGCTTATTCACAGTGTGCCTCACTGTAAGCTGAACCTGGATTTTCGTATACAACTTTAACAAAAGAAGACATTTTATAGTGAAATTTTCAAAAGACTAACTTTTCTTTCATTGAAATGTGATAACGAAAAGTTTTGTAGCCGATCACAATCCACTTCTAAATAACACTGAATGATACTTCACACGTTTCATAATTAAAAATATAGCTGACAATATATACGGAGTCGCTTTTCGAATTAGAATGCACTTTTACAGTTTTTCGTGAAGTCATCACACTTCACCCAAAGAAAAATTTCGCTAAAGTACAATCATTCTTGTTAAAGTTGTACAGGCTGTCCTAAAAAAAGATTAAAACGTGGTTCAATGTTTTACTTTTGAAAATACGTAGGGAATGTATATTTCAAAAGTTTTTAAAATAACATAGGATTTATAAAAATGTTGATGAAACAGTCCTGTCATTAATTATCAAAATCACACTTTTTTAATTTTTATATGGGCCCTGGGTTATAGTTATATTTAGAACCCATCTAGTTATTCGAATTATATTTAGTTAAAATTATACTAGTTATATTTACAAAAATGTTTTTGATGCTATGGTAAGTAAAAGAGTAAACATTGTATCCTCCTACGACTAAAACACAGTAGTTATGGCAAAGTTTTATTTTTTTGAAATTTTGAAGCTTCTGGCACTAAAAATGGTAAAACGACTCTTTACTACCGCAAAGCTCCGAAATTTCATAAAATTCAAATTAACATAATTCGTAGAGTTTTGGTTGTAGAACAATGGCATTTTTACTGTTTTATTTGCCAGAGCGAGGAATTTTATTTTCTAAGTAAACTTATAAGACCCAAGAACCGCATAAAAATTGAAAAAGTAATTTTTCTGAAATTTATGGTAGGATTATTTCATCAACAAATAAAATACTATTTTATTTTAAACACTTTTGCAGTTTACATTGGCTATGTATTTAAAAATTAAAGCGCGCTTCGATCTTTTTGAGATACCCTGTATACGATAATCCGAGTTCAGCTCAATGGTGTTTTATTTTAAACATATTCTTGGCGGTGGAGGCTGGGGGGAGGGTGCGAAATTTCCTTTGAGCGGGTCAAATTTTTCTGCTGATCTTATTGCGTATAGCTGAAAAGCAATTGATCCAGTTTTATTCTCTCCAATATATTTTAAATTAACCAAAGTACTCATTGAGGATAAAGGTGTCTGAGATTGTTGCAGTAGAAAGGCTTTAGAAAAGAATATTTATAATTACTAATCTCTGTGTTTGACCTGTTTATTTAATGCTAATGTTTCTATTTTAATGAAATCTGGTAATTTATTTTAACTTTTGTGCATTTTCTGGTTTATTTTAAAAAAATTGATTTGTGTTGGCTGTTGCACTCTAAAATATTCAATTTTTTTGGGTCATCCCAAATGGCAACCCTACTTCAGTCTGTAGACAGACATCTGTAAAACTGATTGAATAAAATGACCGTCGATGAAGTTCGCAAATTGTGCCGTTGGTATCGTATACAAAAGTTGTTCATCCTAATTTTAAAACTAGATTAAAAAAAAAAAAAATAAGAAGAAAACACTCTACGTAACCAATGCTATCACGAGTATTAAAAAAAGCTTACTGAAAATTCATGAGTTTCGTTTCAGTATTACAATTAAATTTGTTCAGTTCCAAAACCTAAATTTCATATTACGATTAAGGTAATTAATATATATATGTTATATAAAAATTTTACCTTTTACTATTCATTTAAATTATTCTTAATTGCCGGCATATTCATTATTTCCTTTTTTTTAATACGCTCTATTATTTATTTCTAGCTAAATTCCTCTATTTTTAAAACACGTATCTTAATAATAGATTTATTCCAAAACGTAATCTAAACTTTTAATCCCTTCATTAATCTTTATCGTCTACCAAACTGTAAAGTTCTGAACGCAGTTACTTATTTTTCGAATGTTTATCAAAGCCATTTTTACTTTTTTATTATATTTCATATCTTTTTCCCGCCAGCTGGGAGACAACCTTTTCACATCGAAATCATTCCATTAGCGGCGCTGGGATTCTTTCCTGTGACGTTTCTTGATCGCTCTCCATTGGCTGAGTGTCGGATCCCGAGGCTCGTTCGTGATTTTCGTTGGTTTAGCTTGAAGTTTCCTTTTCAATCGGAATTCCTCCGAGCATTCTCATAAATAGCGAGAGCATGAGCTCAGAACGAGAGATTTTTGTGCTGTGATTGTTTACATAACCTGTTACCCGGTGTCCTTAGCCATGTAGAATATTCATTTCGTAAATTAACATTTATTTAGCATGAGTAACTAGTTTATGCTCGAGTGGAATGCTCTGATTTCTCATCTGCGGGAATTGTTCAGTGTTGGTATGTTCTGATGGAATAAACAGTTGTTCTATGACTACGTTTTCATGTGTTTAATTGGGAAAACCCCATATTTCTTCATACGCCTTTTTTCGCCACTCACGCTGCCTTGTTTTCATAATGAAAAAATAAGTGTTTGATTGGACTATACCAATATTATCATCGTTCTACAGCTGCTATATTTTCACAGAGTTGATACCTCCGCTAGCAATGCTTGTGCTAAGTGGTAGGATTGCTTACAACATCACCAACGGCTGATTAAAATGTGGTATGACTCCAGTAATACGTAATAAGCACGATATGATATTTCAACTACACCCATTAAATTGTTTCGTAACATATATATATATAGTATCTGTTTTACACTGATTAAAAAAGAAACTTTATATTATAAAGCGAAATCTTAAAAAAATAAAAATAAAATTTTAAAGTTACAGATTATTTTCCATCAGGAACATTAAAAAAAAATCTATATTATAAAGCACAAACATTTTCAACACAAGCAGTGGCGGCATTAATGCTGATGCTGATATCATAAAGATTGTGGTAACGACGTGTCCTGTTGCTTTCGCTTTTATCACACATATTTTCGCTTTTAGATGTTTCATAATTTCAATTTTACATCATTGAGCAGAACGAAAAATGTACTTTAAAATCAATTTGTTTGAAAGCTGTAACTCAATCTAGTGATTTTTTTTTCTGTTTCAAAAGTTTCGAGCATGATCTTTTTTTAATCTACCTCAGCATTAAGCATTTTTTTTTTTTTTTTTTTTTGTTAATGATGTAAATTAATATTTACAATAATGTAAATGAAAACGCAAAACTAATCGTTAACAGCGTTAACACAACTGCCAATATAATTTTCAGTTCTTGGCTTCTTCACCTTCCTCACATAAATTTTGTTGTTGTTGTTTTGCTTGTTTGTTGTTTTTTTTTTTTTGGGGGGGGGGGGGGCTAAAATGGAAAAATAGCTTCAAAATTGGAACGAGATTAAGGCGCGTGATGTTTATGTCACTTAAACATGTAGTTTTTAATAAATTTCGAACTCTACAAATTGAACACATAATTGATATCGTTCGTATAAAGATAGGTTTTTTTCATGGGGTCGGGGGACAATCTAAAAATTAAAATTAAATGTGAAGAATTTATTAAAGTTCTCAATTAAAACTATTTTAAAAATATGTTCTTTTCACAGGATAGTATATAAAAACTATGCCTATAATGGTAACTATGCTATACTATAAATATGCATGGTGAACAGGATAACTATGGTATCCATACCTCGGGTAGCCAAGGTTAGATCTTGTGGTTAAATTAAATGAAAAATGATTCTGAGCATTTATATACATTTCTTTTAATTTCCTTTAAAATTTTCTACTTTCTCAATAAAATGGTTTATAAATGAAAAATATTGACTTTAAAATTAACACTTTACGCTGTAAAAACGGAAAATTTTCTTTAGTATTTATCAAACTTATTTGAATGTAATTTTTCAGCCTCAGAGAGTGGAAAAACTAATTATTGAAGACATGTCTGCTAAACCCGCATCACAACAATTGCGCAACCAAGCTAAAGCATACGTAGGTTCGTTGGAGCAGGCACTGAAACAGATTTCACCTGAAATAACAGATTTAGAAGAAGCAAAAAAGACCATATATAAATTTTTGAAAGAAAAATCCCCTCAGGTATTTATATTTTACTTAATACAATGTTTCTCATCTGATGTGTCGTGACAAGTGTGCCGTTAGAATGTCTCATGTGTGTCGCGACTCGGCAAAGAAGCGTGTGAAACGTTAAACCGATTTTAAAATTTTAATATGCTCCGTTAAATTTGAATTTACCTTCGTCTCTTATTACTGAGATAGGAAATCGCTACACAACCCGTCAGCTTTAACCTGTAGAAAACATTAATAAGTGTATTATAGGCTCTTTCAAATAAAAAAAAATGTAGGATTTGGGGTTTTATATACATGGAATGCGTGAACGCACGAAAACTTCTGTACTATAATTTTTTCCAATCGTCAGGATTTCGGTAATTACTAACGCGTTGAAAAACAATTTCTTTGACAGGTCATGGATTTATAATAATGCTTTGCCTTTTGACAAAAAAAAAAAAAAAAAAAAAAAAAAAAAAACTTTTTTTAATTTATATTTGACAGCATACTTTTTTAAATTTTATAAATTTAAATTGTGTCCAAGTAGTAAAAGGTGACAAAGAATTCAAATATTAATTTAGAAAAAGATAACTTATAGGTAATTTATGTAGAATAAATAATTATTTCTACTAATTATTCATTTTGTATTTTAGGTAGCTTTCATTACAAAAGCTACCTATTGCAGCCGTTCGGAGGAAAGCGATTTCAAAAAATTTTGGTATATTTTCATCGATCATGACCCCCAGACCCCGAAACCACCCTCCGTTCAAAAGTTGATATATATATATATATATATATATATATATATATATACCGGGTGTCCTAAAAAGGACTGACTGATTTTTAAAATCAATAATTTGCAAACGGTGACAGATATTTAAAAAATTCTTGCAGAAGGGTTATGTACAAGGTCAAAAGTTTTTTTACAAGGATTTTCGATTTCACTTCTATTTACAAACAATAGATGGCGCTGCGATCAATAGATGCTAAATTCAGGCTCCATTTTTGGTCCTATCTCTTCTTCCATGCGGAAAAAGGAGATGAAAATGTATTGAGTGGGTGCGAAAGTACCAAAAATCGAGCCTGAAATTTAGCGTCTATTGATCGCAGCGCCATCTATTGTTTATAATACGAACTAAAATCGAAAATCACTGTAAAAAAAACTTTTGACCTTATGCATAACACACCTGCAAGAATTTTTTAAACATCTGTCACCGTTTGCAAGTTATTGATTTTTAAAATCAGTCAGTCCTTTTTAGGACACCCGGTACATATCCATATTATATATATATATATATATCTGATCTTTGTCACACTGTAACTCTCGTATTTATGAACCGAAATGGATGTAACTCGGTGTGTACATAGTACATACCAATGTCTCGACCGAGTTCGTTGGCCAGCTCCATCCGCCATCTTGTTTCAAAATTGCGGCCATTTAAAAATTTTTTAAAAAATTTAAATGTGAAATGTGGTACCAAAAAATTGAAAATGAAAAAACATTTTTTTCTTATGTGTTTGACCTGTATACAAAGATTCCGGAGCAGTTTTTGTTTCGTCTATATCTTAAAAAATGGCTGAGTTATAGCACTTTGAATTTCTAGCGTGGCTGACATTTTGAAACGTCCTGATTTTTGTCACGCGATAACAGGCGTATTTATGAACCGATATGGATGTACCTTCGTGTGTACGTAGTACATACCCATGTCTCGACCGAGTTCATTGGCCAGCTTCATCCGCTATCTTGTTTCGAAATGGCGCCATTTAAGAAAAAATTTAATTTAAAATAACGTACCAAAAAATTGGAAAATGAAAAAAGATTTTTTTTTATGTGTTTGACCTTAATACAAAGATTCCAGAACAGTTTTTGTTTCCTCTATATCTAAAACAAGTGGGTAAGTGTGATCACAGATCGCACAGAGGGTTTCGTTTAATATTCCTTTCAAAATAATTTATCCTTTTGAAAAATCTGTTAGTTCCACATTTCACAACCAGGGGGCGTACTTGATTCTAAACAAACCTGTATCCGAACGAAAATCCGTTTTACATACTATCCGTAGATATATTAGTCGAGGGGATTGGGCCCATAGCACCCGAGATAAGTAGGCGCACCTGGCGGAAAAAAATGGAACTAAAATATGTAAGGCTATGGTGCATAATATGAAAGAATGGTCAAAGGGGTGTCGGCTAAAGTTGGAAAATTTCTCCTCGGGTTAAAAGGGCGGAGGTTAGAAAAATTCCTTAAAATACACAAGTTAGAGGCCAGAGGGGTAAATAATATAAGACTATCTGGCTTCGCCCTCTAGCGGGCCCCTCCGTTTCATGATTATAGATGCTAACTTTACTCCTTCACTTAGCTTTACTCCTTTTTTATAAAATCTCGAAGCGAACGAACCTCGACCCGGGTCCCCGCTGCCTACGGCACAGTATAGCAGGTATGCTGCGCACGCACTGCAAACTCTTAAAAAAAAGCGTATGGCGCTCGAACGAAAGTCAAACCGGGCCCCCGCTGCCTTCGGCACCGTATAGCAGACGTGCTGCGCACGCACAGCAAACTCTTTTAAAAAAGCCTTTTGCTATAACGAAAGTTGAACCTGGTCCTCGCGCTCTACGGTACCTTATAGCAAGCGTGCTGCGCACGCGCTGCAAACTCTTTTTAAAAAGCCTATCGCCCTCGAACGAAAGTCGAACTGGGTCCCCGCTGCCTACGGCACCGTATAGCAGGCGTGCTGCGCACACCTCCAAAATCTTGTAAAAAAGGCAATCTCGCTCGAACGAATCTCCAACCGGGTCCCCGCTGGCTACGGCAGGCGTGCTCCGCACGCACTGCAAAATCTTGTGAAATGGCAATATCGCTCGAAAGAACCTCGAACCAGGTCCCCGCTGCCTACGACACCGTATAGCAGACGTGCTACGCACGCACTGCAAAAATTGGCATTTCTTCTCTCCCCCCTACCTCCACATGCCTGAAATTTCACGCGGTCTATTTTTTTTATAAATTTTATCTTATGTGTTATAAAATATCTTAAAGTTTCAAACAGATCGACTTGTTATATTTCCTAATTTTAACAAAATTGAGTTACGTTAGTTCCGCATTCCTCCACCAGGGAGCGCGCTCTATTCGTAACAAAAGCGTATCTGAATGAAACTCCTTCACGCAACCTTTCCGTAGATACATGAGTCGTAATGGTGGCGTTCTTAACCAAGAATTCTGTTAGTTCCGCATTCCACCACCAGGGAGCGCACTCTATTCTTAACAAAAGCGAATCTGAACGAAACTCGGTTAAACAACCTGTCACTGGATATGTTACTGGAGTTGGTGGCGGTCTTAAGCGTGAAATTAAGAAATTTGCTGAAAGTACTATTCGGAAATAGTGGTACCTAAAATTTTGACTTTTGTATATTTAATAAGTAGCATATCTGAGTATATCATAGTCCTCAAAAAAGGACATCTAAAAAGGTCAGAAACGCTAATCTTTTAATATCTGTAACGAACGGTGCACGAGGATGAAAGTAAATTTGGAGGAAAACCATTATTTGGACTCGTAAGGTGGCCCAAAATGACTAAACAAAATTTTAAACAGTATTTCTGAGATCTGTGAGGTGAAAACTTTCAGTAGACATACTACATCCAAAAATGACTTTCGCCCCCCACCCCCTACCTACGGTCCTATGTGGAAAACCGAAAAACAGAAGATGCAAAAATACAAGTTGGAACAGGGGTGCCAGGCTGGGAACAATTCCCCCGCTGTGGCTGCAATAGAAGCAAAGTTATAAGCTGTTAAAGATTGAAGTGAACTGAAGAATCAGCCCTTTTTGAGTGAGTAACCAATAGGGTAGGGGCACAGCCCCAGGGGTGCCCCGTAACTACTGTCAAATTGTTATAGAACGATAGTAAAAAGAATGAGCGAAATTTTAAGGTGTATAATGGGGAGGTACGGCCCCCCCGCCCCTCCCGGGCAGGCCTTCAAAGTTGGGATTTTTTGGAAAATTTTAAAGTGAAGGAGTTAGCTGCTGTAATAAGGATTGTATTATAATTTTTGGGTTTAACTTGATGGTAATAAATATGCGTTACCCCCTGAGACAATATTTTCTTCAACTCTTAAAGAAATACGTTGTTGGCATTGCTGGAATTGAATAATCTTCTTAAAAAGGATCCGAAATGCACCTCATTGTCCACTACACATACAGATTAATTAAATAATAATGTATTACCCCCAGAGACAATATTTTCTTCAATTCTTAAGGAAATACGTTGTTGGCATTGCTGGAATTGAATAGTCTGCCTAAAAAGGATCCAAAACGCACCTCATTGCCCACTACACATACAGATTAATTAAATAATAATTAATATCTCAGCTTTTAATTAAGCTATCACGCACTGAAATTATCCGATAGCGGGCGAAGCACGTCATAATAATATCTGTAATGCGAACTAACCCGGATATTTAATCAAAAGTATTTCCTTTCCCCCCCCCTCCCCCTTTCCATTGACACAAACCTAACAAATAAAAAATATGCGATACGGGCGAAGCACACTTTTGCCTCCCCTGGAAAGGTATACCTGTCTGATAAAGCTGAATCTCGCGCAAATTGCTAGATTTCCTAATTTAAATTATTTCGTGGCTAAAAAAGCACGTGCCGCCATTTTATTCTATTCATTAGAGAGAAATGAAACCGATTAATTAAATAAATAATTAATATCTCAGCTCGTAATTAAGCTATCTCTTTGAACCGGGTATGTATGAAATCTGCGAGAGATTTCCAGCCCGGATGTCAAAAAATTTAATCGAAAAATTTAATATTTAAAAAGTTTAAATTTCGTATTAGACTTTCCTCCCCTTAAATTTCTCCCGTGCCGATATGTCTGAGAGATGACGACAGTTGCGTTCCGGTGAATGGAAATCTGTTTTCATTGTCTTTGCAAATACAGAAATTAAATTTTTAGCGATCGATTTTTAGTGGATATTTTGCGTTTTAACCTACGCAGAAATTTGAAATTTATACCAAAATAAAGTAGAATTTTTTCCGCGTGTTTCTACACCTGTTACGAGTTTGTACGACCGATACTTCGGCAGATGCAATTTTGCTTTTTAAACGTCCACTTCATTTATTGCTTAAATTACTCCGTGGTAACCCTGCATCGGCTGATTTGACGGCGCATCCGCTGAATTTACTGGCAACCCTTAGGAGAAACTGAGGAGGATTTCGATAAAGTACGTTCGCACCTGCGTTCAAAAGGTTGATTGGTAAATTTTAGAATTTAATTAACCCGTAATTCGGTTAATTACCGACTTTTTAAAATTTTATGATTTGTTGTTTGATGTGAGGTGTTCAGCTATAAGTACACAAAATTTAAAGTCTCTAATATGTATAGTTTCTGAGAACGGGCTCTGTGACAGACAGACAGACGGACAGAGGAGCGAGACGATTAGGGTTTCGTCAGATGAACGAAACCCTAAAAATGGCTTAGTTATAGCATTTGGGAATTTCTATTGTGGCTGACATTTTGAAATGACCTGATTTTTATCACGCGATAACTAGAGCTGTAGGAAACCGCACATATTCGTTACTAAGTAACGGGTATTCTCTAAGATACGAAATACCGAATCGGTACTTCGAAATACGACTCGTTAGTCGTTACTGCGTCAATACGCAGCCGAACAAAATGAAACTAACTTCAAACGCTGCTTACGTTTGTATAATTCATGAATGGAGCAGATAGCCGGATGCGGTAAAAGATGCGAATTTGTATTCAGACTCGGATATTTCGGCGTTAGTTGTTTACGTATCAGTGTATGCGTATCATTCTGTTAGTATCATTTATTCTCAAATCTCAAACGATTTTGATTTCGTAGGGGCTTGTTGATTCCTTCATTATGGAAAGAAAAAGATGCATAGCTATTTTATACCCTGAGCTTCCAGTACCATCTGAAAGAATTTTTTTTGAAAATCAGGTTATATATTATCTGAAAGGCGTGCTTCATTAAAACCAAAAAGAATGGAAAAAATATTATTTTAAAACATAAATCAAAGATTTCTAAAATAATAATGCGATTGACGTAAACTGTTGGTTTATAAGATGATAAAGTCTAAAATGAAACGCATTTCTTTTAAATATTCTGAAAATTTTCAAGAAATTCTGTTCTAAAATTTACAGGTTTGCTTTCAGTGCATTCTTTATTCTATAAAAATATCTTTGTACGTGCATTTATGTTTTAAATTAAAAAATATATATATTTTTTTATGATAAAGACGAGTATTTAGATTGCTTGTAAAAATGTTTTTATGATAACGTTTAATTTTTTTAACCTCCGGTATGCTATTTCTTTCTTCCAGCTAAGCTAATAAAGTGTCGTCTCCAAAAAAAAAAAAAACACGCCCCGTTGTATAAGCCAGCCGTAAAACAAAGCAGAGGTATCATTGTACGGAATAATCTCTACCGCATTTTTTTTAACTTCTAAGCATCGCACATTTCCAATTTTTATACCGTCGTATTGGGGAAAAAAGTACTTTTAAATGCAATTTGTTTGAAAACTGCATCTCGATTTATTTTTGAGATATTATTATTATTATTATTATTATTATTTTTTTTTTTTTTTTTTTTTTTTTTTTTTTGTAGTTTTAAATGCCATTTGTTTAATTTTTGTAACTCAAGTACTGCATTTCTGTAGAAAGTAAAAGTACAGGAAAAATAGTTGGAAAGTACCAATTATATCTTTTTGTTGCCATTTTCTCATAAAAACTGAAAAAAAAAGGTAATTAAAATACCTTCTGTTTCGAAAAAATATAAGTTATAACTTCTGATAAAACATGAAGTTTTTATAAACTGAACTTAATTTTAAGTATCTACATTAATATTACAAACAAATGAAAGCATATGAATCATGAGATGGCCATTTTTTTTTTGTCGAATTTCTTAAATAACGAAAGAAATTCTTCAGCGGATGCGGATCACGTCATTTTATATAAAATAAACGCGTGTGTTTTAAGTCTTATAACTGAACTATCTATATTTATGTACATTTTTTTTTTTTTTTCATCGGGGGGTGACACTAAATTCTGAAAAAGCAGAATTACTGTTTTCTAATTTTTTTTTAACCATTTGGAAAAATGGTTATTGTCCTCTGTCAGGGTAGGAAATCAAAAGCATATCTGAAGCTTTTTATTGGTTGATTCCGCATTTTATTCGTTTCCTGATGGGTCTATACAGTAATCTGTATTTTCCCTTTACTTTCAACAGAGATGGATACTTCTGTTGCCACTATGACAAAAAAGTAATAAAAACTACAAAAAAAAAATAATAATAACTCAGAAACAAATTGAGATACAGCTTTCAAACAAATTGCAATTAAAAATGTATTTTTTTCTCTATACGACGATATAAAAAGTAATATTGTGGGATGTTTAGAAATTTAAAAATGAAATTTCATTTAAAATTGGTCCAAGAATGTTAATATTTAATCCATGGCGTACGAAATATGTATGTCAACTCCGTGCGATTTTTTCTTTGAAAAAATCATTTTCCAAATGGTCGTTGTAATTTGTTAAATTGCTTTTTTTTCTTTTTTTTTTTTTTTCTGTTTGGTCTGTAAAAATAATTGGCATAGATGTCATATACGCACCATATTGGCGCAATTTTTTTCTGAGGCCAATGTCATATAATCACCGGGGTACTTAACTGGCGCCAAGTGCCGTTATTTTGCTTGATATGGTAACTCGGATGTTGTTTATTTGTTAATAAATTGTATAGTTACTTTTATTTTCTTTTTTTAATTTATATAAATTGTTTTGTTCTATAGTTATTAATGAAACATTTTTTATTTATTGTTATTCCCTATTTAATATATATATATATGTAACTTGTATTCGAAAACGAGGTTTTCACCAAATTGGCATCAGAAAAAAAAAATCACGCTAGTGTGGTGCGTATATGACATCTGTGCCAAATATTTTTGTTGCTATGTTTTTAAATTTCATATTTGAAAAAAGGGTATTTTTAAATATAAATCAATAATTTCAGAAATAATAATGTGACTGAAGTACAGTGTCATTTGATAGGATAATCACGTAAGAAATTAAATATATATATATTTAAATATTTTCATATTATTCCAGAAATTAAATTTTCATAATACATAATTACTTTTAGTGTAAAATTAATAAGTAAATTTGTTTGTAAAATATTTTGGCTGTGTAATTATATTTCATAGTTTTCGTATAAATTTGGTGAACTTTTACTCTTCCTAAATTGCTTTCTCCGATTATTCCTTATTTCATAAGTAAGAAATTATACAATTTAGACATGTTATATTCAATTATGCATCGTATTTTAATTTTGTTTGCCTTTTTCCATTAAAACGTAGAAAATTAAATGTATTTTTAACGTACAGATGGCAGCACATATTTTACGTTAAAATAGTAACGAATTCTTCAAAAGACTCATGTGCGGTATATAGATTTGCTATTACTGCAGGTTTGTAGTACATACAATGATTGTTAATACCCAGTTTTTGAACAGTAACGAAAGTAACGAGTAACGAATACTTTCTAACGGGTAGCGAGTTCGAAAGTAACGACATCATACGGGTATTCATTTAGTCGTTACTTTTACAGCACTAGCGATAACAGGCGTATTTATGAACCGATTTGGACGTAACTCGGTGTGTACATAGTACATACCAATATCTCGACAAAGTTCGTTGGCCAGCTTCATCCGCCATCTTGTTTCAAAATGGCGGCCATTTAAAAATATTTAAAAAAAATTTAATTTAAAATGAAGTATAAAAAAATTGGAAAATGAAAAAGATTTTTTTCTATGTGTTTGACCTTGATACAAAGATTCCGGAGCAGTTTTTGTTTCGTGTATATCTTAAAAAATGGTTGGGTTATAGCACTTTGAATTTCTAGCGTGGCTGAAATTTTGAAACGATCTGATATTTGTCACGCTATAACACACGTATTTATTAACCTATTTGGATGTAAGAAAGCATGTGAATAGTATATAGCAATGTCCCGACCATGTTCGCTGGCCAGCTTCATCCGCCATCTTGTTTCAGAATGGCGGCCATTAAATTGAAAAATATATATTTAAAGTGAGGTGCAAAAAAATTAGAAATTGAAAAAGGCTTCTTTCTTAAGTATTTGATCTTGATATAAGGATTCAGGAGCATTTTTTGTTTGTCTTTACCTTAAAAAATGGCTCAGATATAGCAGTTTGAATTTCTTTATGTGGGTGACATTTTCAAAAATCTGATTTTTTGCCTGCGACAGCTCTCGTATATATCAACCGATTCCGATGTGAGTTAGCATGTGCATAGGAATTACTAAGGTCCCGACTAAGTTCACGGGTTAGCCTCATCCACCATGTCGTCTTAAAATAGCAGGCACTTCAAGATATCGCCGAATTTGGCAACCAAATATAAGTTACTTTAAATAAAAGCAGCTTGGATAAAGCTGACTAATTTCGCGAATTCTCATCCATAAGGATTTAGTATTGATAAAAATTAGTATTGAATCTTCTATAATCGGTTTCCACCAAATTAAGCTTCGTGTGTTTGAATAACATAAGCTAGCTTTTTAAAAATAAGGAATATGAAAGCTACCTCTTCCTCCCGGCACTGGCCGGAAGGACTTTTTTATGATATTTTATCTGCAACAAATACACGACACATTCATGCATTCTGTGAATTCCAAATTAGAAGTAAAAGCGTAATAAAGAATAGGGATCTTCGTAGTGGAAGAAACAGTACTGACGACAGGTCATGACCTGATTAAGCGCATGTGGTCTTCTTCCACTACGAAAATCCCTACACCATAGAGGTCTGCACGGGCCCGGGCTTGGCCCGAGGCCCGTACCCGGCCCGGCGGAATGAAGGCGAATTTTCAAACGGGCCGGGCCGGGCCGGCAGAATTAGGACAATTTTTTCAACGGGCCGGGCCGGGCCGACAGACAAAATAAACGGGCCGGCAAAAAAATTAATCGGGCCTATCGGCCCGATATCAGAATTTAAGCGAAGCAGATAAAATACGAGCCATTTTCAATTAATATGATTTTCTCGAGAAGTATAAATGTGCGTCATGAGCCGATGCCAGTTTAACAACATCATTACAGAAATGTAACATGTCCATCGTAGAGATCGACATCGTACAGTTACAAGATGTCTGATTCCGAGTTTTTTTTTTTTTTTTTTTCAGGAGAATCGTGCCGGGACGGAACTGATCTTAATCGATCTCAGAATGTGTAGAACAGTCATTGTGTTTTGTAGTATTAATAGTGATAATGAACTTCTCTTAACAGTATCTTTGGAAATATACCTTAAGGTGGTTCTCATAGTCACTGCTCAACAATGCGAGGCTTTCAGACACATTTTCTGACAAAATTTTTAACTATAAAAGGCATAAAATTGACAGGCCTGCCTATTGAAGGCATTTGGAAACGAATAACTTTTTCCATATTTGATAAATTACTTACAGGGATAACAGAGATTCCTGTCACGTGACTGTACGTTTTTCTCCTTTCCTGTGCCAACGCTTCCGGAAATTCGATTCAAAACGCTAACTTTGACAGTATTTTCAGAAAGATATATTGCTTTTATCTATGAAAAAAAAAAAGACATTTATATAGCTTCTGAATAAGAATACTTGCCAATCTTACGCGTTTCCGAAAAGAAAAGAATTCATAAATGTGTCGAAATGTAGCTCCTTTGGATTTCAGAAGAGCCTTAAAAATGAGAGAAATATTTCACAAATCTACTTTTTATTATACAGCTTCAAAAATTATCATGTTTTTAATCATTTATTCTGAACTACATTAATCTTTTAATGAATCCTTATTTCCATTTTGAAATGTCTGTAGACACGATGACTAAAACACTGTAAGTAATCGTTAATGTTTACTATTGTGTGCTCTCTTGCTCGTTTTGCGAACATCACAGTAATGTAAAATATACTGTAAAATGTTCCCATAAATATGTATGTAGTATTCATTAAAAGAATCTTAATTGTATTTTGAGCAAAAACGGATTTTTTTTTTTTTTTTTTTGTAGGAATTGTGTCGGGCCGGGCCGGGCCTGTTTTCACTGATTTTTGTACGGGCCGGGCCGGGCCGAGAACTGTAAAAATGCAAACGGGCCGGGCCGGGCTCGGGCCGAACTTCCAATTTTTACACCGGGCCGGGCCAAGATAGCTTTCGTTCGGGCCGGGCCGGGCCCGGGCCTGGAAATTCCGGCCCGTGCAGACCTCTACTACACCATCGGAATACCGATCTGCGTGACATATACTCCATGCCATACACATTTTACATTCGACGATAGATTTCACTAGCACTCTCATTTTCCGCTGTTAAAAATTGCACGATCGCGCGTTGACACCGTTTGGAGGCATCCATAATGCGAACGAAGCCTTTTAACGTGCTCCCACGCACTCTGCTCCCTCTATAGGAGCATGCGAAGTCACCTTTCTCTTCAAATGGTTATTACAACAATGCCACTTTTATTTGGGCGACTCTTATATTTCCTACTAAAAAAGGTACCATCAACAAGTTACATGTTTTACTTCAAGTTGTTGCAATTCAAAGGGGAAAAAATACATAGCTTCTACTACACTCGAGTAAAAATATTTTTTTTATAAAATGTATTACGCTGTTTGCAAATAATGGCAACTTTTTTTTATAGTTTAGTTGTGATATAAAAATTCAATATGTAACGATGCAGCAAACTTACCAAAATTATCGCTTGAGTTAATCCATGGTTACGAATGTGGAAATAAACATCCGAGTAAAAATAAAAAATAACCTGCGTAATCTGAAAGAGTATGTGAAAAATTGAATGGTGTCGTTTCAAATCATCACATCATTGATCATGCAATTTTAGAATATTCTTATTTGCTTTGATAACGGCATCGATGGAGTCGAAACATGTGAACAGCCTAATAAAACTTTTTTTTACTGTTTTTAAAGTTTTTAATTCACACCTTTTTAACAATTAAAAAAGTATATTAGTTGCGATGTCCAGTGGCGTAGCCAAGGCGGGGGGTCCGCCCCCACCCCGAAAGTAGACCTGGTTTACTGAATCATGGATACAAATACAACAGTAAAAACTGCTAAGACAGAATCACAAAGGATCTATAAAAAAATCGGCTTTAGAGAGGTATTCGTCTTAGAAGATATAATTCAGAGGTATGTCTTTTTTCGGGACTATAAACTTTCCGTTTTAGGCAGGTTTCCGTTTAGGCAGGTTATAAACACTTTCTGTTTTCACAGTATCCCTTAAAACTACTAAAACGTACTCGCTTCCCAAACTTTTTTCTTTCACGTACCCCTTTCTTAGGTTTTTCATTTCGGAGTACCCCCATTTCTCATAAACACGCTCCCTTTCCCCCCTCCACTCAAGGAGCTAACGTAAACATGCTTTTTTTTCATTAGTAATCTTCTTATCACAACCATATAATAAATCGATGCAAATTATATTGATGTTCCTAACATTTTTGTGGCTTCCGCCATTACTGATATTATTTTCACATACCCCCAGCAGATCCGCCACGCACCCCCAGTGGTACGCTACCCCAGGTTGGAAACCGCTGCTATAACACCACCTCTGTCCCAAGACGGAAGGATAACTATGCAAGTATACCTGCTATTCCGTTTACACAAATTTACTGTAACTAGATTAAACGTAAAACTTCTTTATCTTGGACTTCGATGGGGTTCTGTTGTCGACACTTATGGGAAAGAATGAGTTTATACGAACGCAATAACGGTACATTGGTTGAGTTTCGTGACCCTTATCTTTGTTCACTTTATAACGGACAATATTAATAATTACTTTAAATCTGCTGCCTGCAATTAATAAAAGTAACTTTATTTTTGGACTGGTTATTTGTTACCACTTTCAAAATACACTGGCGAGAAAAATTAAAGGAACAACCATAAAAAGGTGCTTTGTGTTAATTCTATTAAGGGAACTTCCAGAAAGGTAACTCAATGTCAACATTATGACGTAGTCCAATGGGATTAACATTCGCTACAGAAATATATGCAAATTTTTCAGCCTCAGCCCGTTCTTTCGTTTTACGTGTGAAAAGGAGAGCACGTGGGTAATTTGAAGTCTAATTTTAAGGATTGTACGTGTAATTAGGTAAAACTTTCGCTTCTGGTAGGTGGAATATGTCGTTCAGAAGACATTTGACCGAATTTGAGAAATTGCGTGCGATAGGGAGAATGGAAGCAGAACAGACACTCTTAGAGGTCTGTAAAGACTTAAAAATAGCCAAAAGCGTCATGTCAAGAATCTGGAAATTTTTTAAAGACACTGGTATAATGTCCACAGACACCAGGACTGTAATTTGCCAACGACTGCTAAAAGAAATAGGCAACTGACATCAGTTCAGATTGCAGGGAGTTTGCTGCAGCAACAAGAACTCGACTATCCTGGTTTACTGTGAGTGACAGTCTGCATGCCAGGAAACCCATTATTTGTGTTCCACCAACTCCGGTAGAGAAATGCGCCCGGTTAAAGTGGTGTAGAGATCATCGTCATTGGAGTACCACGGACTGGAGCCGAGTTCTCTTTACCGATGAATCACGATCTTGTTGAGAGAGTTACTACAGGCGTGTTACCATATGGAGGGAGAAAATCACACGCAATAAGGCTGCAAACATCCGTGAAAGGCATCGATACAAAGATCGTGGAATCATGGTATGGACGGACATAATTTTGAATGGCCGCTGTGACCGACACATTTTTACCAGTGCAACTGTGAATGTTGAAATATACAGAGATGAGGTTCTTGATCCTCCTGTCAAGTTGTTTAAGGGTGCAATCGGAAGGTTCGCAATTTTATGATTATTAATGGTCTAGAAGGACGCTACCCCCTTCCACGGAACTCGTAAGTGTCCCTTCCAGAGCTGCATAAATCCGACTCATCCGAAGCTTACTGCTGAACTTAGAGAATGTTCTGAAACTGTTTCGGACCATCTAAAATAAATTGGCTGAGAAGTACAAAAAAAGAAACCACCATGAACCATTTTTTACACATACTAATACTTCAAAAAAAGTGCTAATCCATCACAAATAAACTTATTACAAAAATTTAACTTCCTTAAAGACGACCAGATATCGGAAGCTAAATATGGTATCAAAAGTGGCGAGACATGAAACATGGAAACTCAAAAGAATTATGGCTGAATAAGAGAATTGTAACAAAACTGCTTTTTCCAGCATGAACTATATTTGATGTGTGTGCTTCTTGCATTGCTAGTTTCTGTAGCTGAAAATGCAAGATCTTTTTCTTAAAAATGATAGCATTTTTAAGTTTGCAGGAAATTTGCAACAGTCTTGCTCTGAAAACCTGCAAAGGTGCAGTAAGCTCAAAATGACAAGACTAAAAGTTCATAACAAGACTGCAGCAAGATAACGCAAATGCCGAAGTCACCACACTTTGAACTTGCAGCTAACTTGTCGTGCAAGTTAAATTCATACTATATCAAATTTATTGCAAACTAACGGAAAACAAGTAATCAAAATACTGCAAAGTAGTAATCTTTCCATGTCACACTATAAGTTTAACCCCATCGAAGGGGTCCATAGACCTGATCAAGTCTATTGATGCGAAAGCGCCGTCAGAAGGTGCATGCATCGGTTTTATCATCATAAACAAGTTTTGGTAATATTCGTACTTTTCATTTCGAGCATTTATGGTATTTAATAAGTATAGCGTTTAGAAAAAGCGGTGCCTACCGAATAAAATTTCTGAAATTTCTGCGTATGTGCTGATTGTCTATTCGCTCAACAGAGGGATTTTTGGCTTTGTCACTTTCGTGAATTAAAGACCATCTTGCATCAGTTTCAAAACAAACTGCTCATGCAAGTGGATGATGGTATACCTTGCGGGAGATTTGCTGCGAATTTCTCAATTCAAATTTGTCACGGCATGATAATATCAGAAAAAATCAAACTTGCTGCTAATGTTCATGCTATCTGGGTTATCTCAAAAACTCCCATTGGGAGCGCGGCGGATCACATGAAAGGCTCATGCGATTAACAGTTATCTGAAATCATCATCCAATATTTATTACAACACAAGTTCTTAATCAAATGGCAAGAAACTAAACATGGAAATTGCTGTTTTAAACTTAACCACTTGATCCTAACTTTATTGTAGGCAAATGTTATGAAATATGAAACTTGATTTAAATCATTCGCTGCCAAAACTATAAAGTAAGAATTTTCAAATTTTTTGTTAAAAGTCGTTTACTACCACAAATTCAGAAAGGTAAATTTCGCTTTACTAATACAGCGAAATTTCTGCCAATAAATGTAGCAATTTCTTTAATTCTAAAATATGACAAATTAATAAATTAAAGCCATGAGTATACTCGTGGATGACTCGTGGATTAATTAAATTTAACTCTTCAGTATGCGATCAGCTTTTTACATCATAGTGAATCTTTTTCATTAGTAAATATTAATGTAACTTCAATGTATTATTAGTTGCAGTTATAGAGATTGGCCTTACATTTTTTATCCGTGCTTTTTTTTTAATTAAGAAATTAAATGAGGATATACCTAAATTCTTAAAGTTACTCGAAATACTTCTATTATACATACACACACAGTCAAGACAAGATTGCAAGGGACTGGTAAAAGCTCCATTTTAGACAGGCAGCCATAGAAAGAAGTGTAATTAATTATGCTTCTAAGATACACTACCTCAATAAAATCTATTGTTCGTTTCTCAGGGATTCTCAAACTCTTTCGTTTCAGACAGGATAGAAATAGTTATAGAAATATTTCGCTTTCACATCAGGTTTCACTATGTTTCACTAAAGAACGATGAAAATCCCCTTTCAGACAGGTTTTCAGCAAATTTAATTGTATCGCAATTCATATTAAGACCATGTAACGCTTCCGTTAAAGACAGGAGTCTGTTATAGACAATTACTATTTTGACAAGCTTCATTCTATCCATATAACATAAATAAGTATATTTATACACCGGGTTATAAGTTTGGGTCGACCTTTTTAAATGTGACGCAATTAATGGATAGCTGGTGTTTATCATTCCATACTATTTGAATACACAAAACTTGTAAAAATGGAACCTGATTATAACGGAATTCTGTCTTAAACAGAAATGTACCATAGTGCTACGGAAAAGAATACTATAGAAATACACCTGATAACACGAAAACTTGTGTAAAACGGAATTTTTCAGCAATATTTACGATTTCATCTTGTCAGGTTTTACTATATATATATAACCGGAAGGAAAAATTCTGGAACCCCCCCCCCCCCCCCCCGAAACGAAATCCTGGCTACACCACACTGGTGATGTCGCAAAGTTTTGCCCACCCATGCCACACTTTGGGGATATACCACCTTGGTCCTTTTTAAATGTGACGCAATTAATGGATAGCTGGTGTTTATCATTCCATACTATTTGAAAAATGTACATAATATATATTTACGTTTCTAATTTCCAGGAAAATCGTAGCTCCAGAGATGGCAGCGATGATGGCTCAGCACTACCTCTATGCAAAGATAAAGATGGAAAATTCAGTTGGAAAACAAATATAAGAGCCATCGTAGAAGATTTTTTAAACGAAAGGAATGTGGCAAATATTACCGGAAAGTATAGTGGTCCTACACTAATACTTTATGGGACAAAGTCACCTTATAAAGTGTAAGTATTTGTTTTATTCAGACTTATATTCATCAGAATTTCCCTTTAGTTAAAAAAAAATCAATCTAAACTAACATTATGCATACAATTAAATTAAGTGGAACTAGAATAATCCAAGTTTCAGTTATTTGGATCCCCAAGTATCCGGATCGATATCAATAAATAAAAAACAAAGAAAAATCATGCGCCAGACAAAGATTATGAAGCGTTTTCCAACACATTCAGAATATTGTAACAAAACTTCACCGTTTAATAAGATGAAAGATGGCATACATGTAAGCAAAATGAAATGAAGTGAAATCACCCTCTCATGGAGAGCCAGGCGGTAAGCATAGGAACTATTCTCCACGAAGGGAAATGTTTATTGAAAATTCATATTTTAAGTTATAGATGTTGAATATTACATGAGAGATTAAAGTAAAAGCACTACAAAGTTAATTTTTACAATGTAAGTTCAGTATAGCAACATTTCTTAGCACAAAAATAAAATGAAAAAAAAAACAATGGAAGAGATTTTTACACTTATGAAAGCTCCAAAGCTAAGTAATTAAAATAAGACTGTGTGTCACTTCAGTCTTCAACATTTGAAAATTTTGTGTTATAAGAAAAACTAAAAAAAAAACTTAATGCATAATACATCTAGTAATTTTGGATCACATTACCAGTGAATTGTGATAGGAGCAATATGAGCACAAAGTTATGAACACAATGTGACCTATTCAAATTTCAGTAACAAAATAGACATTATTAAATAGTATTTAATAAAAGTATTAGAAATAATTATAGATTCTTTTTAAAAAATGAGACGTATTTATTCAGAATGTTGTAATTTCCTTTGAGTTTATCATAGTTTAAAGGATCAAACAAGGTTCTAATCAGGTTTTGTCTGACTGTGGTATTTTTATCAAAACTGAACATATGTCTCATATAGAGGACAATTACCATATATGTAATGTAGAACAGTTTCCGAGCATTTTTGCCATATGCATCATGGGAAGGAACGCTTTCCTATTTTCTTAAAAATGAAGGGAATCTTCCGTGTCCACTAATGTAGTAGTAAGCTATTTAGAAAGTGCATAATATATTTGAAAAACCCGATTTCGGCAATTATCATGTACAGTCGGAAAATATCTCAATTCCTTTATGCGGCTCTGTATATGATTTGCAATTTTTTTATGTACAGTACAAAGCGTTTAAATTTCGTTGAGTTAGGAAACACATATCACAGTTGAAAATTTCTCTATCCGTCAATAAAAGACACGGAGAGGAAAAAATAGCACGGAGGGAAGGAAATGACACGGAAGAGGAAAAAAAATCATGACACATAAAAAGGGGATATTGAAGAAAAAACAGCACAAATAATGTTAAAAAATAAGTCTGGTAAACAATTTATCTGAACAATATTGCGAACGCTCTTGCAATATTACAAAAAAGTCCACTCCTCTAGAAAAAAAAAAAAAAGATCCTTGGTAAAATCTAGTTTCTCGACCCGATTCAGCACTCTACTTTTAAGTATTTTTAATCAATTCAAGGATATAAATAAAAGACATAAATTAAAACTAAGATGATCACAAACATACTTGTAAAAAAAAAAAGAAAGAAAGAATCCCGACCCCTAGAAAAATCAGTGTATGTGACCAACGCCCAAATATCTATGGGGCGTTGATGTGACCCGATGCAGGATTTTACTTTAAAGTATTTTGATTAATTGAAGATTATACTTATAAATTAAAACGCTGAATATTGCAAAAGTACTTGTAAAACAAAGAAAACGCGGCCCCCAATAAAATGTGGTTATCCGATCAAGAGTCCTGCATCGAATCAGGTAATCTGATTTTGCCCGAACCGAACACGGTCGGCGATTTGTGTCGAGTTCGGTTCGGGTTGATGTATAATTGTTTCAGTCTCGGGTCGATTTTGAGTGGGGATTTAATTCTTGAGGGTCGGGTTCGGTTTAATCTGATTTTTCAAAGAAAAGATCTGAATATTGTTTCAGGTGAAAAAAAAATGTGTATTTGAATATGAACGACTGTTTATATGTTCATTTAGGAACATAAAATTAATAGTAGAGATAATATTATTATAGACTAGTTTTCCGTTACGTTAAATAGTGGATCGATTTTCTCTGATAGCGCGTTTCCATTAAAAGAAAACCTTTTTTGTCGGATTTCGGGTAGAGTACTGAGCCGGATTGTGTGACCCGATTTTACACTGTAAAAAAACATTTTTACAGTACAAAGTACTGTTAGAATGTTCTGTATCTCACTGTGATCGAGTTTGTTCTGGCAAATTTACAGTGGTTTTTTTACAGTGTACCAGACTGACCCAAGCTCCGCACAGTGGAGTATTTGACCGAAAAATTGAAAAATTAAAATTTGCTCAACACTTATAAAAAGTGCATTTTTTAATAGATGACTAACTGGTGCATCGATCTATGTATATTTCAGAAGCATGAGTCATATCCGGCGGCTCCTGGCCTCAGTTAAAGAGTTCTTTGCAAAAAGACGTACTTTATTGTTACGTTTAAATTTTGTTATTATTTTTAATTATGTTTAATATATATTTTGTGGCTTCATGAGTTGTTGAACTCAATAGCTTTTTTTTTAACCCTTTCGAGTACGGTGTCCTTAAAAAAGGACACCTAAATTTAATTCCAAAACTGACAAACGGCACAACAATATTTAATTAAATTTTGCCTTTTATAATGTACGTGAAAATAAACAAGTTCGTATTTGCTAATAAATTCGTTTATAAATTCTGGTTTCAGTCCATTATTTCATCAGTTTATAAGCAGAATTACTCTGCTCCGGAAAGGGTTAATGTAGTAAAAAAAAAATTAAAAATGGATTCTTTTAAAGCCTTTTCAGCTCTAATTTAGATATATTTATTTAGATATATAGCTAGGTGTGTCGGGGCTTGTCGGACCATTTTTGAAGTACAGTTGCATTGCTTATAGTTTTAAAGGCGAATTTTAAAAAAATCTTCCGCATATAGTTGCCATTTTTAAATTATATTGTTTTGGTAATCTCGTATAACACTCAAAAACCAGAATCTCTATACTACAACTTAATTTTAGAGACTCAACTTTGCTAAATACTAAATGGAAATAATATATATATTAATACATTTGGTTTACATAAATGATTCAAACTTTACATGTAGTAAAATTAACCACATTTAATTAAACATTTCTTGTAAGTAAAACAACTCTATCAACAATTACTTTCCTCTTATAAACAGTAAAAAGTCAAGTAAACTTTGTATAATACAATATTTATTTGTTTAATTAAATGCATACTTTTATGCGTATATAACATTAATTAAGTGTATTTACTACTAGTAAGTCATCAGAATGATTTTAACAGTAAAACACATGAAAAATAATATAGGTCAGAATTTTGCTTCAAATACTGTGCTTCGGTCCAAGTTGGACTGACTTTAATTGGTTTGGGTCGGGTTTGGTTTGACATGATTTTGTAAGAGAAAGTCCTGAATATTTTTCACATGAAAAACTATACATTTGAAAATTAATGAGTATAGTAATACGTGTTCCTTTTTCGACACAAGAGAAAAAATTTATATTAGATATTGTAGACTACTTTTCCATAAAAAATATATATTGTATACTATATATGGATGCATTTCTTTTACTTCAGTTTCGGGTTAGTTTCGGATTGAAATGTGTCCGATTCGGCTCGTAGTCAGACATAAGTAGCTTTTACATAAAACAATAATAAATGAATGAATAAATAAATAAATAATTGGAAGTCTTTTAATGACGGCTGTGTATGTTTTTTTAATAGTTATTTGTTTCCAAAGTTCGTTGTAAGATTCTTTTTTTTAGTATTTAATTCAATCAGTCCAAGTCATTTATATGTAGTTAAATCTCTAAATAACGGACACTTCCAGACCACAGATTTGTCCGTTAATCGGAGGTGTTCTCTATTGAGTGGAAAAAAGAATATGTAATTAACATTTGTGTTGGGGATTTAAAAAGTGCAAGCTAAATAGAGGTGTCCGCTATTCTGGAGTGTCAACTATGGCATCGGGCGCCAATCTTTCTTTACCTCACGGAGCATTAAATTTATAAATTTAGATTCGGACCACTAAAATGGATTTTAAATCGTAAATACATTTGATTAGTAATAATCCGCGAATTTTCATTTTATTATTATGAAACATTAATAAAATATTGCAATAGAATGTAACAAAATTGCAAATGCTTATTCAATTATATATATATATATATATAAAAAAGAAAGAAAAAAATCATAAATCCCTATTTAACAGTGATAAATATTTTTAAAAGTATTTTTATTGTAACAAATTTACTAAAGTAAATTTAATCATTGGAAAATAATACAATCTTACTTAAATATAACACATTTTTAGAGTGATAATTTGTTCCTGCTTGTTTGAATGGACACAGTTGACGATTTTTGGATACAATGACGTTACCGCAAGCCAGAGAGCTATTTTTATTTCAAGTCAAGACTGATACGGAGTTTTAAGTGTAAATGATTAAAGCAGATGATCAATATGGCTATTTGCATATATGTTGTTGAAAATTTTCACTCAGCAATAAATTGCGTTATCATATTTCGTTTCATGAAGAGATAAAAATGGCGCCTTGATATGGAAAAATAAAAATAAAAATTATCTCTTTTGTAAATAAATAATAAATTATGTGTAGTAACATAATTACCGATACCTATTACAACTTAAATTTTTAAAGCTAAGCATCTAAAATTATTCAAGTATAAAGTTTTTTAGAATAATATTTTTAATAAGAAAAAAAGAAAAATGCAAATAATGTTCAATTAATTTTGCGAACCACTGGTGGTCCAGGGATTACCGGGTTGATGACCTCTGTCTTATCGCACGTGAACTTACATTTCGCATGTGAATTCGTTTCAAATGTAAATTCGAGTTCGTCGATTTTCACCTGTGAATTCGTTTTAAAGTATTTTTTAAATAATTTCCCGTTTCCACTATGCCTTATATAACATAACAAAATAGTATAATGGAATTAATTATCCTCTTCGGTCCCTGGGTCCCCAAATGGTAACCTCCGCTTTGGCCCATTTTATTAATGGTACTCGACAATAATTACAATTTCGATATCAGAATGATATGCTTCGAAGTCTAAGATTCGAACTAATGCAAATAAAATAAAAATCTTGCTCTGAAGTCAAATGGGAGAAGAAATAATTCAGTAATAATTAATAATACTGCATTAATACTCAGTAGCGAAGAGGTTAAGATGGTATCTTTTTCTCATTTTAGATCAGCTGATAGAGATTATATTCGAAGTGTATTCCCATCTGCCCAATTTCGTGCTATCGAAGGAGCCACCCACCAACTACATTTGGAGTACGGAGATATATTTATAAACGATGTCGTAGATTTTATAAATGATTCATGATTTATGTTTCTTTATTATAAAAATCTTTTTTATTTGTAATTATTTTAGTCATAATTTTTTTCCCCAATTACGAAATTTCAAATATTTTTAAAGTAGTTTTTTCACATGTGATTTTTTTCTTGTAAAAAAAACATAAGTTTTCGGAAGTTTCTTAGAAAGAAAGAGAGATGTAAAGCACTAATGAGCTTATAAAAATACAGATTCCTTCAGTGTTTTGAAGAGTTTGCTTATTTGCGTCCATGAAATTTTAATTTCACTACCGTATTTGATATATATTATTTGATTATCTTAATCAAAGAACTTAATAATTGCTATAATTGATAAAAATAAATTTAAAATGCAAAAAATACCTTTATTTATTCACATTCGACGTGTTTTATTGCATCCGACGACAACATTCTCAAGAAATAAAATGATACAATATTTTCGCAAAAAATTTTAAATTGAAAAACTAGTAAACAAAAATCACGCGCATACAAACATAATGAAATTAACTGCAGCATTAAGAATTAAAAATGGGTATTTGTGAACGTGAATTATTTTATATTATTGTTTCATTATACTGTGTAGCATTTCTTTCCAAATTTTAGGGAGCTCCATGGAGGCTGAATCATTGCATATATTCTCAATATTCTCACTGCGTAAGAAGATCTCTATTGATTCTCGGATAATCCGATATCTTTTTACGCAGTGAGAATATATCATATGAGAATAAATAAAGGTACTTTTTGCCTTTTAAATTTTATTTTTATCACTTATAGCAAATATTAAGTACTCTGATGTTTTGAAGTGATTTTTATATATTAGTTTATATTTATCAACGTTAAATTCATTCGTAATCACTGCAAAACACATTACTGTGCGTTTTTTTTTTTAAAGAGTAACTGAGAAATTACTTGGCGGAGAACTATAACTATAACTTTGGATTGATATATTTGAAGCTACTAAAAATTTATTTCTAGCAAAAATATTCATATTTTACAGCTCATGTTTTTATTTTTTTTCGAAAATTAATTAAAAAATATATGTTTTTTAAAATAAATTTTCGCAAAAAAATATGAATTGTAACCTATAAATTAAAAAGAAAAACAGAAATCGATTTCTAGGAGCTTCAAATAAGCTAATCCTAAGTTATAGTTCAATCTATCAAGTAGTTTTTGAGTTATGCTTAAAATTTTACTTACGCAGAAATCTATTTTGAATCGATTAAAAGTGAATTTAACATTAAGGGATCCAAATTTTAAAACTTGATCATTCCTAAACTATTTAACTGATTGACATTTCGTTTGGTATGTGAAAGTAAAATTTACCTAAAAATCCAAATATATTGTCAAAATTGGCTGTCCGTACTGAAAATTTCAGTGTTTGGTACAATATCAGCATGAAGATGACCCCGAAGAGTTTTTTAAAAAATGAAAGAAGACATACCGTACATTTGATTTTCAATTCAGATTTTTCTTTAAATCTGAGAATTTGGTGATTTAAATGTATAAGGGTGCTGTTTTTTTTCCGCAGTTTATACATAAAGCGTAGAGTTGAAATGCTGGACAGAAAAACGCGTTAAAAAATTCTTTTTCAAGTCATAAAAAGAAAAGAAAGACAGAAAAAGATGATCAATTTGTATGGAATTATTGATTTTTATTATTTTTTAATATACTTTTTTTTTTATTATTCCGATACAATTGGGGAACAACGTAATAAGCACTATAAAGAAGCATTGACGGCTCAAAACTATGTAACCTATACTTCCAAATCGTGCAAAACTAATTTTGCAAGATTAATTATGTTATAAAATATTATAAAAAAAATTATTGTTTTTTACAATTTAACCTCTCATATGCTTTCATGAATTTCAACTTACTAACATTTCTTTCATTTGAAGGAAAGCTCATATACATATAATCTATTAATACCCGAGCTTGATTTAACTTTTTGGATTTAACTCCAATGCAAGATATTTGAATATTTAAACATTCAGAAATAGTTCATTTGGAAAAAAAGTGGAGCCAATAAAATTCTTTCAAAATACTGTTAAGAACAAAAAATCTTCTTAAAACACCATCAAAAATTAAAAAAAAAAAAACGAAAAAAAATCATGGTGTTTTAAGAAGGTTTTTTGTTCTTATTCATTCACACCAGTTTTAACTTATTTTCTTTGAAACTACTGTTAATGCGATATTTAATATAATATAGTTAAAACTAAGTAATCTTCAGAAAATTATACTAATTCTATTTTTTGCATAATATAGAATTATTTAAATTTTTTGAAGCCTTTAAATAGTTAATTCTGATGGGGGGGGGGGACATATGGCTGTATTGCTAGAAAAGTGTCACATCCCAAAATTGATTTTTTTTTTTTTTTTTTAGTTGTGAAGTTTTAAGTGATCGCAAGAATTATCAAAATATTAAAGGCTAGCAGAATAAATAATTACGTACAAAAGTACGTGAATCTCTCTTTACATCTTCTCAATGACTTGTAACGCAAAATAATATGACTTACTAGTGTTATTTGCTTTGTAAAAGTACCTGAATCTCTCTTTAATCTTATCTTTGAACTGTACCGCAAAAAAATTATGACTTACAATAATAAGTGTAATATATCTTTCCATCTCTTATTGCCATGGTAATACATGATAGAATCATGACAGAATATTGTTAGTAAATAACATTTAAATTCCTAATGAATTTTTATAATTTAGGGAAAAAACACTATAATGGTAGAATATTTAAACCTTGGCAAAATTTCAGATAGAAACCACTTTTATTTACCATCTTTTTAAACGGTCGTGGATGCTTACGACAAATTTGGTATTCTTGTCGAGGGAATGTTTATGCAACAATGAAATTTTGTTAATATTAACAATGTAAAATAGCAAATAAAAATTATCTCAACAATGGAGCAAATATGTCTCTTAGTTGTTTTGAACAGTGAGATTTTCTGAAAATCGTCATTTCCGATACAATAATTCAAGTTAGTAGGTTAGATAAGAAAAAAAAAGGCCTCCGAGTGCGAAGAATAAAAGAGGATTTGTCATCTAATGTTGCTTCCTCAAGATACTGTATGCATTCGTCATCAAATGGTAAGTACTGACATTGTTTTAGAAAAATACGTTAATATATCTTTACCTTTTACTTCAAGATGCAATGCAAGAAAAGATGGTTTACAGTTACGAATGCAATGCATTTTTCTATCTCTTATTGGCAGGTCAACACATAATAGTTCTAAGCCCATTCTGGTATAACCTTGATATGCAATCATTATTTTTTGCCTTCTATTTCCACCAACTTTTCAGGATGTAGTATTACACTCATGTATATATATTTAGATATAAACAATTCTTAACGAATATTATTAATAACTTTCAAATCCCTAACGAATTTTCATAAACTGGAATAATTTTTTCTCTGTAACAGTAGAATATTTCCGATTATTATTAATTTTTTTTTCTAACTTCTTCTAACAATCAATTTCCTAAAACGGTTGAGTATGTTTGCGACAGACTTGGTATTCGTGCAGAGTGAATGATGACGTAATAATGAAATTTTGTTTATTTCAACAATGTAAACTAGCAAATAAAAGTTGCGCCAAGAATGCAATGAAAGAAACACGGCCCTTAGGTATTTGTGAAACTTGATAATTCCAATAGAATAATTCAAGAAAGTAGGCTAGATAAAAAAGAAGCTTCAAGTGCTAAGAATAAAATAGGATCTATCATCTAGCGTTGCATCGTAAAGATACTGTATCCATTCTTCATCAAATAGTAAGTAACGATGATATAATAATGAAATGTTGACAATTTCAACAGTGTAAAATAATAACAAATAAAAATCGTCTCAACAATACAGCAAACACCTTCTTTAGTTGACTGAACAATGCGATTTTGTGAAATTCGACATTTCCTATAGTGTAATTTAAGATAATTGGTTTGATATAAAAGGCGCTCCGTGTACTAAGAATGGCAGATGATTTGTCATCCAGCATTGCATTTTCAAGATAATTATCCATTGGTCTTCAAATGGTAAGTGTGCTGGCATTTGTTTTAGAAAAGTACTTAAATCTCTTTCAACTTTTTCTCTTTATGTTGTAATGCAAGAAAATATGATTAACAGTTACGAATGTAATATATCTTTAAATCTCTTATTGGATAGGTAATACATGATAGTTACCATTTTGTCTCAACTTTGATATAAAATCATTCTTTTACATTGTACTTGCGCCACCTTTTTAGTAAAATGTAGAGTCAACGTTTATGTATAGGGATTAACGTCTTCAAGAATAATGTTAATTTTTAAATCCTCAATGAATTTTCCGAAACAAAAGAATTTTTTCACTATAATAGTAGAATAATCCTTGCTAAAATTTGAGATAAAGCACACCTTTTTCAACTAGATTTATTAAGCGGTTATGGATGTTTGTGAAAGACTTGGTATTCTTGGAGAGGGAATGGTGGTGTAATAAGGAAATTTTGTTTTATTTCAACAATGTAAATTAACAAATAAAAATTGTGCCAGCAATATTACGGAAGAAAATGGTTCTTAGTTATTTCGAACAACAAGGTTTTGTGAAACTTAATAATTCCGATAGAATAATTCAAGAGAGTAGGTTAGATAAAAAAGGAGCTCCGAAAGCTAAGAATAAAGTAGGATCTATCATCTAGCGTTGCATAGACAAGATACTGTATCCATTCGTCGTCAAATGGTAAGTAATGATGATGTAATAATGAAATGTTGGCAATTTCAACAATGTAAAATAAAAATAAAAATCGTCTCAACAATGCAGCAAACATGTCTCTTAGTTGTTCTGAACAATGGATTTTGTGAAATTCGACATTTCCTACTGTATAGTTTAAGATAGTTGGTTTGATATAAAAGGTGCTCCGAGTACTAAGAATAACAGATGGTTTGTCATCCAGCGTTGCATTTTCGAGATAATGTATCCATTGGTCCTCTAATGATCAATACAGGCATTTGTTTTAGAAAGGTACGTGAATCTCTTGTTGCTTCTCTTTAAGTTGTAATGCAAAAAATATGATTTACAGTTGTGAATGTAATATACCATTATATTGGACTGGTAATACATGATAGTTCTAAGCTCATTCTATCTCAGATTTGATATACTATCATTATTTTGCTTTTGTACTTGCGCCACATTTTCAGTAAAATGTAGGGTTAGCGCTTATGTATAGGGATTAACTTCTTAACGAAAATTGTTAATAATTTTAAATCCTTAATGAATTTTGGAACAGAAGAATTTTTTCACTATAGTAGTAGAATAATTCTTGATAAAATTTTAGATACAACCCACTTTTTTCAACCAGTTTTATTAAGCGGTTAGGGATGTTTGCGACAGATGCTATTCTTGAAGAGTGATTAATGATGTAATAATAAAGTTTTCTTAATTTCATTGTTGTAAAGTAGCCAGAAAGAGTAGACCCCATTTGAACAATAATTTATCTTATTTGTTTCGAACACTCAGATTTTGTGAAGTTCGTCACTTTCAATTAAAAGAGTGAAAGAGAAATAAGTGAATTGTGCAATGAGTAATTTTGTATTTGAAATGTAAGAATATTTTCAAAACGAAGTGTAAATCTTTGTGATAGATAATGATATTGCAATTTAAGATGCGGTGTTTACTACTGTGGCCACTGATAGATAATTTTGAAAAGTCTCTATGTTCTGACCTGCCAATGTTTCATGTGAACATTTTGAGCTTAGTCACAAAGCATGAAATAATTCATGTTGCTATAGTTAGGTTTCAATTACTTCCTTAGAATTTAGAATTATGAGTTTTGCACAAATTGTAATTTTGGTGGGGCATTTTGTATCTTAGAGGAGTATAGATACGGAATCTGAAAAATGGGACATGGCTGTTTTTGGAACTGCTTTATTCTGTAATATGACTCGTATAAACGGAGAGTGTGGTCAACGAAGAAAGGAAATCGGAATTCGACATAATTTTATCCACTTTTAAGAGCGGGTATGGGAGGGAGGGTAGATCGCTGCTATGGTGAAAAAGAAAGTTACAATAATCAAAACCTACCTATGCGGAAAAGATGTTCTATTGTATGACAATTAAGAGGAAAAGAATTTCAAATTTTAATACTGCCACAAAGGGATTGAAATTTCTAAAAAAAAATTGGAAAAAGACCTAATTTTGGTTAGATGATTTTTGGCTCAAAATAATTGTTTTAATATTAATCAAAACCTACCTATGTGGAACAGATATATTGTATGGGGATTAAGAGAAAAATAATAAAAATAATTTCAAAATTTAATACTGCAGCAAAGGGGTTTACTTTTCAAAAGAAAATGGAAATTCTACTTTTTTAGTCGTTCGCTTTATCTTTCCACCCCTGCATAAGTCAGAAGCGCTTCGTCATGTAATCTTTCCCACGTCATACGACACGCTCACGTGGATCTGGATAATACTGGATAAACGTGTTCACACCGCTCGCGCGCTGAGTCCAAAGCTAGCGGTTTACAGAATCGCACGTTGTTATCGCAAAGTGAAATAAATTTCGATTTCATTACGTAAGATTCGGTTGTTTGAGTATTGTGTTGCGTAGTGTACTTTGAATATTACTGCAACATGGCAATGTTATGAAAATACATGATTTGCCCTATATTTGGGTCTGGCTGTGAAATGCCAACGAATATGCTTCCTACCTACTAGAACGTAATAAAGTGCGTATGTTGACATTCAAAAGAAAACAAAAGCAAGGCAACAGTGACTACATCTACACTTTCCTCTTCGTATGAAGAAGTTTCTAATAAGTTAGAAGAAGCCGACTGGAAACGAGCTTCAATCTCGATAATTGGTCTCTATAGCATATTGAGAAAAAATCGATCATACCACGACAAATATCGCGCTCTTTTTTAAATCTTACAAAGAAAGAAAGGAGACTGAAAGCTACCGCAATCAGATTGACGTTTTCCGAAAAAACAAATGCTTTTTTTGGTCATCTTAACCATCATCCTGATACCGATGTTAGCTGACGACAGGACTCATGACAGGCAGTTGGCCCCTCGAAGAATTCTAAAAGTACGCGAAGTCAGTCTACAGCAATCCCAATCATTGCAATGAATAATATCAGTATTTTTAATTTACCAGCTTTTGCCCTTTGTGCGAGGAATTATATTGATTAATTAAGTGGTAAAATGTCACGGAGCCCTAACTGAACAATTTAGTGACAACATAATATTAGAACAATAGCAAATCCAGCAATCATTCCGGCGGCAATAATATCTACTATCAAGGGGTTTCCGTGCCACATTCAAGTTACAGAACGAGTAGTCAAAACAGTCACGGAAGCATCTTCTGCTGTCTGTGGACCATATAGAAGAGACGGTTTTATAAGAAATCGCATCAAATCACGAAACCTCATGCCAATTTTCAAAACCAAACGCGATTACCGCCTACTATAATTTCGAAGATTTTTTACGTTTTTCTTGATTTAATACATAAGAGGCTGAAGTTTTTCTTGTAACCAAGTAAGTTCCCTCTCATTCCGAAAAATATTAAAAAGTTCTAAAATGTATGTTTCACTTAACAAAGATCACTTTGACTTTTTACAGTAAAAAGACTCAAATGCATAAATTTCACCTTAAGGCAGTATTAAATTTTGGAATTAATTTTTTTAATTATTTTTCTCTTAATCTCTATATAACAGAACATCTTTTCTGCATTGGTAGATTTTTATTAATATTAAAATAATTATTTTGAGATAAAAATAATCTAGCCAAAATTAGGTTTTTTTTTTCATTTTTTTCGAAATTTCAACCCCATTGCGGTAGTATTTAATCTTGAAATTATTTTTTTTATTATTTTTCACTTAATCTCCATACAATAGAGCATCTTTTCCGTACGTTTTTAAATTGTGAAAAAAAATTCGATCTACCCTAGTGTATAAGTGGGCAAAATTCCCGAGGTACGCAACAAATGAAGGGATGAGTAATGTCTCATAATATCATTGACAGAATGAATTCTAAAAGGATCCATTTGATCAATGACAGAGGACAAGTTAGAGAATGACACATGCTTTAATGACAAATGATATGTTAGACGGATGAGTGAAGCGTCAATGACAAGAACAAACTAGATGCATGAGACATGCGTCAATGAGAAAGGACAAGTTGGAAGGATGAATCATGCCTCAACGACTGGCTAGAGGGAAGAGTCCTGACACAACAACAAAGGACAAGCTAGTGGGGTTAGTCATGCCTCGGACAAACTAGAGGGATGAAACATGCCCCAATGACAAAGGACCGGCTAGAGGGTTGTATCAGAGTAATGCCTCAGACAAAGGACAAAACTGGAGGAATGAGTTATGCTTCAAAGATTAAAGACAGGATAGATGATGAGCAATGCTTCAATGACAAAAGACAGACTAGATGAATGAATCTTGCGTCAACGACAAAGAAGAAACTACAGGGATGAGTTGCATCAATGACAAAAATTAGGTAGAGGGTTGAGTCATGTAGTCATGCCTCAATAGCAAAGGAAAAGCTAGAGGGATGTATAATGCCTCAATGACAATGCTAGAGGGATGATTCATGCATCAAAAACTGGATATAGGAATGATTCATGCCTCAGAAAACAACTAGAGGGAAGATTCATGCCTCAAAAACTGGCTAGAGGGATGAGTTATGCTTCACGACAAAGGACAGGCTGGAGGGATGAGTCATGAATGAAAGGCAACGAACAGGATAGAGGGATGGGTCACACCTCAAAGAATAGCTAGAGGTATGAGTCATTCTCCAATCACAAAGGACAAGCTGGAGGGATCAATCATGCCTCAACCACAAAAGACATGTTGGAGGGATGAGTCATGCCTCATCGACAAACGACAAGCTGGAGGGATTGGTCATGTTTCAGTGGCAATGCTAAAGGGATGATTCATGCACCAAGAATGGCTAGAGGGATGCGATATGCTTCAAAGACAAAGGACATGATAGATAAACGAGTCATGACTCAAAGACAACGGATGGGTTAGAGGGATGGGTCATCCCTCAATGAAAAATTTCAAGCAAGAGAGAGGAGGCATGACTCAAAGATAAAGTTCAAGCTGGGGAGATGAGCTTATCGAACAGATCCTAACGTATGTTAGGAACTGTCCTAAAGAACAGATCCTAAACGAATCCGTTCGATCAATGATTGGGAACAGCTCAGAGTGATGAGTCATGTCTCAATGACAAAGGAAAAAATGGGGGATGAGTCATGCCTCAATGACAGATACAGGCTAGAGGGATGTGACATACCTTAAGAACAGTTTATAGGAATGGATCTTAAGTCAAAGACTGACTAGAGGGATTTCTCATGCTTCAAAGACTAGAGGAATGAGTTATACTTGTCTTGCAAAGGAGAAGCTGGAGGAATAAGGCATGCCTCAGTGACAAAGGTGGGCAAGAGGGTTGAGTCACATGCCTCAAAGAGTGGCTAGAGGGATAAGTTATACTTCAACAACAAATGACATGCTAGATAGATGAGTCATGGCTCAAAAGCAACGGACAGGTTAAAGAGACGGGTCCCTCAAAGGAAAAGCTGCAGGGATGAGGCATGCCTCAATAGTAAAGACAGGGTAGAGGGATGAGTCATGCCTCTGAATGCCATTGACCGAACAGATCCTAAACAAACCATTCGATCAATGACAGTGGAAAGGCTAGAGGGATGAGTCATACCTCAACGACAAAAGAAAAGTTGGAGGGATGATTCTTGCCTCCAAGTCTGTCTAGATCTAGAGGAGTGAGTTATGCGGGATGGGTTATCCCGTAAAGGACAAACAGGAGGGATGATACATGCCTCAATAAAAAAAGAGAGGCTAGAGGGATGAGTCGTGCTTCTGAATGCCTATGGACGAACAGATCCTAAACGAATCTGTTCGGTCAATGACAGTGAACAGGCTAGAGGGATGAGTCATGCCTCAATGACAAGGGACATGTTGGAGTGATGAGTCATTACTCAACGGCAAAGGACCATCTGGAGGGATGAGTCATGCGTCAATGACAATGCTAGAGGGATGATTCATGTTTCAAAGACTGGCTAGAGGGCTGCGATATGCTTCAACTACAAAGGAAAGACCAGATAGATGAGTCCTGCCTCAAAAAACGGATAGGTTAGAGGGATGTGTTATCCCTTAAAGGAAAAGCTGGAGGGATGAGACATGCCTCAATAATAAAGACAGGGTAGAGGACTGAGTCAACCTCTGAATGCCATTGACCGAACAGATCCTAAACGAATCCGTTCGATCAATGACAGTGGACAGGCTAGAGGGATGAGTCATGCCTCAACGACAAAGGACACGTTGGAGGGAAGAGTTATGCCGTAACGACAAAGTACAAGCTTCAGGGATGAGTCATACCTCTATGACAATAATAGAGTTATGATTCATGCCTCAAAGACTGGCTAGACCGATGCGATATGCTTCTACGACAAAGGACAGGCAAGATAGATGAGTAATGTCTCAAAGAAAACGGACATGTTAGACAGATGGTTAATTGCTCAATGGACATTCTGGAGGGATGAATCATGCCTCAATAATAAAGACAGGCCAGAAGATGAATGATGCCTCTGAATCCATTGACCGAAGCGATCCTAAACAAACCGTTCGATCAATTAAAGTAGACTGGTTAGAGGGATGTTTCATGCCTCAACGACAACGTTCAGGTTAAAGAGATGGGTTATTCCTCAAACGAAAAGCTGGAGGGATGAGACATGCCTCAATAATAAAGATAGGGTTCAGGGATGAGTCATGCCTATGAATGTCATTGCCCGAACAGTTCATGAACAAATTCGTTCGATCAATGACGGTGGACAGGCTAGAGTGATGAGTCATGCCTCAACGACAAAGTACAAGCTGGAGGGATGATTCATACCTCAATGACAATACTAGAGGGATGACTCATGACTCAAAGACTAGATACAGTATGCGATATACTTCAACGATAAAGGACAGACTACATAGATGAGTTATGCTTCAATGACTACGGATAGGTTAGAGGGATGTGAAATCGCTCCTTGGACAAGCAGGAGGGATGACACATGCCTCAATGATAAGAGTGGCTACAGGCATGAATAATGCCTCTGAATGCCATTGACCGAACATATCATAAACGAGTCCGTTCGACCAATGACAGTAGACAGTCTAAAATTATGAGTTATGTCTCAGTGACAAAGGACAAGCTGGAGGATGAGTCATGCCTAAATGACGGAGACAGTCTTGAGGGAGGGCTCATACCTCAAAGATAGTGTATAGGAATGAGTCATAAGTCAAAGACTGACTAGAGGTATGAGTCATGCTTCGAAGAGTAGAGGAATGAGTCATACAAAGATAGGCAAGAGGATTGAGTTAAATGTCTCAAAGAGTGGCTAGAGGGATAAGTTATACTTCAATGACATAGGACAGGCTAGTTGGAGGATGCATGCCTCAAAGTCTGGCTGCAGGGATGCGATATGTTTCTACAACAAAGGACAGGCTAGATAAATGAGTTACGCCTCAAAGACAACGGACAGGATAGAGGGATGTGTCATCGCACAACGGACAAGCAGGAGGGATGAGACATGCCTCAATAATAAAAACTGGGTAGAGTAATGAATCATGCCTCTGAATGCCATTGACCGAACAAAAACTAAACGAATCCATTCGATCAATGACAGTGGACAGTCTATCAGTCATGCCTCAATGACAATGCTAGAAGGATGGTAGGGATGATTCTTGCCACAAAGACTGGCTAGTAGCATGCGATATGATTCAAAGACAAAGGACAGGCTAGATAGATGAGTCATGCCTCAAAAACGACAATAAGTTTAAATGGATGGGTTATCAATTAAAGGAAAAGCTGGAGGGATGAGACATGCCTCAATAATAAATACAGGGTTGAGAAATGAGTCATGCCTCTCAATGCCATTGACCGAACAGATCCTAAACGAATCCGTTCCATCAATGACAGTGGACAGGCTAGAGGGATGAGTCATGCCTCAAAGACAAAGGACACGTTGGAGGTATGAGTCATGGCCCAACGACAAAGGACGAGCTTCAGGGATGAATTATGCCTCAATGACAATGCTAGAGGTAAGATTCATGCCTCAAAGACTGGCTAAACGGATACGATATGCTTCTACGACAAAGGACAGGCTAGATAGATGAGTTATGTCTCAAAGAAAACGGACAAGTTAGACGGATGGTTAATCGATCAACGGACAATCTGGAGGGATGAGACTTGCCTCAATAATAAAGACAAGCTAGAGGGATGAATCATGCCTCAACGACAAAGGACACGATGGAGGGATGAGTCATGCCCCAAAGACAAAGGACAAGCTTCAAGGATTATTCATGCTATAATGACAGTGCTAGAGGTATGCTTCATGCGTCAAAGATTGGCTAGACGACAAGGGACAGGCTGGACTGCTCAAAGACTGGCTAAACGGATACGATTTGCTTCTACGACAAGGGACAGGCTAGATATATGAGTTATGTCTCAAAGAAAACGAACAAGTTAGACGGATGGTTAATCGCTCAATGGAAAATCTGTGACGATGAGACTTGCCTCAATAATGAAGACAGGCTAGAGGAATGAGTCATGCCTCTGAATTCCATTTACCAGACACATCCTAAATGAATCCGTTCAATCAATGACAGTGGAAAGGCTAGAGGGATGAGTCATGCCTCAACGACAAAGGAAAAGCTGGTGGATATTTCTTGCCTCCAAGACTGTCTAGATCTAGAGGAGTGAGTTATGCGGGATGGGTATCATGTAAAGGACAAACAGGAGGGATGATACATGCCTCAATAAAAAAAAGAGAGGCTAGAGGGATGAGTCGTGCTTCTGAATGCCTATGGACGAACAGATCCTAAACGAATCTGTTCGGTCAATGACAGTGAACAGGCTAGAGGGATGAGTCATGCCTCAATGACAAAGGACATGTTGTAGTGATGAGTCATTACTCAACGGCAAAGGACCATCTGGAGGGATGAGTAATGCGTCAATGACAATGCTAGAGGGATGATTCATGTTTCAAAGACTGGCTAGAGGGCTGCGATATGCTTCAACTACAAAGGAAAGACCAGATAGATGAGTCCTGCCTCAAAAAACGGATAGGTTAGAGGGATGTGTTATCCCTTAAAGGAAAAGCTGGAGGGATGAGACATGCCTCAATAATAAAGACAGGGTAGAGGACTGAGTCAACCTCTGAATGCCATTGACCGAACAGATCCTAAACGAATCCGTTCGATCAATGACAGTGGACAGGCTAGAGGGATGAGTCATGCCTCAACGACAAAGGACACGTTAAAGGGAAGAGTTATGCCGTAACGACAAAGTACAAGCTTCAGGGATGAGTCATACCTCTATGACAATAATAGAGTTATGATTCATGCCTCGAAGACTGGCTAGACCGATGCGATATGCTTCTACGACAAAGGACAGGCTAGATAGATGAGTCCTGCCTCAAAAAACGGACATGTTAGACAGATGGTTAATTGCTCAATGGACATTCTGGAGGGATGAATCATGCCTCAATAATAAAGACAGGCCAGAAGATGAATGATGCCTCTGAATCCATTGACCGAAGCGATCCTAAACAAACCGTTCGATCAATTAAAGTAGACTGGTTAGAGGGATGTTTCATGCCTCAACGACAACGTTCAGGTTAAAGGGATGGGTTATTCCTCAAACGAAAAGCTGGAGGGATGAGACATGCCTCAATATTAAAGATAGTGTTCAGGGATGAGTCATGCCTATGAATGTCATTGCCCGAACAGTTCATGAACAAATTCGTTCGATCAATGACGGTGGACAGGCTAGAGTGATGAGTCATGCCTCAACGACAAAGCACAAGCTGGAGGGGTGATTCATACCTCAATGACAATGCTAGAGGGATGACTCATGACTCAAAGACTAGATACAGTATGCGATGTACTTCAACGATAAAGGACAGACTACATAGATGAGTTATGCTTCAATGACTACGGATAGGTTAGAGGGATGTGAAATCGCTCCTTGGACAAGCAGGAGGGATGACACATGCCTCAATGATAAGAGTGGCTACAGGCATGAATAATGCCTCTGAATGCCATTGACCGAACATATCCTAAACGAGTCCGTTCGACCAATGACAGTAGACAGTCTAAAATTATGAGTTATGTCTCAGTGACAAAGGACAAGCTGGAGGATGAGTCATGCCTAAATGACGGAGACAGTCTTGAGGGATGGCTCATACCTCAAAGATAGTGTATAGGAATGAGTCATAAGTCAAAGACTGACTAGAGGTATGAGTCATGCTTCGAAGAGTAGAGGAATGAGTCATACAAAGATAGGCAAGAGGATTGAGTTAAATGTCTCAAAGAGTGGCTAGAGTGATAAGTTATACTTCAATGACATAGGACAGGCTAGTTGGAGGATGCATGCCTCAAAGTCTGGCTGCAGGGATGCGATATGTTTCTACAACAAAGGACAGGCTAGATAAATGAGTTACGCCTCAAAGACAACGGACAGGATAGAGGGATGTGTCATCGCACAACGGACAAGCAGGAGGGATGAGACATGACTCAATAATAAAAACTGGGTAGAGTAATGAATCATGCCTCTGAATGCCATAGACCGAACAGAAACTAAACAAATCCATTCGATCAATGACAGTTGACAGTCTATCAGTCATGCCTCAATGACAATCCTAGAAGGATGGTAGGGATGATTCTTGCCACAAAGACTGGCTAGTAGCATGCGATATGATTCAACGACAAAGGACAGGCTAGATAGATGAGTCATGCCTCAAAAACGACAATAAGTTTAAATGGATGGGTTATCAATTAAAGGAAAAGCTGGAGGGATGAGACATGCCTCAATAATAAATACAGGGTTGAGAATTGAGTCATGCCTCTCAATGCCATTGACCGAACAGATCCTAAACGAATCCGTTCCATCAATGACAGTGGACAGGCTAGAGGGATGAGTCATGCCACAAAGACAAAGGACACGTTGGAGGAATGAGTCATGGCCAAACGACAAAGGACGAGCTTCAGGGATGAATTATGCCTCAATGACAATGCTAGAGGTAAGATTCATGCCTCAAAGACTGGCTAAACGGATACGATATGCTTCTACGACAAAGGACAGGCTAGATAGGTGACTTATGTCTCAAAGAAAACGGACAAGTTAGACGGATGGTTAACCGATCAACGGACAATCTGGAGGGATGAGACTTGCCTCAATAATAAAGACAAGCTAGAGGGATGAGTCATGCCTCAACGACAAAGGACACGTTGGAGGGATGCGTCATGCCCTAACGACAAAGAACAAGCTTCAGGGATGAGTCATGCCACAATGACAATGCTAGAGGTATGATTCATGCCTCAAAGACTGGCTAGACGGATGCGATATGCTTCTACGACAAAGGACAGGCTAGATAAATGAGTTATGTCTTAAAGAAAACGGACAAGTTAGACGGATGGTTAATCGCTCAATGGACAATCTGGGGGGATGAGACTTGCCTCAATAATAAAGACAAGCTAGAGGGATGAATAATGCCTCAACGACAAAGGACACGATGGAGGGATGAGTCATGCCCCAAAGACAAAGGACAAGCTTCAAGGATTATTCATGCCTCAATGACAGTGCTAGAGGTATGATTCATGCCTCAAAGATTGGCTAGACGACAAGGGACAGGCTGGACAGCTCAAAGACTGGCTAAACGAATACGATTTGCTTCTACGACAAGGGACAGGCTAGATATATGAGTTATGTCTCAAAGAAAACGAACAAGTTAGACGGATGGTTAATCGCTCAATGGAAAATCTGGACGATGGGACTTGCCTCAATAATGAAGACAGGCTAGAGGAATGAGTCATGCCTCTGAATTCCATTTACCAGACACATCCTAAATGAATCCGTTCGATCAATGACAGTGGAAAGGCTAGAGGGATGAGACATGCCTCAACGACAAAGGAAAAGCTGGTGGATATTTCTTGCCTCCAAGACTGTCTAGATCTAGAGGGATGAGTTATGCGGGATGGGTTATCATGTAAAGGACAAGCAGGAGGGATGATACATGCCTCAATAATAAAGAGAGGCTAGAGGGATAAGTGATGCTTCTAAATGCCTTTGGCCGAAATGATCCTAAACGAATTTGTTTGATCAATCACAGTGAACAGGCTAGAGGGATGAGTCATGCCTCAATGACAAGGGACATGTTGGAGTGATGATTACTCAACGGCAAAAGACCAGCTGGAGGGAGGAGTCATGCCTCAACGACAATGCTAGATTGGTGCTTCATGCCTCAGAGACTGGCTAGAGGGATGCGATATGCTTCAACGACAATGGACAAGCTAGATAGATGAGTCCTGCCTCAAAGAATGGATAGGTTAGAGGGATGGGTCATCGCTCAATGGACAATAAAGACAGGCTAGAGGGATGAGTCACGCTTCTGAATGTCATTGACGGAACAGATCATAAACGAATCCATTCGATCAATGACAGTGGACAGGCTAGACGGATGAGTCGTACCTCAATGGCAAAGGACAAGCTGGAGGGATTAGTCATGCGTCAATGACAATGCTAGAGGGATGATTATTGCCTAAAACACTGACTAGTGAGATGCGATGTGATTCAACGACAAAGGACACGTGAGGTACATGAGTCATGCCTCAAAAAACGACGAACAGGTTAAAGGGATGAGTTATCTCTTACAGGAAAAGCTGGAGGGATGAGACATGCCTCAATAATAAAGACAGGGTAGAGGAATGACTTATGCCTCTGAATGCCATTGACCGAACAGATCCTAAACGAATCCGTTCGATCAATGACAGTGGACAGGCTAGAGGGATGAATCATGCCTCAACGACCAAAGGAAAAGCTTCGGGGATGAGTCATTACTCAACGGCAAAAGACAAGCTGGAGGGATGCATCATGCCTCAACGACAATGCTAGAGGCATGAATCATGCCTCAAAGACTGTCTAGACGGATGCGATATGCTTCTATGACAAAGGACAAGCTAGATAGATGAGTTATGTCTCTCAAAGGAAACGGACAAGTTAGACGGATGGTTAATCGCTCAATGGACAAACTGGAGGGATGAGACATTCCTCAATAATAGAGACAGGCTAGAGGGATGACACATGCCTCTGAATTCCATTGACAGAACAGATCCTAAAGGAATATGTTCGATCGATGACAGTGGAAAGACTAGAAGAATGAGCCATGCCTACACGACAAAGGAAATGCTGGTGGGATGATTTTTGCTTCAAAGACTGTCTAAATATAGAGGGATGAGTTATGCGGGATGGGTTATCCCGTAAATTACAAGCAGGAGGGATGATACATGCCTCAATAATAAAGAGAGGCTAGAGGGATGAGTCATGCTTCTGAATGCCTATGGACGAACAAATCCTAAACGAATCTGTTCGGTCAATGACAGTGAACAGGCTAGAGGGATGAGTCATGCCTCAATGACAAAGGACATTTTGGAGTGATGAGTCATTACTCAACGGCAAAGGACCATCTGGAGGGATGAGCCATGCGTCAATGACAATGCTACAGGGAAGATTCATGTTTCAAAAACTGGCTAGTGGGCTGCGATATGCTTCAACTACAAAGGAAAGACAAGATAGATGAGTCCTGCCTCAAAAAACGGATAGGTTAGAGGGATGTGTTATCCCATAAAGGAAAAGCTGGAGGGATGAGACATGCCTCAATAATAAAGACAGGGTAGAGGACTGAGTAAACCTCTGAATGCCATTGACCGAACAGATCCTAAACGAATCCGTTCGATCAAAGACAGTGGACAGGCTAGAGGGATGAGTCATGCCTCAACGACAAAGGACACGTTGGAGAGATGAGTTATGCCGTAACGACAAAGTACAAGCTTCAGGGATGAGTCATATCTCAATGACAATAATAGATTTATGATTCATGCCTCAAAGACTGGCTAGACCGATGCGATATGCTTCTACGACAAAGGACAGGCTAGATAGATGAGTAATGTCTCAAAGAAAACGGACATGTTAGACAGATGGTTAATTGCTCAATGGACATTCTGGAGGGATGAATCATGCCTCAATAATGAAGACAGGCCAGAAGATGAATGATGCCTCTGAATCCATTGACCGAAGCGATCCTAAACAAACCGTTCGATCAATTAAAGTAGACTGGTTAGAGGGATGTTTCATGCCTCAACGACAACGTTCAGGTTAAAGGGATGGGTTATTCCTCAAACGAAAAGCTGGAGGGATGAGACATGCCTCAATAATAAAGATAGGTTTCAGGGATGAGTCATGCCTATGAATGTCATTGCCTGAACAGTTCATGAACAAATTCGTTCGATCAATGACGGTGGACAGGCTAGAGCGATGAGTCATGCCTCAACGACAAAGCACAAGCTAGAGGGATGATTCATACCTCAATGACAATGCTAGAGGGATGACTCATGACTCAAAGACTAGATACAGTATGCGATATACTTCAACGATAAAGGACAGACTACATAGATGAGTTATGCTTCAATGACTACGGATAGGTTAGAGGGATGTGAAATCGCTCCTTGGACAAGCACGAGGGATGACACATGCCTCAATGACAAGAGTGGCTACAGGCATGAATAATGCCTCTGAATGCCATTGACCGAACATATCCTAAACGAGTCCGTTCGACCAATGACAGTAGACAGTCTAAAATTATGAGTTATGTCTCAGTGACAAAGGACAAGCTGGAGGATGAGTCATGCCTAAATGACAGAGACAGTCTTGAGGGACGGCTCATACCTCAAAGATAGTGTATAGGAATGAGTCATAAGTCAAAGACTGACTAGAGGTATGAGTCATGCTTCGAAGAGTAGAGGAATGAGTCATACAAAGATAGGCGAGAGGATTGAGTTAAATGTCTCAAAGAGTGGCTAGAGGGATAAGTTATACTTCAATGACATAGGACAGGCTAGTTGGAGGATGCATGCCTCAAAGTCTGGCTGCAGGGATGCGATATGTTTCTACAACAAAGGACAGGCTAGATAAATGAGTTACGCTTCAAAGACAACGGACAGGATAAAGGGATGTGTCAACGCACAACGAACAAGCAGGAGGGATGAGACATGCCTCAATAATAAAAACTGGGTAGAGTAATGAATCATGACTCTGAATGCCATTGACCGAACAGAAATTAAACGAATCCATTCGATCAATGACAGTGGACAGTCTATGAGTCATGCCTCAATGACAATGCTAGAAGGATGGTAGGGATGATTCTTGCCACAAAGACTGGCTAGTAGCATGCGATATGATTCAACGAAAAAGGACAGGCTAGGTAGATGAGTCATGGCTCAAAAACGACAATAAGTTTAAATGGATGGGTTATCAATTAAAGGAAAAGCTGGAGGGATGAGACATGCCTCAATAATAAATACAGGGTTGAGAAATGAGTCATGCCTCTCAATGCCATTGACCGAACAGATCCTAAACGAATCCGTTCCATCAATGACAGTAAACAGGCTAGAGGGATGAGTCATGCCTCAAAGACAAAGGACACGTTGGAGGAATGAGTCATGGCCAAAGACAAAGGACGAGCTTCAGGGATGAATTATGCCTCAATGACAATGCTAGAGGTAAGATTCATGCCTCAAAGGCTGGCTAAACGGATACGATATGCTTCTACGACAAAGGACAGGCTAGATAGATGAGTTATGTCTCAAAGAAAACGGACAAGTTAGACGGATGGTTAATCGCTCAACGGACAATCTCTAGGGATGAGACTTGCCTCAATAATAAAGACAAGCTAGAGGGATGAGTCATGCCTCAACGACAAAGGACACGTTGGAGGGATGCGTCATGCCCCAAAGACAAAGGACAAGCTTCAAGGATTATTCGTGCCTCAATGACAGTGCTAGATGTATGATTCATGCCTCATAGATTGGCTAGACGACAAGGGACAGGCTGGACAGCTCAAAGACTGGCTAAACGGATAGGATATGCTTCTACGACAAGGGACAGGCTAGATATATGAGTTATGTCTCAAAGAAAACGAACAAGTTAGACGGATGGTTAATCGCTCAATGGAAAATCTGGGAGGATGAGACTTGCCTCAATAATGAAGACAGGCTCGAGGGATGAGTCATGCCTCTGAATTCCATTTTCCAGACACATCCATATGAATCCGTTCGATCAATGACAGTGGAAAGGCTAGAGGGATGAGTCATGCCTCAACGACAAAGGAAATGCTGGTGGATATTTCTTGCCTCCAAGACAGTCTAGATCTAGAGGGATGAGTTATGCGGGATGGGTTATCCCGTAAAGGACAAGCAGGAGGGATGATACATGCCTCAATAATAAAGAGAGGCTAGAGGGATAAGTGATGCTTCTAAATGCCTTTGGCCGAAATGATCCTAAACGAATCTGTTTGATCAATCACAGTGAACAGGCTATAGGGATAAGTCATGCCTCAATGACAAAGGACATGTTGGAGTGATGATTACTCAACGGCAAAAGACCAGCTGGAGGGAGGAGTCATGCCTCAACGACAATGCTAGATTGATGCTTCATGCCTCAAAGACTGGCTAGAGGGATGCGATATGCTTCAACGACAATGGACAAGCTAGATAGATGAGTCCTGCCTCAAAGAATGGATAGGTTAGAGGGATGGGTCATCGCTCAATGGACAATAAAGACAGGCTAGAGGGATGAGCCATGCTTCTGAATGTCATTGACGGAACAGATCATAAACGAATCCGTTCGATCAATGACAGTGGACAGGCTAGACGGATGAGTCGTGCCCCAGTGGCAAAGGACAAGCTAGAGGGATGAGTCATGCCTCAATGACAATGCTAGAGGGATGATTCTTGCCTCAAACACTGGCTAGTGAGATGCGATGTGATTCAACGACAAAAGACAGGTTAGATACATGAGTCATGCCTCAAAAATCGACGAACAGGTTAAAGGGATGAGTTATCTCTTACATTAAAAGCTGGAGGGATGAGACATGCCTCAATAATAAAGACAAGGTAGAGTAATGAGTTATGCCTCTGAATGCCATTGACCGAACAGATCCTAAACGAATCCGTTCGATCAATGACAGTGGACAGGCTATAGGGATGAATCATGCCTCAACGACCAAAGGACAAGCTTCGGGGATGAGTCATTACTCAACGGCAAAAGACAAGCTGGAGGGATGCGTCATGCCTCAACGACAATGCTAGAGGCATGAATCATGCCTCAAAGACGGTCTAGACGGATGCGATATGCTTCTATGACAAAGGACAAGCTAGATAGCTGAGTTATGTCTCAAAGAAAACGGACAAGTTAGACGGATGGTTAATCGCTCAATGGACAAACTAGGGATGAGACATTCCTCAATAATAGAGACAGGCTAGAGGGATGACACATGCCTCTGAATTCCATTGACAGAACAGATCCTAAAGGAATCTGTTCGATCGATGACACTGGAAAGACTAGAAGAATGAGTCATGCCTACACGACAAAGGAAATGCTGGTGGGATGATTCTTGCTTCAAAGACTGTCTAAATCTAGAGAGATGAGTTATGCGGGATGGGTTATCCCGTAAAGGACAAGCAGGAGGGATGATACATTCCTCAATAATAAAGAGAGGATAGTGGGATGAGTCATGCCTCAATGACAAAGGACATGTTGGAGTGATGAGTCATTACTCAATGGCAAAGGACCAGCTGGAGAGATGAGTTTTGCCTCAACGACAATGCTGGAGGAATGATTCATGCCTCAAAGACTGGCTTGAAAAATGCGATATGCTTCAACGACAAATGACAGGCTAGATAGATGACTCCTGCCTCAAAGAATGGATAGGTTAGAGGGATGGGTCATCGCTCAATGAACAATAAAGACAGGCTAGATTTATGAGTCATGTTTCTGAATGTCATTGGCTGAACAGATCATAAACGAATCCGTTCGATCAAGGACAGTGGACAGGCTAGACGGATGAGTCATGCCTCAACGGCAAACGACAACATGGAAGGATGAGTCATTCCTCAATGACAATGCTAGAGGTATGATTCATGCCTCAAAGACTGGCTAGACGGATGCGATATGCTTCTACGACAAAGGACAGGTTAGATAGATGAGTTATGTCTCAAAGAAAACGGACAAGTTAGACGGATGGTTAATCGCTGAATAGACAATCTGGAGGGATGAGACTTGCCTCAATAATAAAGACAAGCTAGAGGGATGAGTCATGCCTCAACGACAAAGGACACGTTGGAGGGATGAGTCATGCCTCATCGACAAAAGACACCTTGGAGGGATGAGTCATGCCCCAACGAGAATGGACAATCTTCATGGATGAGTAATGCCTCAATGACAATGCTAGAGGTATGGTGCATGCCTCAAAGACTGGCTAGACGGATGAGATATGCTTCTAAGACAAAAGACAGGCTAGATATATGAGGTATGTCTCATAGAAAACGGACAAGTTAGACGGATGGTTAATCGCGCAATGGACAATCTGGAGGGATGGGACTTCCCTCAATAATAAAGACAGGCTAGAGAGATGAGTCATGCCTCTGAATTCCATTGACCGGACCCATTCTAAATAAACCAGTTCGATCACTGACAGGGGAAAGGCTAGAGGGATGAGTCATGCGTCAACGACAAAAGAAATGCTGGTGTGATGATTCTTGCCTCCATGACTGTCCAGATCTAGAGGGATGAGTTATGCGGGATGGGTTATCCCGTAAAGGACAAGCAAGAGGAATGATACATGCCTCAATAATAAAGAGAGGCTAGAGGGAAGAGTTGTGCTTCTGAATGCCTTTGGCCGAACAGATCCTAAACGAATCTGTTTGATCAACGAGAGTGAACAGACTAATGAGATGTCATGCCTCAATTACAAAGGTCATGTTGGAGTGATGAGTCATTACTCAATGACAAATGACCCGCTGGAGGGATGAGTCATGCCTCTACGACAATGCTAGAGGCATGAGTCATGCCTCAAAGACTGGCTAGAGGGATGCGATATGCTTCAACGACAAAGGACAGGCTAGATAGATGAGTCCTGCCTCAAAGAATGGATAGGTTAGAGGGATGGGTCTTCGCTCAGTGGACAATAAAGACAGGCTAGAGGGATGTCATGCTTCTGAATGCCATTGACCGAACAGATCCTAAACGAATCCGTTCGATCAATGACAGTGGACAGGCTAGGGGGATGAATCATGCCTCAACAACCAAAGGACACGTTGGAGGAATGAGTCATGCCCCAACGACAAAGGACAATCTTCAGGGATGAGTCATTACTCAACGGCAAAGGACAAGCTGGAGGGATGAGTCATGCCTCAACGACAATGCTACAGCCACGAATCACGCCTCAAAGACTGACTAGACGAATGCGATATGCTTCTACGACAAAGGACAGACTAGATAGATGAGTTATGTCTGAAAGAAAACGTACAAGATAGAGTGATGGTTAATCACTCAATGGACAATCTGGAGGGATGAGACATGCCTCAATAATAAAGACAGGCTAGAGGGATGTGTCATGCCTCTGAATTCCATAGCATTTGTATACTTTATATTAAACTGTTACTTTAATATAAAAGGCGGGGCATTTCACATATTATGTGATTTAATTATTAGCCGTCACTACTATGTAATTTCAACTTTATCTGTAACCTGACTTAGACAATAGACACACGCTGTTTGTATCGTGGAATGTCGCAACTTTAATAAACAAAGTTTATAGTCGATGTACTGTAAATTCTTCCTTTTTAACTTAAATTAAGTTTAGTCTAAATAACTTAACAGTTACTAAATGGTATATACATAATATTGAATAGTTAAAAACTGAGCAAATATTAAAATGAAACTCAAGTACTTAAAATCAATGTTTCGGTCATCATACATGATCATCGTCAGGAAAATTATGTTACATTGCTTAAGTTTGAACGAACAATCTAACCTCTTGAATTCAAAAGTTCGTTAGGTTCGCAATCACCTTTCTTTTCAATCAATCATATCATAAGTTCAGAATATACAGTGGCGGAATATATCTGACGAAAACTGAATAAAAATTTAATCGAATTAACGATATAGTATGCAGTGGCAGCATCTATCTGGTACTAACGTTCTGGCGTTTGAAAGATTTTACCAGAAAGTTCTACATCGGTGTTACGAACAGAAAGCTTGTAGAATGTTTGAAAGAGCATTAAAGAGATATTTTGGAATATCAGAAGGCAACAGCTGTTGCTGGATTCCATTTTAGCAATACTGACAGCCATATAGATTTAGAAAATTCCAAGATAAAGATTCCCTGTAAAAATGTTATTGAAGGTCTCCAGAAAGAATCCATCGTGATTATGATTAGAAGTAACGAAGTTAGTAAAGATAATATTTCATTTGTAATCCCTAAACTTTGAATGTGTATCTTAAAATGATCACATGCTGCTGTATTTATATTCAATGTTTATCCTATGATTTTAATGTTTGGCAAGTTGTACCTATGTACGTATTTCTGCAAAGTTTGTTTCTTTTCATTATTATTTTTTTAATTCAACTCTGTATTTATTTTCACCTATTAGATGCTAAAACTGCGTGCTGTATTGTTAATTTGATTTTACTTTTATTCAGTTTTCTCGGATAGATGCCGCCACTGCATACGATATAGTTTATTCGATTAAACTTTTTTTCAGTTTTAGTCAGATAGATGGTATATACTCTGAACTTATGATTGGTTGAAGCGGAAGGTGATTGGGAACCTAACGAAAACTTTTCAATTCAAGACGTATAGACCCACTTCATTTTAACTTTAAAAACAATGTAGCACCATTTTTCTGATGATGGTCATAGATGTTCACCGAAACGTCGATTTTAAGTAATTTTAATTTAATTTTAATGTTTTTTCAGTTTTCAACTATTCAATATTGTGTATACACCATTTAGTAGCATTGTGATTAATTTTGTTTTCAAGATAAAATTTTACAGTATTTTTGACACTATTAATGTTTTAGGGGAAAAAATCAACTATTCTTTCAACACTGTGTTTTTTCCCGTACGTGTGGATTTCTGAACAGTACTCAGAGACGCAGAAAACCAACTTGGGTCCTGGGCATAAATTTTTCTAGGGGTGACACATGAGGTACATGAAATCACATATGTAAAGATGGAATTTTGTAATTTTTTTTACTCACATCCTGATTTGCTAGAATTAAATATATATATATATATATATATATATATATATATATATATATATATATACATGTACACTGATGTGTTTCCGATGACCAACATTTTAATATTTTTAGAACTGCACTGTAAATTAGTAATTAATTTTTAAGGCATTTTCCCGTAAACCAAGTGCTGGTGATGAATCGCCAAATTTTCTTTATGGTTACAACTGCATACGAGTTACAACAAGATTTGAGTTAATTCTACGTCAAATTACACTGGCTGAAATATGCCAATTGTACGTGAAGCTGCGACAATGAAAAACTTTAAACACTAAAATGCAGAGAAAAAAATGTAAAGAAAAAAATAGAATGTAATATTTCAAAAATATATACGCTTTTATCAATTACATGTTCAGTTAGATGATTAGATGATATAGAGTTTAATACTAATTAAATTATAATTGTACGTTAAGAAAATAATTTATCTTGAATAGAGAGTTTATGTAATTCTTTTATTTCTTTTCCGTTGCCATATCTTAAACCAGAAAAAGAGCAAGAATGAAAATTTTTTTTAACAAATTCTGTAGTTCGTGTTTTCTGCTAAGCGTAAGTCAAATCGGCGAATTTTCCATAATTGGGGTTCACGCCATATTAACGAATTGCAACAGAAATTGTTTTTGGAATAACCTGAAGTTCAGTCACGAAATTAGGCGTAATTTTTAAGATAAACATTGAATGCTTATAAAATAGTGTGTTAAAAAACTACTTTTATGCTACTTTTTAAATTAAGTTAATTGCTAATTAATTTATAGATCTATAAAATTTATCTTGAATTAAATAATTTCAATTAATATTCTGAATTAATTTCAATTTAAAATTAATCTAACAATAGCGCAAACACAATCCAATAATATTATTTATTACTTTTATACAAAACATTTATTTAGATGATAACATGCACATGTAACTGTATGTTTCTTTTATGAACTGTTGAAGCTAATCATAATGTAATTTCCCGCATCAGCTTAGACAGGGCTGCTTCTTATGGCTCCTTATAATATTTTTAAATCGGAAATTTCCTTGAAAGGTTTATATCAAACTGAAATCTTCAAAAAAACTATTTTAAATCGGAATAAATTTATAAAATTGAGGTTTTCAGCAGTTTATTTCTTCATTCTTATTCTACGCAAAAAGATGTTTCAAACTTTGCAAATTTAAAAAATATATATTCTTCTCATAAAATTGTGTAAAACTTATACACTATATGGCCAAAGGTGACCGGTCACTTTCGATTTTAGACGTTTTGTTAAATATCTAGAAAAATACATGAGGAATTAACCTGAAACTGGAGGTGTATAAACACTATAGTATAGGCCATATATTTCCGCGAAGATTTTTTTTAAAACCCCATTGGGGACCGTCAACAAATTGAAACAGAATGAATACCTTTTGGATAACCCTGTAAAAACTAATGTAGAAAAAGCGTTCAAACCCAAGATTATTAATAAGTTGCTTATTGTAATATACTGTGTTTATTTTTAAGAGAATAGCATGTATACTCGTCGAGAAATTAAGGTTTTACATATGATTTTTCTTTCATGTTAAATCACTACACTGTAAATCACAGTTTTTAGAAGTTTTCTTCTTTATACTTCAGATAAATAGCGACTTCTATAAAATCGGATTTTTATTGGTAAATTGTTTAATAAATTTGTATTATAGTGGGTTTTACCAAAAAATTTTTAAATATACAAAATAGACTTTGCATATTATTTCTTTTGCTTCAGTAAAATAAGTCTCATCTTTGATAATGATCTAGTAGTATTCTTATAATTTTTGTTTGATTTGCAGTTTTTAACCGATTTCAACAAAAAAGGGTTATACAATTCGTTTGTATATTTTTTGAATCTTGTTCTGCGGATGGCCCGTTTCCATATCATCGAGATCTAAACAATGATGCATTTGTCTCTCTTTATGTTTGTTTTAGTATGTCTTTTTCACGTGATAAACTATAAAATTCATAAAAATTGACTAACTGTCACAAATTTTGAGTGCTATTTTACATTTTTAAAATAGCCGTCGTATGGTGCACAGTTTTTCCACAAGAATACCTCAAAATTTTTAACATATTATCGTTTAATGTGCATCTAAACAAGTGATATTGGGAACAACGAGGTTTAAAATGAATATGTATTAGATTTTAAGTCGATAAACCCTTCTTATCCGAGCCCTATTCGACCCGGTTGAGTCAAGTTGAGCAAAAATTTTTTCGTTGACGGTCGCGTGGACTCTAATTGTTTTGGATTCAGTTTCGTTTTGAGTTTTGTTTTGTCTGTTGTGGAGGCCAGGGTTGGTAAGCTGCTTTTTCAAAGAAATTACACAGTATTGTTTACAATAAAAACTATATATTTAAATACACTGCATTACATTGCTGTAGATTCAAATGTATATTTTGTATACGTTATAAACATTTCAAGGAAATTTTGCGGTAATGCTTCTTTAATGGCAGAGAGAAGGTTCTTCAGAAGTTTTCTTCTTTACACACCCATATATATATAAATATTCTACAACGGTTTAAAACGAAGAAATTTTTGTGCCTAAATAAAATTAAATAAAAAAAAAAATTAATTCTTTTGAAAGAGTTTTGAAAAGAAAGGCAATTATTTTCTGTATTAAAATTTGTCATGCGTGTATATTTAATCAAACGGTTTAAATTGATAAATGAATTGAGTCAACATTTCAATTTTGTTTAATGAATAGATACTACCTTAACATTTTTGAAAGTATTACTGTGAAGTCAGAGTATTACAATTTGGTCTGTTTTTATTAAAAATAACAGAGACTTTAATATTTCATAGCTGGTGTAAAATATTTAACATTTCAAGGCGTTACTATGAATAAAACAAATATTAGAGCAGGTGTATGCATTTCAAAAATTACAGTACCCATTTGATATTCACGTATTTATTAAAGAAAATAACCCCGATCTTTAGGTGTTATGATCATTATACTGCAATCTTTATACTGGAAAATGGAGGATTTTTATTATGAAATGGGAGTTTGCGGCAGTAAAACACTATTCGAGAAAATAAAGCTTCAAGGGAGATTTTGGTGCATATTTTATAAGCAATTCAATGAACTATTTTGTAAAGCTATCTTTATGCCAAAGAAAAGGTAATCAATTCCTTTTCTTGAATTAAATATGATATACTGCTTAAAAAAAAGAAAAGAAAAAAGGATAAGGAGTGAAAACAAAACTTTCGAATGTGATTTAGTTTTCTTTTTATTATTTTTAGGGTTCCGTACTTAAAAAAGGAAAACGGAACCATTATAAGATCATTCCTGTGTCTGTCTGTCATAGCCATTTTACTCGTAAACTATGTGGAAAGTTCAAATTTATGGGAAGTAATAAAGACTATTGATCGACATATTTACAGATTATTAAACATTCACAAATATATGTAGGAAAGGCAGAGAGGCTAATTAAGTGACTTGAAAAAAAAAAAACCTCTTCTTTATACATCGTGTGGGTTATCATGTGAAAGATTTCGTAATGCTGCACTCAAAAATACATTTCTTTTAATTTTAGGTATATTTTTAGAAATATCGTCGAAAACGTAGTGCAAAAATATGTCGCCTCCCCCATATATTTCCGCATCTACTGAAACTAAAATTATGAAAAAATTAGAGGGAGTAGGCGGTAATTTAAACCTTGCAGGAAAATTATAGCGATTATCCTAGGTCACATAGTTTTTGAGAAAAGTGCATTTTTCCGTTACACACAACTTTCAATTTGCGGGCATTCAGCAAACGTGTTGAGGAGCGCTAGAGGTACCTATTGTAGCAGAGGTATAAAAGCATTGTTGATAATGATTTTTGAAAAAAATCGTCGGAAATTAGGCGAGTTATTAACCCTTAAATTTACGGACGGTTTGGACATACATATATGACAGGGGAGGCGTACTCTATGTGCCATTAGCTTTTAAAGCCTAGATAATAACTTTTAATGATATATTTGTGTAATACGATGCCCAGTAGCAGTATAAAAGCAACAAATGTCAAATTGTTAAAAACAGACTAATTTAATTAGAATTAATCACTTAAATACTATGAGATTCGCGACTACTTTCCATTGAGTGGATCTCTTAATACGCCAAGATTTAACTTTGAAGAAGGGTTTTTTGTTTTAGCTACACTGTAAAAAGAAAAGATTATTACTACGCTAAATTTAGTTTTATGAAATGCCAAATGAAGTTTAAGTGTGCACTACTTTTATTGTCAGTACCAAATTAAGATCATCAAAAAAATAAATAAATAAATAAATAAATAAAAAATAAAAATAAAATAAACAGATTAGGATAAGATTAAAAAAAAGTTATGCAGAAGAGCCATATTTGATATTATTTAGGTTTCATATCTCTTTGAACTTTTTTGGTATACCCATTCATACTTTGGGGCTATTACATATAACGTTATGAACAATTTGCTAACTTTGGACCGCCTCCCCCCCCCCCTCTTTACGATATCATACGTTAACATTCGTCACCCCCACCCCACCACTCCCATCCTATGATATCGTTATCAATGTCTAAAAAATATTTTATTTTTAGATTCTTTTTATGTCTTTTTATACACTTACAGTGATATACACATATGATTATACATTTATTAGTAGCATACTTTACGGATTCAAGAAATCAATAAAATACCAATAAATGAAGTAAATTTATATCAAATAACATTTAAAAGCATTAGTTACTATTTAAAAGTATTTAATAATAGCACATTGTTAGATAATGTATTCAAAAGTCATATTGTCTTCTTGCACTAGTCCCCTGCCCGGAGACTAGTAGTGCCCGGGAAAAGCAGAACTTATCAATAAAGGCTGCCACAGGCGACTAATTTTTTAATTCTACCACACACCGCTTTGTAAAAACAAAAATTATTGACATATTGTTCGAGAACATTTGCAAGAGAAATATACTATACAAAATCTGTTTTTATTTATTTATTTATTTATTTATTTATTTATTTTTAATAGAGGTGCGAACAATATAGTAAAAAACAGTCTTCTGTGGCAGCCCTGTCATTCAAACAGTGGACAACATTATTTGTCTTTCTTTACTGCTAAGCGCGAGTATCATTTCCTACATATTATGTTCATGATTTCTCCAATAATGAATTATATGCGCATATGGCTGAAGAATGGGAATGACAAATTTTGGCGTATTCCAAATTTTCTAGATTTTATAAACATTTAATGGATTTAATATTAGCTTTGTATTTTCATAAAAACATATAAAAAAAATAATAAAGGTAACCGACTATTTGGATGTAAAGTAAAAAATTCTGAAAAAAGAAAAATTTGGTTGGATCAAAAATGATAACGATATCAAAAAGCAACTCCCCCCCCCCCAAGCCCCCACAGATATCTTACGAAAACAAGTGCAGCCCCCCCTCCCTCCTAATGTGATAACGTTATATATACACAGCTCCTTTTCTAGTATATACAGCTATAGTCTATACCCAATTCTACATTGTATAGTTTTTTACGAAATCTTATTATTCTGTGAGCAACGATATTTTAAATAATACAGTTAATATTTCATCTATTTATTGAACGGAACCCTCTGAGTGCGAATAATACTCACACTTGACCGTTTATTTTTATTGTTTATTTTATTTTTTTAATAATAAGTTTAGTACGGCTATAGCGCCTAGAATATATAGTGTGGAAATTGTCTATCCCTGTAATACTTAAAAAAGTGCTAAAATATTGTATCCCTTAAATGTGCAACGATGCTGCTGAAATATACAGATCGCAGCGACATCTGCAGGATATTTTCTACAACTGCAAGATATTGCTAGTTTATACAATGTAATACGAAAATCCCGCAGATGTCGCTGCGATCGACACTTGGGATTTTAGCAATATCGTCGCGCCTTTAAGAGATAGAAATTTTAAGTGTTGTTTGGATAGCACATTTCCACACTACACTGTTAAAAATATGCAGCAATTGCTGCATACTCACTTCACCACTTTTATAGAGTGTTTCTGTTCTGATCAATGAGAATGCCCCATAATATAGTCAAGTTACAGTTTCCTATAAAAGCGATGGAGTGACGATGCAGCAAATGCACCAGATTTTTAAGAGTGTAGGTATTCTAGACCCTGTAGTATGGCTCTATGCTGTGATTAGTATAGTAAAACTTTAATGTACTCTTAATTAAATGCTCACGGTTTCACCTAAATTAGGTAATCACGAGTATTCCCATCACTTACAAGAGATGTGTGGGTAACTATTACTACTGCTAATAATATTTTAATTTTAGCTGTAAATTATCAACCTTTATATTACCAAAAAGAAATACTCTACTGTACAAGAATGTTGAATATGATTATTTGTACCCTTGCGTAAATATCCTTATATATATCAAAATACAAATGCACTGCTGCTTTATAATGAGTTTACTACTAAATAATACAACATAATCTGTACAAAATTGACAGAAAAGTAATAGTATATATATTGTAATGATTAGATACTTATTTTTATTTTAGCAAATTTTTTTTTTTACTTTGCATTTGTACATCATGAAAAATCGGGACTTCTGGCATCTTGTGTAATGCTTCCGCTGGACAGGCTTTATAACCACTTAAAAAAGTAACATCCCGTGTAAATCGGACATCTGGCAGCATTAGTCCAGAGAGACACAGACACAATATCCAAACTAGCGAAAAAATTAAAAATGATAAATATACTCTTGGAGGTAACAAGTAAAAGCATAGAGAAGATCCTGTAATATTGAGAAAAACAGTGCCAAAGTGGAAGAAATCTTTGCAAGTTGGATCATCGTGTGTCTATCTGGGTGAACTTTGACTTCACTTGAATGCTCGTCTCAGTCGTTCCGGAGAAATATCGACAAGTCCACTGTCACAAAAAGCGGGACCGAGAGGTAAAATAAAAACGGGACAGTTGCTTCTAATTCGGGACATAAAAATATCGTAAATCTTTTGAAAACAGAATCTGTCTTTAACGGAAATGTAATTAACGGAATCCTATATAAAAAATACAAAAATTATGTTCCCAATGAAAAGAATGCCATACAGTTAATATCCGCCTTTATGTTACCTGTTAATACTTGTTGAGACGAAAACCTGTCTAAAATGGAATCTTTTTGCTGCCCACTATCTATTTTAGTAGGTTTTACTGTACTAAATAAACACAATAATATTATATAGTGAACTATGTGAAAGCGGGCTTTCTAAGGACCGAAATAAAATTGGGTTTTGGAAGGATTTCCGATTTTGAAGTTATTGTATGATATTCCTCCAATAGAGACAATGAAAATTTTTATGGTTAAAACAGAATTTCGTCATAAACAGGTTCCATTTTTAAAAATTTTAGCAAACAAAGTACATTGGAACCTGAATAAACAGAATAGCTAGGAACTTGAAATATATTTCTTTTTAATAGATATATTTGTACAGTATTCTTTTCTGAGGAATTATTTTTAAAAAATTCTGGTATAGACAGGTCCTGTTTTCATATGTTTTACTGCATTAAATTCCGCTCAATGCAAAGTTCTAAACAATTACAAATTTAAAATGGTGAAATGGTCAAAGAGCGTTCTAAAAATGCTCTAAATTACGATTTTTTTTTTAAATCTCAGAAAATACCAAACCGATTTCAAAAATAGTGATGGCAAATTGATGGTGACAGTCCCTGCTCCAACATACGTCAGTGCTACGATCACCGGGTATTCCAGGGTGTCTAAATTGCGATCTTTTGTGATAATGAAGGGGCTAGAAACTTGAAATTTTGCATGAATGATACTTATAAGATATAATTAGTCGAAAAATAATTGAAATTTAAAAGGTGTAAAAATGCGCTAAAAGAGTTCTAAAAAGTACTAAAATGAGACTTGAAATCTCAGGAAATACCAAGTCAATTTCAAAGTAATGGTGGCAAATTGAGGGCGGTAGTCTTTGCTCCAACGTAGGTTATATTTTTGGTCGGTGCCACTACCAAAAGGGTTGTTCAAAAACTAAAACATTCTAAAATTATAATTTTTGTGATACTGGAGCGGCTAGAAACTTTAAATTTGGCGTGGCACTTATAAGATGTAAATGCTTCCTGAAAACTATTTCTAAAAAATTTAAAATTTAAAAAGGTCAAATAAACGAAAAGCGTTCTAATCGATTTTTTTTTCTTTTGGAATTTTTAAAGATAGAAACTTGAAATTTGGTATGATAGTTACTTATATGATGTAAATGCTCTCTATGAATAGTTGAAAAAATCAAAATTTAAAAGAGTGAAATAAGCGAAAAACATTCTAAAAATGTTCTAAATTACGATTTCTATTGAATTGTTAAAGATAGAAACTTAAAATTTGGCAAGATAGATACTTATAAGCAGGGCCGTGCGAAGAGAAAACTGCTCCCAGGGCGAAGTTTCAATTTGGCACCCCCCCCCATCCCATCCCCCTCCGTCTCTTTGTGACAGATGTCACAAACTTGATAAATAGCTGAAATAAAAATAAATTCTATTGAATAAATATTTCGTGTGTATTTTGAAATTTTAAAAGGGTTTAATTTTAATTTAGAAATTCCGAAAAAAATAAATAACATAAGAGGAGATGTTTTGCCACAGTTTTTTTCTAACCATTTTCATTTGTTGTTAGTATTTGAGTTGGAGAAAATTGGAAAATTCGGAAGATAAAAATCGCTAACAAGTAAGTAGGACACGAATGCCCCCTTTAACAAATAAGTACTGGAAAATAAAGAAAAAAACCCAGTAAAACATAATATAAAACATGAAAATAAATTATAATTTCTGTACTATAATTAAGGAAGATAATGAATGCAATGTTTTAATTAACATAACATAAAATAAACTTTATAACATAAAATAAAAATATATAATATCGGGCAGATACATTTACTATCATTTTATTTTTCTCGCTTTTAGGGTAGCGAAATCGTCCATTATTTTTTTTATACCTAAAGATTGCGTAATACTGAATTCGATAGAAAGTAAATACAGATGCGGTGCTGATTCTGCTGATGCGGTGGTTACGGAATGCTTAGAAAAATTCTGTACGCTGTCTCCATGTTTTTATAAATCCCTGTTAAGTCAAAATTATGGAGCAGTTGACGGATTTCTAAATGATCTATTTTATAAAAATTTTCATCGATGTTGCAAATGATTATTGTGCGCTTATCAATTCGAGTTCATTTACATCAGTAGTATATTTATTTGCAAGATCCATGCAATATTTATTTAATAGATTTTCGTTAACAGATTTTAGATTCCCACCAGTCAGAAACTCAAAATCCTGTGATACATTTCGCAGTTTGGTGAATCTTCCAGTTCAGCTGCTCGATTATGCTGTCGATAGCCCCTATCAACACGAAATCCACAAGAATATATTTTCTAGTTCGTTATGAAAAAGATTTAGATACCGCTCTTTTTTTGTTTGCATTTTATTAGTAAAATAAATTTTAAATAGCATTTGTTTTCAAAGCACTGTAATCATGTTGAAGCATGTTGCATTAGGATTAGAGAGTTTTCTAGATTTTAAATTTTATAATTTATTAATTGTGTGTACTGGTAATTTGAATAAATATTCAATTAGTTTCGTAATTTGGCATAAAAGGTTATTTCAAAATATTGTGTCGTGTATTAATCTGAGTAATTAATTAAAATATGCATATACGTACATATTGATGTGTAATTTATGTCAATACATCTTGACTCGTATTAATTAGAGTTATTTTTTATAGTGTACATATAAAGTTTCCACTGTTATGTCCCCAAAAACACTTCTCACAGCCCGCAGGTTTTATTTGGATTTCGATACATTGAGTTATTTGATCTTGAAACTGTATGATCAACTTGCATAACGAATTCTAATTATATTGAAAATTCAATTTTATGGTAATCGCAGAGGCCGTTCGATTTATTTATTTATTTTTTTGTTTTACCCGGGGACACTAATCTTTAACACGATTAGATCCGCTAGTTAAAAAAAAAAAAAAAAAAAAAAATATATATATATATATATATATATATATATATATATATATATTTACAACATTAAATTATTAGAACTCTATTAGATTATATTAGAAAGATGCTTAGAGAATTATTAGAACTCTAATTAAAACAACCTGCATATTACTAGTGACACGAAATCCTCCACTTTAATTTAAATTGTCACTTACATCAGGAACTTTGTAGTCACCCTTGAACTCTTAAGAGTAGTTCAGAACTATAAATAAAGAGGAATTGATATACCTTAAAAGCGGCGAAACTTTAACTCTAACCGGTTCCGCAGGGCCAGATTACAATCGGGGATCTTCCACCAGTAAATTTTAATAGAAACTTCCTCCTTTTTTAAAAGCCTTTTTAAAGCAGAATTTCTATCATAATTAACGCAAAATTATTCATTTTTTTCTGGTGGAAGTTTGCCCCCACGATAGCCAGACTCCGTGCAAGCAGCAAGAAAAAAAAATCGGGAGTGAGGGGAATCTTTAAAACAAAACTTCATATATAAACAAACAACAAACAAAAGTTTTCAAAAAATTTTATATAACTTTATTTTAAGGTTAATGTTAAACCGAAATCTGTCAGAAAAAAGCGAATTTTCTTTCTGCTTTTCAAGATTTCCGGGTCAGAAGAGTAATGGGACTCAAATATGCTCCAATAATTAATATATGGGTATAATAATTTCCATAAAGCAGGGGTATGATAACAGATGTAAATTTTCAAGCGGATGAAAAAGTCCGGGCCAGGATTCGAACGAGGGAAGTCTTGGCTGAAGCCGCCAATGCTCTATCAACTGAGCCATTTCGGGCTAATCTGGAGGACCAATTCACTGACCTTAAACGAACACAGCATCTGGTCTGATATCCTAGATCGGGCTTTTTCACCCACTTGGAAATTTACAATTGTTATGATTTATTTACCAATTGGATATTTGTGTTAAAAATTAATCTTTTATAGAGTTATGATAATTTCATAAAATAATGTAATGATTATTTTATGAAAAAATTAAAATATGATTCGAAAAAGGTTTTAAAACCCAGTTTACCCGTACCGGTTGAGTTCTACCACCGACTAGGGAAATGTAATAATACTGAATTGAGTAGGATGAATAACAACATAATAATAATAATAAATACTTCGTAGCTAAACTTGATACAGCTAAACTACATAGCTAAATTTGGTAGCTATACGCTGCCAGATTTAAAATAATAATGTAAAGGAATCTGTTTTTACATTTTAACTCTTCGGAAATATCTCGCGTCCTCTTCAGCATATAATGCGCTCCTAGTGGTCACACCCCACAGTTTAATAACCATCGTCTTATTTTATTGTAATTTTATTTGTTGTTCGTAAAAAATATTAAGAAGACCCAGATTAGTCATTAATTTATTTATGAAAATTGAAATAATATGTTATTTTCAAAACATGTATTCATTATTCTTTTTCCTCGATCATTGATTTGGGTGTTAATCAATACAGTATTTGAAGAGGACAAAACTTATTTTTGTTTAAAAAAAATCTATGACATGAATTATCTTTTTGAGAACGAAATGCCCTAAAATTGTTTCGTGCTATTATGAAGAAGAAAAAAGAAAGGGAAGTGTAAATCCCTGAGTTATAAAACCATGAGAGAAACATTTAATTTATAGTAAATTCGATTCAAGTTTGTTAATATTATACATTTGACAGTGTCGAAATTTAAAATTACCTGCAGTTTTACTTTTTATCCAGAATGATTCCCCAGCAGCAAGAGATATCCGCTAAATTCCGACCAATTACAAAAATCGTCAGTATATGAACAGAAGTAGAAACCAAATCTGTTAAGGGACCATACGGGTGTTAACGTTTTATTATTATTATTATTATTATTTTACAAAACTATATATTTATATATAGTATATAAATATACATATATATATGGGTATTTCAAAATGTGCTTTAAAAAATTCAAAATAAAATTACATTTATGTATCAATAAATTTCCTCAAAAAGTATTCTTTTAAAGTATGTATTATAAGATACAAAGCGTGGAAAATTCTAATTGTTTTTCAACTTTTTACATTTTTGAGTAAATTTAGACAAATAAATAGCAGATTTACCAAAATGAAAAAATTATATTTTCAATAATTTATTTTATTTCTTAACAAAAAAGGAACATTAAAAAAAGAAAGAAAGAAACGGCCTCCAATAATTAGGTATAATTCATTATTACTGGTGGGTGGGAGAGCGTGCGAGTTTCATAGATGATGTAAAGGGGGGGGGGGGCGCAGAGTGCAAACGTTTGAGAAACACTGCAATAAGATATTACAAAAGTACATCATAAAGCGATGAAATTTAAAGAACTTAATGTCAAATAAATATGAACTTACTAATATAATCCAAGGGAAAATGTAGATCCAATAAAAAAATGTAGGGGAGAGTGGTAATGAATGGGCCAATTTTTAGTTTTTAATTTTTGTTATTTTTTCTAATATTTTTTTTTTTGGCTCAGAATTGGATCTTCAGCTACTTTACTTATTTGGTTATATAAAAAAGTCATAAAAATTGGATTAGAAAATGTCTATAATGAATGATAATAGAAAATAAAAATATAGAAATTTGGCCCATTCATCCCCGCTCATGGGGCTGCATGGGCCATTGGAGGTATTGAATGGGCCACTAAATGAATTCAATGAAAAAATGTAGAATTAATCTTTTATTCACCAAATATGACAAAATGAATGGTACTTGACGTGATATGATCAAAGCATACTGAAATAGTAAGTAGTACACAATGCTTATCAAAATTTATGAACATCAAAAGTGATATTATTAAATCACATAATTGTAGCAGAAAAATGACAAAATAATGAGATTATAAGAAAGAAAGAACATAAAATATACATAAAAATAATATATAATAGACATTATGATTCAACGAAATTTATATTTTTCAAAATTAATATTAAAGGACATGGTTGTAACAGGATTGGAACTGCCTATTAATTGACTATTTAGTGTAAATTTCTGGTATTATTTATTCTACCCATCAGATTCAAAATATAAACAATTATTCCAGTTTTATATCAAATCTAAAAATACTGGTAGGTGTGGTCAACAACTGAACAGTTCACCTTAATCATTTATACAATTTAACTTATGTTTCTACTAAATAACTGATATTTCTTAGGGTGAAAATGTGCAAATTATTTTTTAGACGTCCCTATAAACCTATTCTAACTAGACAGTAATTTAATCTAAATCCATTACAGCCAGTTATGTTTCATATTAAAGAGAAAATCAGAAAAAAAGAAAGAAAAACCATATTTTCATGATCAGGGTAAAGGTAATTGCCCATTCATGACCATGATATAGTGCCCATTCAGCCCCACCTATACTTCTGGAATATATTCAGGTTTTTTTCATACATTAAATTCAAGTAACATCTACATACATCCTAAAATTAGTTTACAGATATGCAAAGACTTGCTAATACACATACCTGAAATGAAATAATAAATATTTTTAGCTTATTAATTTTACTGAAAAGGGAAAAAATTTACTTTTCAATCAGATTCTTGACCATCCTACTCTAGTGGGAAAATGGCTTCTCCCAAACAATGGAAAATTTGATGAGTTTGGTAGGACAAATAGCTTCATCTATTGGTGGCATCTGAAATAATTTTATGCAAATACTTTTTCATATATTGTTAATGGCCCATTCATCCCCATGGCCCATACATTATCGCTCTCCCCTACTTATAAGTGAAGTTGAATGTTCTACTAAAAAAGAGACTTACAAAAACCTAAAACAAGTTTTAAAATGGAAAAAGTCCTTTCCTTAGTCCGAAATTTCTTTTTGGAGTTAGGGTAAGAGACGATGCAATAACTTTGAAAATAAAAATGTACGTAATTACATTGGGGGAAGTTCCAGATCTGCATATAATATGTATATTTTTTTACAAATAAAAAGAGAAACAAGTAATATAAAAAATTTGTTTTTAAAGTCAATTTCTACTTAGGTCATCAAAGAAAAATTTAATATAATCCCTTAAGCTAATATTAGTTTTTGTTGCATTAAAATATCTCAATTTGTTGATTTTCTATAAGCAAGTAGGTTTACAATGGAACTCTATGGCGAAAATAATGGCGAATAATTTGGCGAAATATTAGAAATATCGCCAAGTTGGCGACAAACTTGGCGGTATTTGGCGAAAGAACAGGGTCCCCCTATGGTAACCCCTTATTGAAAATACTTTCATTGACCTTCAATAACCAATGGCCGCCATTTTGTTTCCCATGCAAAACTAAAATTAATTAAGATTTAATTAATTAATTAATATTTGAAAAAACTGTATTAACATCAATTGTCATCCAGTACAAGTTTAAAAAAATTTATTTCAACTTGATAGGATGAATAATGAGTATTTTATTAACGATTGAAAATTTTAACAAGATAAATATATAAATATATAAATAAATAAATATAGGGAGAGTGTGAGCTAATAGTAGGAATTGAAAAAGAATGACCTTGAAGAAAAAAAAATCCAGAAAAATAATCAACGGTCAAAATTAACAAATAAAAAAGCGAGTTGATAGTATAAATTTGGCGCCCCCTGAATCTCTGCGCCCGGGGCGAGCGCCCCCTTCGCCCCCCCCCCCCCTTTCGCACGGTGCTGCTTATAAGACGTAAATGCTCTCTAAGAACAGTTTATAAAAGATACGAAATTTAAAGGGGTAAAATGAGCGATCTAATGGCGTCTAAATTACAATTTCTATGGATTCTCAGGAAATACTAAACCGATTTCAAAATTTATGTTGGCAAATTCATGGAGACAGTCCCTGTTCCAACATAGGTTTTATTTTATGTTAGTGCCACTTCCAACAAAGGGATGATAGACCGTTTAGACTTGGAGCTTGGAATATGGCACGATGGTTACTTTTTAGATGTAATTGCGTGAAAAGAATGGTTTCTAAAAAATTCAAAACCACGAATGAAAACTGAAATCAGCGTAAAAAGTTTCAAAATACATTCTAAATTATCACTTATTTAGAATTAGTTTTAGTTCTTCTTATTAATTTAATAGTCATTTTTGCCTAATGCTGTGTAATAATGAAGTTTAGTCAAAATGTGGCTTAATTAGTATTTTTTTAATTATTCCTAACAGTGTAATTTCTTCTAATAAAAAAAGTCCTTCCGGCCAGTGCCGGGAGGAAGAGGTAGCTTTCATAATCCTTATTTAAAAAAAGCCAATTTATATCATGCAAACACACGAAGCTCAATTTAGTGGAAACCGAATATAGGAGATTCAATACTAATTTTTATCAATATAATGAATGAGAATTTCGCGAAATTAGTCAGCTTTATCCAAGCTGCTTTTCTTTAAAGTAACTTATATTTGGCTGCCAAATTCGGCAATTTCTTAAAGCGCCTGTCATTTTAAGACAACATGGTGGATGAGGCTAAGCAGTGAACTTGGTCGAGACCTTAGTAATTGCTGTGCACATGCTCACTCACATTGGAATCGGTTAATATATAGGAGTGCTGTCGCATGCAAAAAATCAGATTTTTCAAAATGTCACCCACAATAGAAATTGAAACTGCTATATCTGAGCCATTTTTTAAGGTAAAGACAAACAAAAAATGCTCCTGAATCCTTATATCAAGATCAAATACTTAAGAAAGAAACCTTTTCAATTTCTATTTTTTTTGCACCTCACTTTAAATATATATATATTTTTTAATTTAATGGCCGCCATTTTGAAACAAGATGGCTGATGAATCTGGCCAGCGAACTTGGTCGAGGTGTTGATGTATACTCATAGGCGTAACCAGCCTTTTGAACGGGGGGGTGCCCAGACTTTTTAACCTGAATATGTTGGATACAAACAATATCTTATGTAGTAAAACCTGCTAAAACGGAATCCCATCAAATCGGTCGAATTTCCGTTTTAGACAGGTTTTCCTCTTAGAATTCATAATTGTGTGGTATTTCTTTTAAAAAGGGCTCAAACGCGATTTTTGTTTGCATGAGGAGGTGTGAGAAGGGGTTCAAAACCTCAAAACTAAATCTAATGGTAAAAAAAAAAAAAAGATATGTAAATCTCCTTGCAGCAGTGACTAAGTGTGGGCACAAGTGTAAAACCTTTTGGCACCCTAACTTCTTATAAACATTAAAAAAGGCCTTTAATCATGCTGGAAACTTCTATAGGCACAGGGGCATTGCCTGAGACCTAACATTATCTATGTCAAACTCTTGTAGATGAAATTTTGCTGGATGATAAATCTCAGATAAGACATGCTGTACACCAGTACATACCCACGAAAGTTTTTCAGAATGTGACTCCATGACTTCTTAGGGATCACCGGGGGGGGGGGGGACGACCCAAGAAATTTTGGTGGAAAGTGCATATAAATAATTATTATAATAGTATAAATAATTACACTATTCATTAATAATTCATGTTTTTACCTCAGAATGTGTCCAACGTATTAGATAAAGCAGTTCATGCTAATACAGTAGACGCTCTATTTTACGAATTTGAGTGGACTCATGTAATGTGTTCGTAAAATCGAAAGTTCGTAAATGTGAATAACGTTAGTTCAATGGGATGGTGGTCGGGACCAGTACATCAGTTCGTAAAAACAAAGAATTCTTAAATAAGAGGTTCGCAAAATCGAGCGTCTACTGTATACACTAAATTTTGTCAAGGTGATAAAAATTATATTATCATGATGCTACTGTAATAATAAAGATAGGTACTTGTCTGTCTCTGGGTGGGTGGGTGTACGCGCATGCGCTAAACTCTGAAAAAACAATGCAGTCCTCACAGCCGCAAGATTTGACAGAAAGTACCTGTTTGCCTGAAGCATTGCATATCGAAGACAATTTCTGGAAATTTTCAATTAACTTTTAATGCGATTTTTTTCAAATTAGTAAAAAAGAATCCGATTTATATATTTTATCCAGTAAACTTTGTCTTCTTTTCAATAAAGTTTTTTCGAGATTCTTACAGCGATTTTTCATTTTGTAACAATTTTTTAGTGTTATTTTTAGAGGGTTTTTTTTTTTCGTGTTCCTTACAGGAATACGGTTTAAATATTTTACCAAATTAGTTAATTTTGTTCCTGCTGTTTTTTAATCTTTTCCGAATTTTTAATGGGACTTTTAGCGGGTTTTTTGCACTTTGAGGCGATTTTTTGACTTCTTTTGAAGGAAGAATGTCAAATCAGTTCTTATAAGAAAGCAGAAAATTTAATTTGGCTCGAAAAAGAAAATCGCGATAATTCAGGGTTTGTTTATTTCGAGACGGAAGTATGGTCATAGCTTAGTCGGGGGTACGTTGCCGAAGGCTGTCCTCCCTCCCCTCCAAAAAAAAAAAAAAAAACCAAACAACCCTAGATTTCTATATTTCTATGTTCGTTTAAAAAAAAAAGCAACCAGCGAAACTCCACTAGTAATGAAGTTTTCTTTGAGGGCAGGGTTTGAAATAACGAGCGGGATCGCGCAATTTGTGCACAGAAAAGGAAATTCCCGCATAATAAAAATGCTGTGCAGTATTTCCACCCTCAAAATTCTTTCACAGATCTGTGATTCTTCAGTGGGTATTTTACATTTTTTTCATCAAGTCCACGATTTTTATTTCTTTTGTGGAACTTCTGAAAATCAATTCGTGACTCGGTCCCGGAAAAATTTGAGAATTTCTTCAAACAATTGTGAAAAATATCGTAAATTTCGATAAAAGAGTGTAGAAAGAAATCGAAAATTTCGTCAAAAATTGCGCGAAAAATCACGAATTTCGGTAAATGTTTGACGAGAAAATGTTGCAAATTTTGTCAAAAAGTCGCGGAAAAGAGTAGAGGATTTTGATAATTGGTACGGAAAGATATCGAGAATCTTCCCGATCGGTCGCGCAAAACTATCGCGAATTTCGACAAATGACCCTTGTAAAAAAATCAGTTTCATGAATAGGTCGCCAAAAAAGAAAAAAAAAAAAAATTCGTCAAAGGATCCCGGTGAAAACAAGAATTTCTTCAAAGCATCGCAGAAAGAAAATGCGAATTTCGTCAAAAGATCGTGTAAAGAAAACACGAATTTTGTCACCGGTTAGTGGTCAAAAGTGCAGATTTCGACAAAAAATCACATAGAAAGACGTGAATTTCGTCAAATGATTTTGGGGGGAAATTGTAAATATCATGAAATGATCGCAGAATAAAATCGCGATTTCGTCAAAATTTACTGCACTGGGCTAAAAGATTGAAACCGGGTCCTTTTCGTAGTTTCAAAAGAACTCCGCAAAACGAGAAGAAACTCCAAAAACCGCATAAAAATTTTCAGAGGAATAAAATTACTATATTGACTTGAAAGACTGCAACCATATTCCTTTTACGAATGTCAAAATATGGTCGCGAAACACGAAATTCAACCAATCAACCCAGATTAATTTTAATTTTCTGCACTATTATTTCTCATTTTCAAAGGAGGCAGGGTCTGTGCACCCCCACCTTCCCCTGGATAATCGTATTTTGCAATTACTGTTTCACATCTGCATTCCCTTTCAAAAAAAATTTTTTTTTTCTTCTTTCTAGACTTTAGACTGCGAAATCAAAGAGACGAATAATTTCTGTTTCTATCTTCGTCAAGAACTTGCGTTAATTTCTCATGAAATTGCAGAAACATGCAATAGAAAGAACGGTGTTAAAAAAAATTTCTCACAAAAAAAAAAAAAAAAAAAAAAAAAAAAAAAAAGACGCCAAACTGGGATTATAAAACTTCCTTTTTGACTTACTGTGACTAATACAGATTCTTGTAAATATTCTAGTTTTAAAAAAGATAAAGAACATAGAGTAGAGCGCCGATTATCCGAACAAGACCCTAGTTCGGATAAATGGACAGACAATTTAAGGGATGTTCCTGACTATACTAAAACCGTCACACTTAATCCAGGCTTCGGACTGCCAGCACCAGTCACCAGTTAGTGCTGGCGTGTTTATTTATTATTATTTTTTTTTTTTTGTCTTTTTAATTTTGTTTACTTTTTTATCATTTAAAATTTTCTTTTTCTTTTTTTATCATCTTGTGAACTCCAGAGATTATAATGAGAGATATAGAGATTAAGCGAAAAAGCTTTCGATTGTTGCTTTCTTCATAGGAGACTGTCTTTTCAATGCTGCCATATGTCGAATTATTCTTAAATACGTTAGTTGAATAAGATCAGCATTCTTCTACCGTTCAAGCCATTTCATATCTGTTTCCACACATTCAAAGGTTTCGTTATATGATGGACCTGGGTGATTTTCAGAGCATTCTTTTTCATTTTCTTCAACTTCTTTTCTGTTGTTACTGCTCCCAACGATACAATAAACTGGGATTCGATTTCGCATGCTAAATCTGAAGGGGAAAAATGAGAGAAACGGGGTGTTCTGAAGTTCAGTTATTATTATTATTATTATTATTGAAAGAAATAGGTTGTCCGGATGATTGGAATTTCGGTTAAAAAAAATTTTTTGAGAGAAATAGGCTGTTCGGATAATTGGAAGTTCGGTTAATTGGAGTTTCGATAATCGGCACTGTACTGTAATTTGAAAAAAGAACGTGGAATTCTTTTTTTTTTTTTTAATCACAGATCAAAACTTAGGCTGTTAGTTTTCTGAACTAAACTAACTTGCTAAACTAATTGAACTCTGCTTTCACTTATTTTTTTCTTTTGTAGATTTCGATTTTTTTAAAATAACTGTGCTCAAGTCTGCGCGAGCGGGGGGGTGCCCGGGCACCCAGGGCACCCCCCCTGGTTACGCCTATGTATACTATCCACATGCCTTCTTACATCGAAATAGGCGAATACGTGTGTTATCGCGTGACAAATACAAGATCGTTTCAAAATGTTAGCCATGCTAGAAATTCAAAGTGCTATAAATCAACCTTTTTTTTAAGATATCAACAAAAGAACAAATTTTCAGAAACAAAAACTGCTCCGGAATCTTTGTATCAAGGCCAAACACATAAAAAAAATCCTTTTCATTTTCCAATTTTTTAATACCTCATTTTGAATTTTAAATTTAATTTTTTTTAAATGGCAACCCTTTTGAAACAAGATGGCGAATGAAGCTGGCCAACGAACTCTGTCGAGACATTGGTATGTACTATGTACAGACCAAGTTACATCCAAATAGGTTCATAAATACGCCTGTTATCGCGTGACAAAAATCAGATCGTTTTAAAATGTCAGCCACAAGAGAAATTCAAAATGCTATTACTCAGCCATTTTTTTTTTAGATATAGACGAAAGAAAAACTGTTCCGAAATCTTTGTATTAACGTCAAACACATACAAAAAAAATCTTTTTCATTTTCCAATTTTTTTGGTATCTCACTTAAATTTTTTTATTTTTTAATTTTTTTAAATGGCCGCCATTTTGAAACAAGATGGCGGATGAAGCTGGCCAACGAACTCGGTTGAGATATTTGTATGTACTATGTAAACACCAAGGTACATCGAAGTCGGTTCATAAATACGCCTGTTATTACGTGAGAAAAATCAGGACGTTTCAAAATGTCAGCCACGCTAGAAATTCAAAATGCTATAACTCAGCCATTTCTTAAGATATAGACGAAACAAAAACTGCTCCCGAATCTTTTTATCAAGGTCAAACACATAAGAAGAAAATATTTCTTCAATTTTCAGTTTTTGGTACCACATTTCAAATTTAAATTTTTCTTAAAAATTTAAATGGCCGCCATTTTTAAACAAGATGGCGGGTGAAGCTGGCCAACGAACCCGGTCGAGACATTGGTATGTACTATGTATAAACGAAGTTACATCCAAATCGGTTCATAAATACGCCTTTTATCGCGTGACAAAATTCAGGACGTTTCAAAATGTCAGCCACGCTAGAAATTCAAAATGCTATAACTCAGCCATTTTTTAAGATATAGACGAAACAAAAACTGCTCCGAAATCTTTGTATAAAGGTCAAATACATAAGAAAAAAATATTTTTCCATTTTCAATTTTTTGGTACCACATTTCAAATTTTAAATTTTTAAAAAACTTTTAAATGGCCGCCATTTTGAAACAAAATGGCGGATGAAGCTGGCCAACGAACTTGATCGAGAGATTGGTATGTACTATGTACACACCGAATTACAGCCAAATCGGTTCATAAATACGCCTTTTATCGCGTGACAAAATTCAGGACGTTTCAAAATGTCAGCCACGCTAGAAATTCAAAATGCTATAACTCGGCCATTTTTTAAGATATAGACGAAACATATACTGCTCCGGAATCTTTGTATAAAAGTCAAATACACAAGAAAAAAATATTTTTCCATTTTTAATTTTTTGGTACCACATTTCAAGTTTTAAATTTTTTTAAAAATTTTAAATGGCCGCCATTTTGAAACAAAACGGCGGATGAAGCTGGCCAACGAACTCGGTCGAGATATTGGTATGTACTATGTACACACCGAATTACATCGAAATCGGTTCATAATTACGAGAGTTAGAGTGTGACATAGGTCAGATATATATATATATATATCAATTTTGAACGGAGGGTGGTTTCGGGGTCTGGAGGTCATGATCGATGAAAATATACCAAAATTTTTTGAAATCGCTTTCCTCCGAACGGCTGCAATAGGTAGCTTTTTTGTAAAGAAAGCTACCTAATAGGCAGACAAATACGACTTGGCATATTTCAAGTATTATGCGAGCAAAGCCGCGGGTTTTGCTTCGTATAGAGCAATTCCACAGAAAATTCTTATTTTAGGGGGAAAATAAAAAGTATAATATGTTTAATTTAAAGGTATGATTGCAAAGCTTGATATTTTTATGTTCTATAAAAAAATACTAATAAAAAGGCATTGTAAATTACTGTTTACAAACTATGTTACGTAGCATTATTGTCTTTATAAAGTCATAATGTTACGTCAGTTACACAATAAAAGTTACGTCAGTTACATGTATAGATGCCATTTTTTTTTTTTTTATTGTTCAGAAATTAATTAAACAAATTACTGTTATAATTTGTCATTACTTAGTGTTGTTGAGAACATTAAATCACTTTTTTTAACGGGATAGCTTTGATAATTTTTACACTTTAATGAAAGCAGAAAAAATGTTTGTCTATTTTATGTTACACCAGTTACAGAATTTTGAATTGCAATTTTTGGGACTAAAAGGGAGATTGAAATAATCTGCAGGTATTTGGGTATTAAGTCCTTAGTAAGAAACATTTTAAATTGTAAAAATTTGTTCTAGCTTTATTGGTAAATTTTCTACACAGTTTTGAAAACAAAATTCGACGGTCAAGTGTTAAGCCAGGAATTGACCTATATGTATGAATGCTTCTGAAAATCTCACAAATATATTAATTTCCGTTATTTCTAAAGGTAAAGAACGCTTTTCGGATTCGTGAGTTACTTGGAAGAGCTTATTGCTAATTTTCGTTTACTGTACATTCACTATACAGGGTCATCGAAAAATAATGCCTAGATTTAAAAAAATCATAACATCAAAACCTTTTTATGTTAAATGAGTAATTATTTCATTACACGATAGCTGGTGAATGTAAGTTTGGTTTAGTTCACCAGAATTCGTTTGCGTGTCTGTGTTTTACGCGGATTAGTTGCGCAGCCGTCAAGGTCTGCCGACGCGCCAGACTGCAGCTGCTCAGTACGATGTTGACCGTGCAACAAAAAGCTCAAAAAAAGCCGCTGTACACTGACTATTGACTTTGACTCCACATAACAAATCACGCACTGTGCTTTTTGTTCCACGGTCAACATCGCACTGAGCAGCCAGGCCCCGATTAACCTCTGAAGCTATGGGAAGCACAGTCTCATCTGGGGGCCCCCCTTTCATTCGAGAAGAGTTTCCAAATTCAATGTACCCGGAAACTCACCAGTGCTACAATTATTATTCCAAAGAGTGGCTCAGTTGAGTTCACGTACATTTCATTAAACAACTTTTTTTAATGTTCCCCTTACACAAAAATTCGATGCAATCAAGAAAAATATGCAAAAATGATTTTGCATGGTATTAGCATAAATATGTAAAGTTTGATAAAAAGTTTGAATTCAGCATGTATGTATACAACATAAAATATCAATATTTTGAAATAGTTCTTTCAATTTTGGCAATAACTTAAATTATCAATATTTTATATTGTGCATATAAGCCAAATTCAATAACATTCAAATTCAATATGTAAAATAAACATACATCTAAAATATGGACAAACTGAAAAGTTGTGATTATGTGGTTCAAACTGATCTATTACATAAAAATTAATTTGTTATGAATAATTTGTTATATTTTTATGAAACACTTTTTAAAATATATATTATACATATAAGTTAATAATTTGAAAAGAAATTTCATAGATTTTTGGAACAGAATTAATTCAATATAAAATTTGGGGCCCCTGTTTTCTCAATTTTGGCCCCTTCAAAATTTTCTAAGAGAAGCACATGCTTCTCGTGCCTATTTGTTAATCAGGGCCTGTGAGCAGCTGCAGTCTGGCAAGTCGGCTGACCTTGACGACTGCACAACTATCCGCGCATAACACAGACACGCAAACGAATTCTGGTGAACTAAAACCAAACTTGCGTTCACCAGTTATCGTGTAGTAAAAGAATTACTCATTTAACATAAAAAGTTTCGAGTTATGATTTTTTTAAATCTAGGCATTATTTTTCGACGACCCTGTATATACGTACAGACTACTATACATACTATACATTCCTAGATGATAAACATTTGTCTTTATTTGCAGTATGCATTAGAATATGTGTTATTTTTTTTTCATTATGCACGCTTATTTTTAAAAAAATCATCGAAGTTGAATAATCATATTTTTACTTTAGATTCATGTAATATCTCTTTCACATGTAGACAGAACCTTGCAGTTTATTTAGCTTGTGCACCAGATTCGCGTTTACTTTCAAATGGTGGTGCGTAAATAAAGATGTTTATTGCGATTGATTGCAAAATAAAATCATATTAAGCGTCTTTAACGATACATTTTTTGTTGTTAGTATATTATCATATTTTTTTTTCAAAATTTATTTTTTTAATTATTTTATCAAATGGAGGTAGAAGATTAACAATTTGATATTTAAATAACATACATTAATATAGGATAATATTTTATTATAATATGTGATATTAATAGTGATGATTTTTTAAATTTTGATTATACATATACAAATAAAAAAATTAAATTATGTTGTGTTTTCTTAAGTGATTCATTACACAATTAATAAGAAGTAAAGCTTTCATTTTTGGTGTTATTATCAACTCTAAATAGTATTTATGGTTTTTCTATAATTTTAAGTAATATCGGCTGTATGGTCAGCCTCTTTACATCTTTAGAAAATGATTTAAACTGAGACAAATAAATAAATGCACGTATGGTTCTCTTTTTTTCTAATAATATTTAACGACCAATAATATTTTATAACTAATAGCCTAGTGTAAACATAGATTCAATGAGAAATTTCTAAGTTGTTTTGGGAGCTGTGGAGCACTGAAGATTCGACAATCTCAATTCGATTTTTCTCTTCTTAAGTTTTAAAAATTGGGGAATGGTAAACGATGTTTTACCTGGATTAAAAGAAAAAAATCTAAAAGTAACAATTGACAACAGGCCAAAACCTATCTGGAGATTTAGAAGTACACCTACTCCTTTGATATTCTACTGTTTATTGAGCATGTTGAATAATAATAATAATAATAATAATAATAATAATAATAATAATAATAATAATAATAACTAGAAAACAGGAATTCTTATTTTAAGATTTTAGTGTCGCTCCTGAAGGAAAGAAAAAATGTATAAATATAGACAGTATAAAACATATTTCAAACACATAACATTTTAAAACATATTTTAAGACTTAAAATACACGCTTTTAATTTTATATAAAATAAACATCATTTGCATCCGCTGAAGAATTCCACATTTACGATCCAGTCTTAAACGTAAAAAATGCATGAAGTAATTATATGCGTCATTATCACGGATAATATACAAACGCAGCAAAAAGTGATGTTGCCATCCAAGAAACTCGACAAAAAAAACTTTTTTTTTCTATGATTCATATGTCTTCATTTGTTTTTAACATTAATATGGATACTTAAAATATAGTTTATAATAGCTCCATGTTTTATCAGAAATCATTCATTCGATAGGAACACAAAGATATAGTAATCTACTATTTTCCGACTACTTTCCATTTACTTTCTACATAAATCGAGTACTTCAGTTGCCACCATTACAGAAATGGCCTTAAAAACTACAAAAAGATTAATATCGCAAAAATAAATTGAGTTGCAGTTTTCAAACAAATTGCAATTAAAAGTACTTTTTTCTATACGAATGTGTAAAAATTGAAAATGTGCGATCCTTAGAAGTTTAAAAAATTTCAGTAGAGATTATCAGTATTTAACCGTACAATAACACATCTGCGTCGCTTTACGGCTGGCTTATGTAACGGAACGTTATTTTTTTAGGGACGACAATTTAATTGTTGCCTGAATGAAATAGGCTATCGGGGGCTAATAATAATAATAATAATAATAATAACTTTCTGTGTTGAATTAAAAAATCAAATCTTTCTATGTTTGCTTGATGGATTTTGAAGACTATTCTTAAATTCTTCTAGCTACCTTATGAGTAGTGTTGCCAGATCCAGTGACACAAAAAGCTTGGCAATGTGATAAAAAAAGGCGGAACAGCGACTTCTAAATCAGGGCTTAAAATTATAAGAAACCCTATTAAAAACCTGTCTATAACGGAATCTTGCCTAACTTAAAACTTCATACGGTAAAAATATCATTCAATTCTACCGTCTAAGACGAAAGCCTGTTTAAAACGAAATTTTTATCCTATCCCTTGCAATTCCGTCTTAACAGGTTTTATTACACTAAATAGACACAAAAATCTTATCAGTAAAAGCTGGGAAAACAAAATCGCTAGCGACTGAAACAAAATTCCAATTTAGCAGGTACAGATATATAATTGTTTACTATTCCTATTGTTTGCACAATGAATTTTTTACTTTTAAAACATAATTCCATTATAAACAGGTTCCATTTACACAGTGTTTACTATACAAAATATGATAAAATTTATACATAAATTATATACACATACATAGTATGCAGGCTGTGTAACAGACAGACTATCTAACTATGTAGATAAACTACAGACATACATAGATAAAACTATTAAAAACAACTTAAAAATAATTAAAAGTAGACATTTCGGTTATTTCTATAGTCCTCAACAGTACTCGAACAGAGTCACAAAACATCTTAGAGGAGGAATTGATATATTAGAATTATATTAGAAGGCTATTCAAGAACCGAAAGAATTGGAAACAGTTAAAATTACGGTTTAACCAGGATAGCATAATCCGCCCGAACCTGGGTAGCCAGAATCCGGCGGATTATGCTATCCAGGTTAAACCGTAATTTTAACTGTTTTCAATTGTTGTGGATCTGTTCGAGTACTGATGAGGGCTATGGAAATAGCCGAAACGTCTACTTTTAATTATGTTTTAATTGTTTTTAATATTTTTTATGTATGTATTTCTGCAGTCATATAATTTCTGTATAAGTAATAGTTATCCAGACGTAATTATCTATGTATTTTTAAATGATAAAATTTGAAAAACCAAATCACTAGGAACCACTAAAAATTCGTTTAAGACAGGTTTCCATGTAGGCAGGTAGATTTGTAAAGTATTCCTTCGGAAGGGGATATGTATGTATTTTTAGATGATAAAATTTGAAAAAACGAAATCGCTAGGAACCACTAAATATTCGTTTTAGGCAGGTTTCCGTGTAGACAGGTAGATTTGTAAAGTATTCCTTTTGAAGGGAATTTAAAAAATTTCCTTTTTAGATAGGTTCTGTCTCAACAGGCAAGTTTCTCTCGATGTAGAGCAACGAATAGCATGGTAGTAAAAGAAGTTAAAAAGAATTTGTGCATCATTAAAAATCGGAACTTTTGGCATCTCGCGCAGTGGTTAAGCGGGACAGATCTTGGAATCGCTGAAAACCGGGACACCTGGCAATACTAAGTGTGATGCACATTTGTGAATTCACTTTTATTCCCAAATGCACGAAATCCACAGGTATTATTATTCAGATATCAAGAAATCGAACAGTGTTTCTCCTTTTATTACAAAGGAAATGGTCTTTCAGTCGAGCAGGGATTATTTAAAAAATGTATCCTTTTAATTATAATAATAATAATTATTATTATTATTGCTGTTCTGTAGCCTGTATATAATATATAGAGAAATACAAATGGAAATAAAATACTTCTATGAAAAACTAGTCGAATGCGGCAATCCTAAATCTTTCTTCTATCTCATACATGTTAATACGTCCTGAAAAATGCAGCATATCAGCGCCACCGGTTAGATGATTTACACCAAAATCAAATTGTCAACAACTTATGTCAACTTCTAACTGAATCTGAAGTTTGATGAAAATCGGTGCATTAATTTTTGAGATTGAGCTATTGCGGAGATTGTAAAAAATTCTGCATAGCAGCGCCACCTGTTGGGCGATTTACACGAAAAACTAATTAGGAGCAATTTATACCACGGAGTAACTGAATCTGTAGCTTGATGAAAATTCGTTCATTAGTTCTTGAAATGCAGCTATTGCAGAAATTTTTAAAAATGCAGCATAGCAGCACCACCTGTTGGGCGATTTACACCAAAAAGTAATCAGCATCAAATTTTATCATGGATCAACTGAGGCTGAAGTTTTATGAAAATCAGTGCAGTAGTTCTTGAGATATATCTATTGCAGAAATCATGAAAAATGCAGCATAGCAGTGCCACCTGATGGGCAATTTACACCAAAAAATAATTGGTATCAATTTAAATCAAGGTCTAACTGAATCTAAAGTTTTGTGAAATTCCGTGTATTAGTTCTTGAGATAGAGAGCCCACAAAATTTTTGTCACATACAGACTCGCAGAGTGACAGACAGACTCACAGACAGACAAACTATCTAAAAACTATCAAATCGTGTTCAGGACATTCTAAAACGTATAAATCCATCGAAAACCGGAAGTCGAAATTTCTCATGTATCCAACACTTTCTTCTTGTAAAGATAGAAGAAAGTAAAAAGTGACTAGAAATTTAGTTTTTCACGTTTGACATTTCATTCTAAATAATATACCGGGTGTCCCAAAAATGACTGATGGATTTTAAAATTCAATAACTTGCAAACAGTGACAGATATTTAAAAAATTCTTGCAGTAGGGTTATGTATGATGTCAGGAGTTTTTTTACTGTGATTCTTGATTTTAGTTCGAAATTCAAGCAATAGATGAGCGCTGCTCAGTCGTGCTCACGTGCGTCTCTACGTGCTCAGTCCAGACCAGATTTTTGGTACTTCGAGATAAATTCAATACAATTTAATCTCCTTTTTTCGCATGGAAGAAGAGAAATGCCAGAAAATGGAGCCTGGATTTAGAGGTTACTGCTTGCAACGTCATCTATCGATGCTGTTTGTAACGAAAACTGAGAATCGCAGCATAAAACTCCTGACATCTTGCATAACACTCCTGCAAGAATTTTTTAAATATCGTTTGCAAGTTATTGAATTTTTAAACCCATCAGTCATTTTTGGGACTCCCGGTATATAAAGTTAGCATCAATGGGTTGTTCCGCATAGAATTCTTTTTTTATGTAAACGCAAAACAACAAGAAGATTTCTTATTCCCTTGACAAGTGCAGATTGCATAAATGATGACATATAATGACGTATGGCAGACGCGCTATCTTTTTATTGTGTTTAGGATGCATTTTTTAATGTCTTCCTTATATACTTTCCTTGATAATTCTTTAGTTTTAAGTGCATAAGATAATTATATAATCATTAGCTATTGAAGCACGTGCAACATTTTCAGAATCATTCGCCGGTTAAGCATACAACGATAGGAAATTTTTTTTTGTTTAAGTATATGTAATTCAAGAAAAGGATAAGAGAAGTAAATCTACATATTTTTCAATGTTAAATAATTGTAATATTTAACTTAGATAGAATGAGTTGCTTAATTTTTATCTTTACCAGGAAACTACCCTAACAGTATAATAATGAAAAAAATCTAAATAAGTAGCAATTGAAAGGGCACATTGAAATATATGACGTCTACTATTTGTGTACACACCTGAAGGTACAGGATAATCCGTTATATATTTTTCTAGATATTTAACAAATCGTCTAAAATCGCAAGTGACCGGTCATCATTGGCCATATAGTGTATATTATCATATATATTCGATATTTATTTTGAAAATATGATATTTGATATATTCATTAATTTTATTTTTTTTTTCAAAGTGATATGAATAGTGTGTGATATTTTTTATATTTCCAGACAAAACAAATGTTAAGGAATTTTTCCCCTGTAATTCATTTATATGGCTTTTATTCTGTAGATGTGGTACTTTTGCTCTCACAGTGATTCTTTTTAGACAAGGAAAAGAAAAAACAAATGTTTTTTAAGATTTACATTTGAAGCTAAACTTTTAAATGTAGAATGAATAATTAAATATCACAATATTTACTACCCCAATAGTGCAATAAGGAAAAAAGTGCAAGAAGGAAAAAGCGCATATTGAAACGTATTTTTAGGCGCATAAATTATTTGTCCTCGTCTCTCCATTATCGAAATGCAAAGTTTTAAAATTTGCAAAATAAAACATCTAGCGTTAAGAAGGGAAGGCTCACCGCCAGCCAGCGAGCGAAGCAGTTCATGCTGTAAAGCAATAGCAGCTTCTCTTCTTATCAATTGGAAGTTCTTTGCGTAAATTATCGGTGCTACATGACTTTATTCAGCTTCAAAATCAGATTTTGAATATAGAACCCAGTAAAATACATTTCATTCTCGTTTTAGGCTCTGTGGGAAGCTCGTGTTATATTGAAAAGATGTTCTTGATGCGTCATTGATGCATTAAAACACTGAATAATGCAGCACTTATGCAACATTTAGCATTATTTTGTGATGCATTATTAAGTGTTTTAATCCATCAGTGCTGCATTAAGAATCGTTGACTGCACAAATCTGTCAAATGTATGGAAAGAACTTGATTAAAGATTTGGTGTTCGTCGTGATACGAAAGGTTTGCACATCAGACATTTGTAACTGAAAAATAACTTTGAATGATCCTCTTTATTTTCTTATATCACTTATTATAATATGTGTAACAGTTTTGAAAATATAAATTTTCAAAATCCGGTCATTCTTTTGTGCTAATCCTGTATATCTGGGTCACGCGGACACGAGGGCAAATAATTTATGCGTGAGCAAATGTGTTTCAATATACTCTTTCAATTGCTGGTTACTTAGATTGTTCTCATTTTTACACTAAGGTGTAGTTTCCTGATTAGAAGGATTTTAAAAACTTCCTCAAAACATATGTCTTTTCAAATATTCGAATATATTTATAGTTGATTGTGAAATATTTAGCAACTTACACTAATTCCAAAAATTTAGATATCAGTTTTTTCTGTGTAACTTGCTTTAAGGGAACAGTTTACCTTTTCAACATTTTTTTTTATAATGTAGTTCAAATGGTGATCTCAGTGCATTTCAATGTTTTAAAAAAACGTACATTTTGAGAAAAAAAATTAATTAAACTTTTAAAAAGTTTTTACAAAAATTGAGTTTTTTAAAATCCCTACTACTTTTTTAAATATTAAAATTCATTTTAATTAGCCCGATTTTTTAAAAAAGATTTTCAAATGTATATCACACAAGAATGCGTGTGTATTTTTAGATGCATCTAATATTACATTTAATATAATTTTTTTACTGATACGTATAGTGTAAAATGAAGATATCTAACACGTCTTCATATACTTTCATTTAAAAAAAAATACCAAAAAACCCGAAGGTTAATTCCATGCGCAGATTTATTACATATATAAAAAGAACATATACAAAAAAGCTTAAATCTCTATCTCAAATGCAAAAAAGAAACCCTTAGAATTTTGAAAGCATGAAAGTGAAGAAAATATGAACATGAAGAAAAAGCCCTTTAAAGTTTTCATTTGTGTGGGGAATTGCGCTGGTTGTATTATCAAAATTTACAATATATCGCGATATAATTGCTGTATGGGTAAAAATGAGGTGTCAAAACATACACAATTAAACAGGATTTCATTTAATATAAAAAATCGACATTTTGACCAATTTTGATGTAAACTTTTCCCTTAATAACAACAATAATAATAAGTTTAGAATATTATTTTTTATCTTCTATTCAGTTATTTACTACGGCATTTATTTTTTTTTTAATTTTGTGTGATATATAAATAACAAATTCATATTTTTTTTCATAAAGGTTCAATGTTAGTTAAATAGAACTCAACAAATACAGAAATCGTGGGCAGCTGACGGCTACGTTAGCCTTGACCCAAAGTACTAATTGAATAATGAACGTGTCACTCCGGCCGGCCACATCGAAGCCGCATAAAAATTAGCCGTAAACACATGAAGATGCCTACAATCATGCCACTAACGATTTATGATAAATGAAAAGATATCCTAAAACTGGCTACATTAATTCTTTTAATGGACATTATGAATTAAAGTGAGCAGCTGGGCCAATAATTATCAACATAAATAAAAAATTAGCCTGAAACTCGCCGTAGCCATGCCATTCGTAGTTATCAAGAATTAAATTTAGTCCAAAGTTGCTCCCAAAAAAGTCTTTTATGTTTATTTTGAATCTAAACTAGCCTAAAGCCAACCACTGGAAGTCCATAAAGATTATTTAGGGATAAATAAAAATTCATTTTACAAAAGAAAATAATTTTTAGAAGTTAATTAAATGATAAATCGTTTATGCGTGGAAAAAATACTAATAATAATTTAGGTACATTTTTCAAGAAAATTATCGGTTAACTTATCTTGAATTTTTTCCAAAAATTTCCAAAACATAGTGAATTAATTAATTTGTATTTTTTTTTTTCAGTTATATAATTTTTTAATTGACGTGAAATGCCATTTTTAAAGAATTTCATTTCATATAAAATTTAAAAATATTTAATTATAAAAAAAAATTAATTAATTATTTCACTATATCAAGCACTGTGTTTTGGAATTTTTTAAATGAGTTTGAGATATATTAACTTATAGATTTCTACAAAAGTATACCTAAGTGTGCATTAGTGGTATTTGTTTTTCATGTAAACCCAATTTATCATTTATTAATAGTCTCTATGAGTAGGTTGGATAGAAAAGGAGAGTGATTGATAGAAAAAAAACTCTCGTGGTTTTGCTTTCATAAAAGTTAGTAGCCCGTTGTTGTTGTTGTTGTTTTTTCATCTTTTAAGGCCATTTAAAAGTTTTTTTTTTCTGTGGTAGTACATTTTTGTGTGTGTGTGTGTGTATGTTAGGTTTAGATGACATGAAATTTATAAGTAAGAAAACAATTGTCAGTAATTTTATTTTATTGCTATGTGTTATTACTACTATTCATCCTAAAATATTTGAGAGCTTTTTCTTCTTTTCTTTTTCAATTTTTTTAATGCTTTGCAAACGAGGCGTACCAAACTTAATGAGGACTTTTTGTTAGTCTATTACTGAATAATAAACTTTTAGTCAATATTACTAATAATTATTCTGTTGCATTAAATAATACCCATCTTTACCATAAACGGACAAAATGATGTCACGAAACATTTATTAAAAATGTAATTACAATAGGGAATATGTTATAATGAAAATACGATGTGGTTAACAGAACAATATTTATAATTAAATAATAACTTAATATTAATAAAAATTATTAATTTTTCATATAAATAATGTGGCCACTGGTCTAAAATCTACTTTTTTTTTGTAGCGAACTACACCTACACCTACAATTACATTATCAAATATCTACTTAACTATAGCTAAAACTATTTGTTTAAAAAACTGCCGAATACAATAATACCGACTACAAATATATATCGACCTACAACCGACTACAAACACATTTTCAAAGTATTCACAGTTTCAGATTTTCTCAAACTTTGTCAGGTAGATACGTCAGATTTTGTCAGACGATGTCACGAAACCTTTATTAAAAATGTAATTGCAATAGGGAAATATTATAATTAATTTAAATGTTATAATGAAAATACGATATGGTTAACAGAGCAATACTTGTATAACTAATTAAATAATAATTTAACATTAACAAAATATTAGTATTAATTTTTCACAAAATAATTTGTCCAGTGGTCTAAAATCTACTTTTTTTAGAGTAAGCTACAACTGCAATTACTTTACCGAAAATCTATTCAACTGTAGCTATTTATGTAAAAAAAAAACACTACAAACAAATTTTTAAAAATAGTCACAGTTACAGATTTTGTCAAAAGACTTAATATACACTGGAAATTCATGGACGTAGTAGTCCGTTGTTATATCGCTGTACACAAAATTTTAGGATACAATGTCTAATACAACCGAGGAAGATAAAATACAAGAAAAGAAAATGTTTTGTGATTTTCTCCAAAATGTTACTTTATACACATATTTCTATTTTCTTAGCGATATTGCAAAAACTTTAAAATTTTCAATACTAACACCTAATTTCGAAATCATATTTGGATTCTTTGTTAAATTTTTCTTTCGGATATCAAACAGAAAGTCTTTGGGTTCAGTAATTTAGAAATTATGCAAGTTTAAAGTTAGGAACTTTCAATATTAAATTCAATTTTAATCGTTGCAAAACAGATTCCAGTGCAGGTAATTTATTAAACATACATGAAAAACTAGTCAGCAAAATGAGCTGTAATTATAGGTTCGCATTTTTTAAGCTTTCAGAAATCAATTTCTGTTTAAACAAATTATACGTTACAATTAATAAAAATTTGTAGGATTTTATTTCACACCTACTTAAAGATTCACTTGACTTATAACTATAAATGAATTTATCTATCAGCTTTTCCATTTTCTACAACATTTATTATTCACTCTAACAAATAATATGCTTAGTAGATCATGGCAATTCAACCACATCAATAATGTAACACATTCGCAAACATAAACATTGGAATTCACCTAGAATTCTTGCTCAAATCTTTTATTTGGCATTTCATGGATCTTCAACCTTCAGATTGAAATAAAAACTATGAAACCCCGCCAACCTCTCTTTAATCTTAATTTTTTTTTTTTTTCACGAGAAGTTCGCTTCATAATCATCTTGCGATTTCGCCACGCTTCTCGTGTTATGCTTTTTCTGTTCATACGATTCTGTTCATTGTGACCAGGGGACGGTTTTACAAGTGGAAATACGATCAAAATCTGTGGAAACATTGCGAGCATCGTCTTTTTATTCGCCTGGCGTAGTAATACAAATATGACGTAGGTCGCGCTCTCAACCAATTAATAATTAAAGATATTACGCCATGGAAAGAGGACTGACAGAGTAGCGGATGAATAAGAAAGTAAAAAGGAAACCCCGGAATTAAGCGCGGGAAAGTAAATTCTCAGCTGGAATAAAATGGCTACCAAAGAACATTCTAAAACGCGAAAGATCGAAAATGGAATATTTATTTTAAGAATACTAAAAGCATAATAATTAAGTAAATTAGACAAGTGAGACATTAAATTAAAGGGAATTTATCAGAGTTAACGATAGAGATTGTTTAATAATAAAGATTTGGTGAATATAGAGTAGTAATATAGAATAGAAAAGGGAAATCTCAAACTTGAACAAGACACGCTATGCAGGGTTAAATTTTTTTTTTTGTGTGTGCATACAACATTCCCCAGAATTTACCTGTCGAGAACATACAGAAAAAATGAAAGAAACAAGATCCAAACCAGATTAACCAAAATGAAACTGACCGATTAAAATCAATCAATTTCAAAAGCATTGATCTGTTTGATCTGTTTCCATTTCACTTTCCATAAACCGCATGCTTCGAATAAAGGTATCAGTTCACTTCTGTTCCTGCATATTCTTACATAGTTACATGTCGTATTTTTAACCAAATTCACATCAGGATAATCCTGTTTCATAGCAATGCTGTACCATTCAAACATATCCTCTTTCAAAATGCTTCTATCTGATGTCAATCTGTTTAAACGGTTTAAACCGTTAATAAAAATATTTCTGAAGATCGAAAAGTCTTCTCTTTTAACAAATACCGGTGCAATAAAATTTTTATTTTCTATTTTTAGATTTACATCCAAATAATTTATATTTTGATTATTCGGATAGTTTCAATCCTAAATTTTCGAATAATAGTTAAAATCATGGTTGGCCTTCATTCAATTTACCTCAATAATTAAAACATCATCTATGTATCTGAAACTGATTATGTCTTTATTTAATTCACTTTTATTTTCATATATATCTAGATACATGTCAGCCAATATTGAACTGCAACTCCCCCCCCCCCTCCAATATATGGATACCATGAATCTGATTGCATAGCTTATTGCCCTCATATAAAAAAATTTCTTGAACTACCAATTGAAACAAATTTTGAAGTTTTCCGAATGATGGAATTGAACGCGAATAGTGACCATTCCCAGCATTCACCGTGATGTTATCACATTTCACGAAGAGAAAAATGCGGGCAAATAAGATATAATTAAACTTTTTATTGTATGCTTTATAATTATTTGATGTAATTTTTAATATATATTTTTTTAAATACATTTTAATAAATGTTTAACATTCACCTAAATTATTCCAATTAAGTCACATCAGATGAAGAATTTTTCCAATAAATTCTTGTAATATAAGCTCAATTAAGCTCAATAAATATGCTTTTATGCAATTACTTGACGTTCATAGTTGCTATTTTTAAAAGGCAAAAAATTAAATACAAATTGAAGGAAACTTTATTTTTCCTCCTATATTTCTAGAAAAATATGACATAGTATCTTCTTTAACTTTCTTGAGATACAAAAACAGATAAAATAAAAGAAAAAAAGTTTCAAAAAGATATTTTCAAAATTTTAAATTAGAGTTTGGCATTAAATGCTTATTCTATACAAAAAAAATATCCTTTTTAGAGAGATTATTTTCCTTATAACGTGCGCCACAGAAAAAAAAAATGAACTGTCAGGTTAATATTGTTGCCATTTCTTTTCTCTAGTTCAGTTATTAATCGCCTTTTTGAGTTTGGTTCTTTCCAGATCAACGTTCAGATGCAATAGAAAGTTTTCCGTTCTTCTTTTAATACTTTTTTAAACTGAATTGTAGTAAATTATATTAATATTTTTCTTCATTGTTGTTCCTATTAATTTTTAATTGACATGAATAACGGTAAAATGAAGGTCTTATAATTAAACAGCTCAAAAAGATGGGAAATTTTGAAAGCGAGTGAAAGTTTATGTAACCAGAAAGTAGTTTCATAATAGTGACTGCTAGGACTGCAATTCAATTTTTTTCCGAGTTAAAAGTGAGTATTTTTTTTTATAAATATTTAATTACGAAAACTACTTACTATGGTTGATTATTAAGATATTAATACTCATGCTTGAATTATTTTTAAGAGGATGAAAAATATAATTTGCACAACCCTTTCACCATCCGAGGGTTTTCCTGTATTTTTATAAGAATGCTTGTAAATTCCAGGATAAATATATTTATAAATTGCAGTTTGATGCTATAATATCTTTAATATCACTTCTTACTATATATGGTTCAAAATAAAATTCTGATTAAAATATTTCTGTCTCCAGCAATTTTAACATGATTTCTAGAAACGAAAAAAATCTGGCCCAGCCGGTTAAAGAGTTAACAATAGATTTAAATTGGATTATTATAAAAAATAACTTTGAAATTCTAAAAATCTTATATTTATTAAAAAATTACAAAATGACCCTAATAAAACGTTTACAAACATTATTATAATTATAATTTTATTAAGAACTATTAAGTTTTTTTTTTTTCATGTGTTAATTCAAAGACACCTTAAAAAAAAAAAAAAAAGTGAAAAAAAAATTGGTTATACTTTTTTTTAGATCCATAAACCGAAATTCTGTTAGAAAATCTTCTCATGTACAGACTTTTAAAAAAATTGTAAATGTATAACACACCCAGAGATAATATACTTCATTAATTGCTAAAAGATACTAAATAAAAACTATTAAACTGTACAAAATTTTTTATACAGGGTGATTCATAATGAATGGGCCAAAAAGAATAGCGCAGTGTGACTGCCGTAATAGATTTATTCAGCCAAAACAAATTTACGCTGCAACTACAATTATACAAGTTTTATTTGGCAACAGAGAAAAATCATCGAATGACGAACTCGTCGCTAGAGGCGTTGTTAAACAAAATGTCGTCCATGCAGGAGAAAGCGTGCTGCGTTTTCGAATATGCCAAAACCTCCTCGGTAACTGTTGTGCAAAGACATTTTCGCACGAAATTTCGCAAACAACCACCGCATCGACATAACATAAGCTGGTGGGTGAAGCAGTTCCAGGATACCGGCTGCTTATGCAAGAACAAAAGCCCAGGACGAAAAGAAACAAAACCCGAAGTGGTTGAAAGAATTCGTGAACGCCCTGTGATTTTTTTTCTCTGGGGTTTCGTTAAAGACAAGGTGTTTGTGCCTCCATTTCCTCAGGACTTAGAGGAACTGAAGCATCGGATAACTGCAGTGTTGAACTCCATCACAGGGGATATGCTGTCACGAGTGCGGCAGGAGCTTGATTACCGTGTAGACATTTGTCGTGTCACCGGAGGGGCACATATTAAACACCTGTAGAAACTTGAATAAATGTAGTTTTGAGATAGATTTGAATTTTCTAAATATATTAATTACAACGTTCACAATCATGTTTTCTTTTTGTCCCATTCATTATGAATCACCCTGTATATAAACTGTTTAGGCTTCACCGAAACCTTTTTCCAGACAAATAAAAATTTTCTACTGTTGCACAAAAAAAAAAATCTACGTTTAGAAAAATCAAATGAAATATTTTTGAAAAATATGCTAAAATTATACTAAAATCTTCCCCTTTTTAACAAACTTCTGAGGATGACTTTAAGAGGTTTTGCTTGAATTTTCTCATTATCTAAAATTGTCATTTGTCTAGAAAAGGTTTCGGTGAAGCCCAAACAAGTAGACAATTTATTCTTTTTTTTTTTTTTTTTTTTTTTTTTGTTGTTGTTGTTTTTTTTTTTTTTTTTTCAAAACAACCTCACAGGAGTTCACCTTTTTGCAAGGGTTGAGGTTTTCATGTGGGTTTAATCTACAAAATTCAGTTAAAAAGAAGCAAATCAGTTTTTCATAATAATTTCAAAATGTATCTTGCTTATGTAGAACGGTGTAAATAGGGGTACAATAAAAGTATACATAAAAGTGCATGATGATTGCATATTTGCATATAGAACGCGGTCGGTGCTATCGCTTCTCAATCTTTAATTCCTGAACCAACACAAGAAACATACATTTTCAATTACAAAAATGTTTAATCCTTTAGTGCGCAGCTTTGCTTGCTTGCAAACAACAGGTTTTGAATTTAATAGATTTTCTTTTATTCTTATATACCCAATTCACACCAGAAAATTAAAATAGCAATATCTGGTTTAATTAATAACAGAGATTCCGTATTTAAATAAAGCGGAATTAATCATTGAAACTTTCTGGTGTAAAGTCAGAATCTCTGAACTATGAACTATGTAATTTCCAAAACGTATTCCCAACTCCAAGAAAGATGAAAAGATGCAAAAGCAAAAGAAATCATCCTTTTAAAAATATTTTTGTTTTTTGTAACCAATAATGCTTTTGGAACAAGATAAAGTAAGGTATCTATAACTTATTCCAAACTGTATTACAACTAATCGATGCAAACCCTTTAACCGTCTGGCCCGGATTTTTCCGTTCCTAGAAATCATGTTAAAGTGGCTGTAGACAAAAATATTTTAAATATAATTTTATTTTGAACCATATAGAGAGAGAAGTGATATTAAAGATATTATAGCATCAAACTGCGATTGATAAATATATATATCCTCGAATTTACAAGCATATTTATAAAAATACAGGAAAACCCTCGGACGGTGAAAGGGTTTTAAATGAATTTTATAACAAGTTATTTTAATGGTACTTATAAGGATCATCAGTAGATAAAGGCTTAAATAAGTAACGGAAAACTTTTAGAAGATGCTGGTGCCTATATTCAGGGAAACATACAAACGCTTCAGGCCTAATATTTAACCCCTCAACGGTCGCATTAAATTACGGTTTAAAAATTTAAATTCCTTATTGGCACCACTTTTTTGAAAAAGAAGTATTAACCTTATTTAATTACAGGTAAAATGATACCATAATAAAGCCAATTACACTATTTTATAAAACTAATGGGAATAAACCAATCTGAATAAAATATACAGCCCGTAAATATCACAGGAGCGAGAATTAAGGAATTAAGGACAGGCGCATTTTTAAGTAAATAAAGAAACGCAGTCTTCTTCCCTGAAGTACCTACTGGAGAAAATTACTCCGAATGTACTTTATCAAGAAAAGTAGAAAGTAACTTTTTTTTGTACCAACATTTTGGGAATTAAAGGGCTAAAATATAATTTTTATAAAATAAATAATTATATAAAATAAGGTATTTGGAGGCATACTTCATAAAATATTTACTAATTTGCAATATTTTAGCGCAAAACAGCCAGACGACAGTTGTTTTTACTTGTATTGCAGATGTGCAACAGAAGAAAAGTTTGACGTATTATATGAAAAATGTATCTGTGATTTTTTCATTATTTTTCCTGTGTAATAAACCTTTCAGAGTATCATATATAATTTTTTTCGAAAGAAAATAAAAAATCGCGCATTTAAGGGTTAATGCTTAAATATATTTTGAGATAAAGGTTTAATTTCATTTGGGTCAATAATTACTTTCGATTTGACAGGATAAAATAATTCATGTTCATAGACCATTTTTATTAGAGCACCTGCTTTCATAATACCTGTGATCTCGTGATTTTTATTTACAAAATTCTTTTTAAAATTTTTGCAGAAATAGTTTGTTTATAAATATTTATCTTGATAAAGTGTCCGATTGTGCAAAGGAAACATGTAGATCTTTTTATTAACATTTTATCTACTGACGATACTTATAATAGTACCATTAAAATAACTTGTTATAAAATTAATGTAATACATCGATTAGTAATAATGCAGTTTAGGATGCGTTATAGTTGCATTACTTTATATTGTTCCAAAAGCATTATGGATTACACAAAACAAAAATATTTTTAAAAGGGTGATTTCTTTTGCCTTTTAATCTTTTTAACTTTCTTGGCGTTGGTGGCGGGGGGGGGGGGGGGGATTTTTCAATTCGGAAATATTTCTATATTTCTATTTTAAGAACGTTATATTTTTACATTTTCTAATTCTACAAAATACTAAGAAAATTATTTAAAATGAAAGATTTGAGTGGGGTTATAAATATTGCACAAAATCCCTATAAATTCAAATTTAATTAATCCTTCTAAATCCTTTAATCCTTCTAAAGTCCTTCTAAAATTTATTAGCTGATTATGTAAATCCTCTAATATATTTTTAAAAATTCACGAAAAATGATTTAGAAGATAAAATTTTCATGAATTGATAATTTAGTACATAAAGGGTTAAAAGGTATTTATAAGCCTTCAAATATACTTTTTCCCCTTTTAGCGTTTTATAACTTTAGTTTAATGATAATAAATTATTTTTTTACATAATTTTACGACTTCTGATATTTTGAAAGTACATAATGTCTAACATTTATAGTTATGCATAATTCCAGTTTTTACTCTGTATTTTAACAGTTCAGTTAAATGATTTTATCCAAGTGGTAAAAATGCCTAAAATTCATGAAATTCAAAGTTTCACGAATCGGCCAGTTTCAGTCGTAAGATATGGACTTTTATAAGCATTTTAAAAGTTAGTAGTTAGTATATGATAATTCTTTACTAAATGTCATTTATAAGAACTAAAGACTGTATAAAGAATTTTTGTTTCCCCTCAAACTTTTTTAATGTACCAACCAAACGTTTTCAAAGCAGAACAAACCAGATATATTATAAATAGATTGGAAGTTTCCAAGATCGTAGTTGTTGTCAACTATCTTTAACATCATTTGTGTCCGTTTTAATCCAATTTCCATAAGGATCAATTGAGGCTATTATGAGACATAATTCTTAACTTTTCATAGTCACTTTTGATCTTTTGATGCTTGGCCTAAATAAAAAATACTGTAATTTGTGCTTTTGACTGCTCTATCTGTTTATGTATAATAAAAATTACGTGTTATAAAAATTAACGTAAAAAAGAAACCTTTGCTTCATAATCGCCCCAGGGAATGGGGCTAATAAAAGAAACATAGCTGTGGGGCCGAACTGTGAAACCATTATTTTTAAGTGGTTGTATGGGCTAATAAAATAAAAAGCCTGTAACAAAGTTTCCTGGATCTAATGTTTCAGCAATATTGTTATTATTATTATAATTATTTATTATTGTTATTATTAGTAATATTGTTATTTATATACACATGTATAATAATCACTTATAAACAGATAAAGTTAAAAAATGCTATAAAAAGTGATAGAAAATCTTTATTAAGATTGACGATCATTTCGTTGCACAAACGGCAACATTTTCAAAATCATTCAACGATAGAAAATATTTTCACATTGTGAAAATATTTTCTAATATAAAATGAAAATATACTTTTACTTGTTTAAAAATAGATTCTCTTGTAAATACTAGTCTGGCGTCATTAAATTATTTCAACATTTTTTACGAATGCAAGTACCTTGCCCCTGAAACGAGATAGCCAAACCTTGAAATTGTACTATACTATACAGATAAAGTACTTACATAGTCGTTTGTTCATAGATTTAACTTACTATTTTTTCCTTAAAATACCCATGTGAATTTTATACTTATTACCTATATTAAAGTACATAAATACTTACTTAATTTTTATGTTTTTGGTATAAATAAATCTAATATTTTCACTTTTAGTGCTTTTTTTAGACACATTGACTGCAAATGTTTCCCTTACAATGCTCTTTAATTGATATATAATTTAAATGATCTGCCTGGTTTAATTTTTTTTAAGTTGCTTACACATTTTCTAACAGGACCTGATATCCTATATGGAAAAAAATAAACGCGTGTGGAATATAGACCCTCCTGGTCCACTTACCCCATTTTTATGTTGCAACTGGACCCATGAGGAAAGAAAGATGAAATATGCATATTTTTATATTTTTAAATATTAAAATGTAATTTTTAGCATTTCTGTCTGATAGAGGAAACCTAACTGAACACATTTACAGAAGTTCAGACTTCAATTGAACTGAACATTAGCTTTTTGAAGCTGAATTGTCAGAAGCTCCAGAATCACATTGTGAAATCATGGCCCAGTTGCCCCAACTGACCTTATAGGTCAGAAAGTGAGCAATCTGTCGTAGAAGAGTCTGACAAATTAGTTTTGATCATATTTTGCATGTTTTAGTCATTCCACAATGTTTAATTAATATTCTAATATCTTAAAATATATAATTCCACATCTATTTTATGTCATGAAATATCATGTTGTATTAAACTTTTGAACGTATCTACTCTATAATTTATATGACCTACCCTAACACATACATAAATGTAAGCATCAAACTCGTTTGGGCCAAAAACGCCGCTTATGGACCCTGATCCTTTTAACAATAATAAAGATATTTTAGAGTAACTTTCAAAATATGAAGTGTAATAACATTAAGAAAAATTGGGGAAGTGAACTTTAATGGTTCAGTGGAACCGTATGCACTGTTATCTAAAACATCACGAATTATATTTTGTTTGAATGCGATTAGAGGCCATTTCCAGCATTTAGCATGATGTTATCGCATATCACATAAAGAGAAGTACGTGCACTAAAGATATAATTACAATTATTTTAATGTATGCTTATTTATAGTAATTTTTAATGTGTTTTTAAACATATTGTAATAAATGCTTAACATCGGTCTAAATTATTCCAATTCAGTCAAGGCCGCTAAGGAATTTCCCCAGTAAAGTTTTGTAATAAGCTCCATTATGGAGTAAATATGCTTTTATGTTATGGCTTTGTAATTGTTGCAAATGTTATAATTTGCTTAATAAACAATTAATTGTATTACATTGATAAGAAAAATTTTTGCTTGTAATGTAAGACGGAGGAAATTCCATTTTCCCTGCTATATTTATATAAAAAAATTGATCTTCCTTAACTTTCTTGAGACATAAAGAAAAAGAAAAAGAAAACAAATTTCAGAAAGTCATATTTTCAAACCTCTAAACTAGCTTTTGACATTAAATAGTCATTACACACATAAAAATGTCATTGACAAATAATTTCTTTTTCCTCCTTACTTACAAGATAATTAAAAAAATAATCTAACTGTCTCGTAAATATTGTTGTTATTTCCTTTTCCTCAGTACAATTATTAATTGCCTGTTGGAGCTTGGTGCTTATCAGATTAACATTTCAGTACAATGGAAAGTTTTTCGTCTTACTTTTAATCCTTTTTATACCGAAGCACATTTCAATGACATAAACTACATTCTTTTTGTTGTTCCTATTGCCTTTTAAGCGACATGAATTACAGGAAAATGAAGCTGCTATAATTGAACTTCTGAAAAAATGCAATATAGGAAAATTTAAAGTGTGTAAACGTTTGTGTTTGTATTGCGAGAAAATAGTTCACTGCTGGGACTGTTGGTTTTTTGTGAATAATTCAGTTGCTTTCCGAATTAAAGGTGAGTATTTTTTTAACACTTTCCAACATATTTCAAAAATGTTTATGATTTCGATTTGCCTGGCACGTCTGTCTGTCCGCGTATTAACACCCGTAAATACAGCGGTGGCCAAGTTGGTAGAGCATCGTTCTCGTAACGCGAAAGATCGCGGACTCGAGGCTCGCCGCTAGCTAAAAATTCGTCATGTACGCTAATGGCACCTAGGGCATGTGAAATCCGTCGAGGGTGCAAAGTCCTTCAAGTTCCCTATGAATTATACTTCTGGAGGTGCCTAGTCAGGTGAAGATCTCGTCACCTGATCAAGGTTCTAAATTATAAGTGAGCACCCCCCACCCCCCGCCTCGTCTTTTCTTTTTTTTCCATTCTATTTTCCACGATGTACAAACAAATCCAAACAGCATAATTAATACAACCCCGAGAGCCAAAGTACTATCAGGTAGATCTCTGCATGAGGCGATCAGGGGGATACCGAACCGTGGCCAGGACAAAACTCGTTATGCCAGGAAGCCTGGTCTGCGATATAATAATAAAATCCGTAAATATACTCGGTATGTCATGTAATTTATATTGTTATTGAGGTTTACTATGGCATGTTCGGTACTGAAAATAAAATGTGCACCGTTCATGGTTCGTTTACAGGTATACTCAAAAGAATTCCGTTACATTATTCTCTGTGGGGAAGAATAATTTGAAATTTACTGATGTTACATTCTTTCAAGCATATTACAATTGATATACATCAATCAGGTGTATTATGCTTACTACAGAATAGGATGTTCATAGCATTTATCGTTCCTTTAACGGGGCACACAAAATAGTCCAATTACAGTGCTGTCTATGAGCGACAATTGCTGAAATGCGTTTTCAGTTGTGGTAGGCGTTTTTAAATGTAACTAATTTTTTTTTGCATATTACTAGGTGGCTATAAATTCTATAGATTATATACAGGACTGCACAAAAGAATTCTAATACATTTTCGTTTGTTGACGAAGGAAAATTTCAACTGTATAATGCGTTTTCTAACTGAAGTAAATTTTAGCATAATGTATAGTATACAGGGTGTTTCTAAGATCATGGGACAAATTTTAAAGGAAGGTAAAGTACACTAAAACTAAAAACTGTTTACTAAAATGGTGCATAAAATTTATTAAAATATTCTGTTACAAAATGAACTGGTCTTTAAAAACTTAAAAACCATTGATGTTAAAAATCATATGAAACAGATTTCTGAGATCTTTCGACCGCAAACGCGATCATTTTCAAAGGATACTTTCACTGGAATGTCGCATTCACTGAGCTATTTATACACCAGCTTGGAAAAAAAAGAGGACCAGTCTATTATTTGTTGGGGGTGTCTATGAAGTTGTTTCGTTCCGATGCTGGATTGTTAGATATTTTAAAATATTAAACCAAATATGAGGTATGTCATAGGATAAAACATCGTTAACTACACTATTTTCTTTACTTAAAATCTCCAATGATTCCCTAATTCTCAAAGCATAATAATCTGATGTAGGTATAATAGCTTTTGCGTTCTCGAAATCTATTTTTAAATTTTGGCGTTGATTCAATCTGGAAAGTTATGTAGAGGGTCGGTTAAACTTGATATATCTTATGTGCTCCCCCAATCTTTCTTTCAATTTTCGAGTGGTCATACCTATGTAGCTTAACTCCTTCTGTTTTTCCGTTTGAAATGGGATAGAATAAACATCTGCAATTTCCTTATTAGGTATGGGATCAATTTTCCTTTGGATTAGAGCTTTTAGTTTTGTAGGATGTTTGGCTATTAAATTGATATCAAATTTCCTTAAGGCGTATTTTAATCTTTCATATAATCTTGGTACGTAATCGAAGCTACAGATTCTAAGTTCTCTCATGTTTATTCTTTCTTTTTGATTTTTATGCTTTACTTCATAAATTAATTTATTTATGTGCTGAGGGGGAAATCCGTTTTCTATTGCAATGCGTTTAATTGTATTTATTTCATTTTGTAGATACTTTTCACTACAAATATCAAAGGCTCGTTTTACTTAAAATCTGTAAGCAGCAATTTTATATTTAAAAGGGAGTTACAGTCATAAGAGATGGTGTTATTCGAACGACAATGCTTCCTGTATACTCTTCTTTCTATTTTTCCCTCATCCATATTTCTTATTAGTTCTGTACAAAGCGATATAAGTAAGCGTCCTATCTTAAATGGGAGAGGTAACCGCAAGATTAAAGGCGAGGTCACATCAATCAAGGTCGCGCGCCACGTAGCGGACGGGTGAACTACAGAAAGTAGCCTAACTGTTTTCTTCTTTATGGATAATCTATTAATTGCACATCTATGAAATAACTGCGCAAGCGCAAAAGTCGTGTTTTCATTTGTTTGTAGCATTTATATTCTGACAGTAATAGAATATTCTATTAATTTTTATTCGTGTTTTTTGACTTATTTATTATAGTTAATTATTTAAATAAAAAACAATTCTTTTTAGAACTAATATTATTTGTTAAAATGGCAAAATGTTGGCCATCGAATAACTGTAGTTTTCGAAATTGTAAGAAAATCCTTTTTCTTACAGAATTCATATCTGTCCTTTTCCAAAGAGTAAAGCAACTTAGTTACGTATTTTAACTTTAATTTATTAAAAAAGATAAAATATTATTTAATATATATTATCATATGTTGTTGATTTAAATACGCTCGATTTTAATTATTTTCTTTTAATGAAATGAAAAATTACTCATAAAAATTAGTAAGTATAGTTAATGTGTAAAGTTTGAATTTTGTAGTCTTATTTTTTACTTAATTCTTGATGTGCTAAAGTGATGAAAAATGATACACACGGTTGTATTCCCGATGAGAATAAAAGATTTATGAATGTTTAGAATATGTATAGAATTTAATTATAAGTAAAATATTCAATTTTAAGTCCTTTTGTTCGCTAGATTTTTTTTTTTTTTTTTTTTTTGAAACAGACAAAGCCATTTAGAGAATCCCTGTTAAAAATTCAATTACGAATTTCAGATTGTTACTTACTCACAGAAGATGAATCTTGTTTGCCAAATTTATTTCAAAATATTTTTGTTACAGCTTGTTTTGATAAAAATATGTGTATTTAAAAAAAAAAAAAGTCGCAATGTCATTTTAGTTTAAGGGCAAAAGGCAATAATGCTTCCGTAGCATTAGTGCTTTTCTCCCGAAATTAAAATGATATTGCGACTATTTGTTTTTTTAAATGTGCATAATTTTATCAAAACAAGCTGTAATAAAAATATTTTGCAATAAATCTGGTAAGCAAGATTCATCTTCCATAAGTGAGTAAAGATTCAGAAAATATGCGCAAGAGATGCGCAGATAGTAGATATTCTGTCATATATGACGTCATTCTGAAAACCCGCGTATTTGCATTATTCACCCCGTCCACCAGATGGCGCAGCTGTGTCAATATACTCCAGATTCCAGTATTGACATTGTACGCTTACTCATATCGCTTTGGTTCTGTATCCAGGTATGGTAAAACCCCTTCATTTTCTACCTCTAAGGTGAATTTAATGTTCGTGTCTATTTCATTAACTTTCATTAAAAACAAACTTTCACTAAATAGCTCAGTGAATGCGACATTCCAGTGAAAGTATCCTTTGAAAATGATCGCGTTTGCGGTCGAAAGATCTCAGAAATCTGTTTCATATGATTTTTAACATCAATGATTTTTAAATTTTTAAAGACCAGTTCATTTTGTAACAGAATATTTTAATAAATTTTATGAACCTTTTTAGTAAACAGTTTTTAATTTTAGTTATTTTAACGCAATGTGAATGCGTCATTCCACTCTGAGCTCATTCTGAGTTCTATGTTTTTCAATTAGGTAAAGTACACATAAAGAAGCAATTTTAGTATAGCAGTGTGGGGTCGGAAATGAAAAGTTTTGGCGAAAATCAAGAAACACCACGTTGCTATACCAAAATTGCTCCTCTATGTGTACTTTACCCTCCCTTACAGTTTGTCTCATGATCGTAAGAACATCCTGTTATCATCCTGTTATGTATTAATAGATCATATACAGGGATATTAAAAAAACTTTGAATTCTTTCCGACTGTATATGGTTATTGTCGAAATTGGTTTTTCAAATATTTTGTGCGCTTTCCAACTTGAGTATCGGCTTTTACCTCATTAAACGCAGATTTCTTTTTTTTACAGTATTCTGAATATGCTGAAAAGTGTTTCATAATCTATGCTTGAGCATGATTTTTTTTCTTCTTTCAATAAGTATTTAATTGCGAAAACTATTAAATTTACATAAATATTAAAATGATTGATAGGTAAAATGTAAATTTTCTTACTTGGATTTAATTTATAATATTCAGTTTAGAATAAATCATGTACTTTTTATAATTATAGAATAAATATAAAATAAAAAGTAGTTAAAAAAAAAAAAGCTTTTCAAATCATTTAACCACCACTCATCTTAAAAATCACTCCTAATTTCATTAATGTAATTAATGTTGCTCCGAAATATGTCCGTTAAAATACGGGTGCACCCCGGTTATGGAAAATTGTTGTTTTCAAGAATTTGTCGTTGTTCGTATGCTTGACAGGATGCGCGAACTAGTGAAGTTATTAAAAAGAATTAACATTTGTTCCGCTTATTTTTAAGATATGCCAGCAAAAAAAAGTATTTTTATATGACTGCAAATGTTGCATTATTGTATCAAACACGTATTTATTAAACTAAGTTAGAACATGCTAAAAGTGATAAAAACTATTTTGGTTGGATTGAAAAAATTTTAATTTTTACCCGGTTTCTTTTTAAGATACAACAACAGTAATTAAAAATGCATCATATAAAATATCTATTGTGGATTTCTAAATTGTTTTCTCAACGTGTAATCGTAATTTAATTAATGTTAATACGTGATAAATATGTTCTGAAAATATGAAAATATTGTATTGTCATCGCGAACGCCTAACTGAGTATAATTTCTAACGCATCAGAGAGCGAGTAAAAATGAATAACAAAATTCCATTTTCACACGCATGAACCAAGTTAAATGAAATAAAAGCGCATAATAATAAAAATGTATCTTGCTCATTCTGCAGAATGACATAAATCTACCCTATATATATAAAATCCTAATGAAACGAATTTACGAAACGACTAATTAAGATACATGAAACGAAGATATACACTCTAAATTGAAATGTCTGAAAATCAGACACTTAAGTGTCTGAAACGGAGTGTTCAGTTTTCAGATTTTTTAAAGTGGCTTAATTTTTTCAGACCCTTTATGCCTCTGAATTTCAGACACTTCATGCGTCTAAATCGCAGCCATTTTTTGTAAGCATTATACGTAGCCATGTTTGACCACGTTGAATCCTGGAAAAATATTTGGCCATGGTTCTGCCCCCCCCCCCCCTCAATTTTAGAGGCTCCCAAAGTTGGTACGCAATTTTCGTAAACCTGATAATTTATTTATTTCGACATCGTACTCATTATAATCAATATTTTAAACTTCTAGAGTAGAACAAGATTAAAAACAAAAAAAGATTTATCTAAATACAATAAAACATCTCAATAAGGGGCACCTGGAGAATTTGTCCTAAATTCGGAGGTGTCTGCATTTTTGAGGTAAACACATATAAAACATATACATGTTGTGGAGGGAAAATGTGTTTCTTAAATAGCGTGTTCTCTAATTAGGAGTATCCAATGGAGGTGTTGCTGCAAAACTTTCATATGGGCAACTTTATTTAGCAAATACGCACCATTTTCAACATATGCATATATTTTTACACCAGAAAAGCGAACTTCGAATAACAAACAAATTCAGCGTTCCAGAAGTGCTCGTTATTGAGAGGTTTTGCTGCATTTATATTTTTTATTTAGTTAGTTTTAAACTTTCTTCTACTTTAAAAGTTTCAAATATTGATTATAATCAAAACAATGTCGAAACAAGTTTAAAATATAAGCTTTACAAAAATTGCACATCTAATTTGGGAAACCGAAAATAGTAGGGAGAGGGAAATGGACACTTCCCAGTTTGCCCATGCTTCAACCAAATCCTTTTTCTGCAAAAAGTCCGACCTTGCATTATGCTCGCTAAATAGAGGTGTCCGGTATTCGGGAGTGTCTGTTATAGAGGTTAATGGATATTCTCTAATTCCGAACAACTCTATTTAGCAAAACCCCCCCTTTTTATCCAAAACCCATACATATTTGTTTATTTTTACCTCAAAAAAGCAGACGCCTCCGATCATCGAACAAATTCCGCAATACCGAAGTGTCCGCTGTTGAGAGATTTTTCGGTATTTTGTTAAATATATTTTGTGTTTTTAATCTTGTCTTACTCTAAAAATTCAAAACTTTCATTAAAATAGGTGCAATGTTGAAAAAGATTTAAGATAGCTTTTCGAAAATTGGATACAAAATCCTCCTCTCCCCGAAAAAAAAAAAAAAAAAAAAAAAAAAAAAAAAAATGGAAATTCATCTCATTTAAAAATTATATTTAAAAAATATATATTACCATATGGGCAAGTTTTTATGTAGATCAGAGGGTAATCACAAAAGCTACTTATGTATCCATAAAATTAAATAAATAAATATTCTATATTAATAACATGAAGAGAAAATTACTTATAGTTTCTAAACTTCTTTTGTCTTAAATATATAGGGTAAATGCACCAGTAGACGGTGACACCCCCCACCCCCCCCCCCCCCCCCAGTAGGCCACTTTGTGATAAAACAAGTTATGAATAGCTTATTTTTGGTTTCATATGAAATATTAAAAACCCTCTATATGTAGCCATCATTTATACGGCATAAGCCATCAGCAAAGAATTGTGGGTATTTTTATTGCATTAGTAATCAGCCATTTTTTATTTGTTTGCGGTCAAATAACCGTTTTTGCTTTTTTTTTTTTTTTTTTTTTTTTTTTTTTTTTTTTGTTAACCGACGACAAAATTTTTAAAAGACTAGTATTAATTTATTTTTTATTATTTTCTAAAATTATAAGACTGTACTATTAAAAAGTTTAATAGACTAATGTTTTTCAGTATCAAAATTAAATAAGTGTGTTCGTATTAGTTAATTTTAATGTGGCCGATTATTGGGTACTATATTTACTTACACGTTCAGTAATCGGCCACATTCACTACTGGCTAAAAGACCATTTCACTTTTTTGAATATATTTTTAATAATTTGATTTTTTGCGTAATTTGATTTTCGCAATTTGAGATTTATGTAACCTTTTACTTGCATTTTATTTTATGCGCACTATATATAAGGTGTCCTGGGGTAATAATGGCACGTTAAGGTTCACCAATTTTTACGGTTTAGTTTTAGATTTTTTTTCCCAAACAAATATAGGATTTGATACAACAACTTATTGATTATGTATACAAGAAAGACTATTTTAGCAAATATCTATTTATAAAGCGTAGTGGCGTGATTTCTTGATGAATGCTATTGGGCGTTATTACCCACTTGGTGGGTAATAACATCATGCAAACAAAACTATAAAATAAAATGGAATAATGGCATGTAAATTGTCCAATTTTAAAGGTACAGACTCTACAGCTTTCGAAATTGACAAATTGCTGTTACTTACCATTAACTGCGATATCAGGATGCAGTAATAATCGTATGATACTTTATTCTTCTGACATGAAAAAATTAGTAGCATTTAGGACGTACAAATTTCTCTTTATCTTTTTAGTTTTTGACAATGATAATAATGGTCTCTCGTGTATAAAAATAAATAAATAAAAATAAAAAATTTAGTTCTGCCTCTGAAAAGAAGCAACCGAGGTAATAACACTAGTGGATGGCGTTATTACACCGGTATGCATTTCACGCAGTAAATATTAAACAATAAGCTACCTCGCAAATACATTCAAAATCTTCCACAACATTTTGAAAGTACATGAAATACACTACAAATTTATGTAATAAACAAAGTATTTCCTAACAAATATATTTCTCACCCGCAAGAAAAGTGACACATCTCGACAAAAGTAAATTTCACAGGAGAGGCAAAAGAAAATTTGCCTGATTTTACTGTAACATGAAATTGTAGCACTAGCTCTGCATGCAGAAATAAAAAAGTGCATAAATGCATAAAACCCTTAAGAACGAAGACGTAGGATAAGGTTTGGAGGGTTGCGTATTTTTACCTTACTGCACAATACATCCCTCTTGTGTGATCACAAATGGACATATAGTGCAATAATGTGATTTTTCGTATAATTGCACTTACGGAATTTTTAATGTAGCTAGACGCACCTACGACAGACATATTAGTGGAATAAAACGCAAACTGAATTTTTGCGAGATGCGTCACTTTTCTTACGGATGAGCGATATAGTCTTCACTTCACATAACTTACCTACCAAATTTTAGATCAGGCGTTGACTCTTACGAGCTTATTCCAGCGATAAGGTCTAAATGTAACAAATTAACTTTTAGCTGTTGCTTGAGATTCAGATGACTCAGAGCCTTTGAGCGCAGAAGCCGAAGTGCCATTTTCCCGGATTCCTTCATAACTACCACTAATATTAGCACTTGGCGTTATTACCCACCCTGGCGTTTTTACCCCAAAGAACCTGATATAAAATGCAAATGGAAATTTCATTCCGGCTTCTTATAACTTTAGTTTTGCTGAATAGATTTCGATGGAACTTAAATCGTTAATTAGATAATTTTTCAAGAAAGGTTTTAGTTTATTATATATCATTCTACGTTGCTTAGTTATATCATCACGAGGGATAGTTCTATAATCAGGTGAACTCGATTATTTAGTATTAGCATTTAAAAAAAAACACTAGACGATTTTGATGAGATTTTCATTGTTAACCAGTTAATGTTTTACAGATGTTTTAGTATATTGCATTATATCTTTCTACCGTTATTTACTAATCCTACTGTAAATGATCAACTCAATGATTGTTCAATGATTCTTGTCAGCGAAAATTTTGTCTCACAAATTAAACATATAATAGTGCAATGGTATTCGTATATTTTACTTCAATTCGCAATGACATTTCAGCCAAAGGCTCATTTAGCTTTAAAATTTGTAATGACGGCGATAGAAAATGTGTAAACCGTGAATTTAACCTTATATTTACAAGGTTAAATTCACCGATATATTTTGTTTGGGATAATCGCCCAACATGAAGCCTTCTAATATGCTAATGTTATAAAGAAGAAACATTTGTTTCTTTTGTAGGAGGAAATGCTTGGAACTGCCGAATCACTTTTAAAAGTAAAAGTTAAACAATGATGGTGACAGTCTCTGCAGAAGCAAAACACTTTCTAAAATATCCCTTTCTTGCAATACTGAGGGTGTTACATATTACAAACTTGACATGGTGTTTTTTAAAGAAATAAATGCCCACTGAAAATGGTTTCTGAAGAAAGAAAGCGAAATATAAAAGGCTCAAATGAGTAGAAAAGTTTCTAAAAAAGTTGAAAATTATGATTAATGTCAAAATGTTAAGGATAAAGACTTGAAATGTTGCATGACAGTTATTTATAAAACGTAATTTTTGCGCATAATAGTTATTATAAATTTGAAATTTAAAAAGATAAATTAATCAAAAAACGTTATATTTGTTAGGGATAGAAGTAAATGTACGTAATTTACATATTAGATTGAAACTCGACATAGCCGTTGCTTATTCGCACAGAACAGGTTTTTTCAATATGGAAAATTTAAAGTGTGAAATATTCTGAAAGCATACTTAAAACGATGATTTATTTGGGAATTGCGAGTGCTATTGCTAGAAACTTGAAATTTTACATGGGTTTTACTTTGACTTACAAGGCCAATGCTTTACCATTTAAGCTAACTGGGCCGGCAACCAGCCAGCATATTTCGTTCAGATCAATCAGTTTGATTATGTTAAAATAATAAATCATCTACGTATCCATCGTTTATATGGAGTTCCTTTACCTACGATTTATTCTGTTGAGCTGTCTACATGACAGACCAGATGTTACTACCAATAATGTTTTCTGAGCGAAATATGCTGGCTGGTTGCCGACCCAGTTAGCTTAAACTGTAAAGTATTGGCCTTGTAAGACAAGGAACTGGGTTCGATTCCCAGCCTGGGTACTTTTTCGCTCAGTTGAAAAATATTCAATTCGCATCTAATGGGTTATTAGGATGAAATTTCAACAAATAGCACTTTAATTAATGATATTTAAGCTTTATGCGGAAATATAACTTCTTCCTAATTTTAATAGGCACACAAATATAATTTCTCCCTAATGTTAATAAGCACATAAATATCATTTGCAATATATCAATAACCACAAAGCCACGAATTGTGTTAACTTTTCAATAATATAAAATAAAACATATTATCTCGTTGATTAACTCAATAGTCAGCAGTAATATTTATTAGAGGCTAACCACTGGGTTTTAAAATCCCATCTTCTGCTCCTATAGTTGGAACTAGCAGGCTATGCCCGCTGCGCTGGTCAATATTTCCAAATGGACTTTGGATTAAACTAAATGGTGAATTTGAACTTGTATTTTAAACAATATGGATCTTCAGCTTGACCTTGCTCATCACTGAAAACGATGCGAACGCCATTGCGATAAAATGTTATCTTAAGCGTTGGACAAAATTTAGCAATTAAGAAGTAATTGTTTTAGTTGATTATAAACAGCGCACTTATGGTCGGGTAATGAGACCGTTATGACAACAGGAATTAATACCTCTGTAACTAATCAACATATAATGAAATCGTATATACTAACACCATTCCTAAAAGTCATGCAACAGGGCCACTTGTAACAAAATATGTTCTGTAGATTTTTTTTAAAGGCTAAACTTTCATAATAAGGTTCACTTAATTTTTGAACTTTTACTGTTGCTCTATAACTAAGTACCCTTGAACAATATGTATACACTAAAACCTTTCCAAAATTATTACCTAACTAATTGTGGTATATCCTACGATAGTATTATAAACAATCGGAATGAAATACAAATTTCCGTTGTAAATATATAGTAGATGATGATGTGGATGCGATTTTGTGTAATAGTAAAGTTTTCGCTTCAAACATAAACGATGCTTTCAACATTAAAGCTAATACACCAATATGTTAAGTATCCGAATACGGAAGGTTAACTTAAATTCTCATGAGCAACTACTCGAAGAAAAGTGAATATGTGGCTTTTGTGATATTTTTATGTCAGCCGAGCGCAGATAATAAATCAATAAAGATTGTTTTCATAGCATATTCTTATTTTATTATTTTCATTTAAAACACAAACCTTTCACTCATTTCATTTAAAATGCATGCCTTATATTAATTTCATTTAAAAAACTGAAAAGATAAACAATAACAGGAAATAATGGCATAATTAAAAACAAAAAAATATTTTTAATTTACATACGCAAAATGTAACTACTGCTACTGGGAATTTTAAAAATGCTATCAGCGAAATGTGCGCACGGTTGTTATAAATGTAACCATTTTTTCTTCTTATCGAGGAGCAATTTATAAATCGCACAATATTATTCCAATTCCAATTTCTTTCATTGAGGAACCTATGACCGGAAAAAATGGAAAAAGACTTTTGTAGATTCTTCGGATGACGGCATCTGACGCCATAAACCGAGTTTATATATATGAAAATAATTTTTAAGTCGTTACAAACATTGCTTTCATACTTAAATATTTTCATTGGTACTACTTGTTATCCCGTCGACCCATTTCGCCAAATTATATAAATCGCCAAACCATTCGCCAAATTATATAAATTGACATAATCTTTATTTTAAATAACGAAATAACAAATAAATTAGTATAACATTAATAAAAATACAAATAAAACGTCGAAATTAAAATCACTTGATGACGTAAACACGTGTAGCTTGTTTAAATTCAAGTGAATTTGATATTTACGATCAACCATTATTGGCATTTAATCTTACAGTTTGACGATAAATTTTTGGTCGACGGAATATCTAAGTAGTGCATTTTCCATTTTTGTTTTATAACGCTAAATTCTCAGTAATTTTTTTCCTTTTATTTTACATAAAATCACTATTTTTTTAAAAAAAAATTAAGATGCTTGCATTTTTATTTCAAACTCATAGAGCCGTTTTTATTTTTTAGCCAAAAGGGTTGATTTGAATTTTTTCCGTTGCTAGAGTAACTGATGTAATGATAGATATTTTGAGGTTTAGATGCCAAAGACACCGCCAAATTAGAAAAATATGAAATGTGCCATGAACTGTTGGCTTATAAAAATTTATTTGGTAGCATTCGATTCAGCATACAAAACTACATTAAAATATGCTATCATTTGACGCATAATTTTTATATTCGATTTTTTTCCCCTCCACGTGCAAAAACCATTAGGGGTGACACTTTAGAAAGTCCTTTCTTAGCAGAAATCTATGTCATAAGAAGTATTTTTACCACGATTTTCAAGATTTTAGGTTCAGTAGTTTGCGCTGTGCGTTAATTAGTCACCTAATCCAGACTTTATTTTATATACTATATTAGATATTCCATTTTGCGGTGAATCGATGATCGAAAATTAGTCCAATATCATTTGAAATATTACATAACAGAGGAGAAAGTACGAAGAAAGACGAAGAAGAAATGACGAATTACAAAAGACTTGTATTTTTTTTTTCAAAATGTTGAATTTTTCGATAGTAATAACGTATTAAAACATAAATTTCCTTAAAAATTATCTTTATTTCCTAGATTTCGAATCTGTGAATTTTCCTATAAATGAAATTGGAGATATGACTTGAGAAAAAATGAAATAAACAATAGATAATATTTGCTTATATAAAATGGGTAATATTCGTTGATCTGAGTTCGAGTTTATAAATATCACATGCTTTCGGAATTACGGCGAAAAACATTTTAAAAAGTATGAAATTATTTTACAATATGTATGTGTGGCAGAGATTCACACTGAAATTTAAGCATTCGATTCCATTTTTAAAATATTAACTGATATCTATATAAGTTACAATTGAATATGAAAATGTACCCAAAAAATGATCTCTTTCACCTAAAAAAACACCATTTGTGAGAACATCCTCAAGCTAATGTCACGCTTATGCATTTTTGGCTTAAAATCACATCGTTTGGCGACAAAAGAAAAATAAAAAATTGTAAAGAAACAAATAGTAATTACACATGTGACTCACAATTACATCTGCTTGTTTCTTCTTTAAGTCACGTGATGGGACAATTAGATATAAAAAAAAAAGAAAAGAGCAGAACAGAAAGAAAATGTCGTTAAAATTTCATCTAATCAAATTTTCTGATTCGTTTCCATATCTAACGCAAGCGATAAAGAGCCAAATATTGCGTATCAAGTGTAATATTTCTTATTAAATTAATTTTTAAGCATTACAAATATTTCTTTCAGGTTTTGATTAAATGTTTCCGTTTTTTAATATTATCACTCATTGAAACGGATTTTCTTTTTCTTTTTTTCTTTTTTTTTTTTTCATTTAAATAAAATTAGTAACAGTTTTTCTTTTATTTTTCGAGGTTTAATAGCCGTTTCAATTTTTTTTTATCAACGATGAATTTCGCCAAGAAATAAAATGGTAACCTTATCGCCCAAAATAACAGAATTTTCCGTCATAATTCTAAAACTAATATAGGTAGAATAATGTGTTATAGCTTAAAACCTTCCCTGAAACAATACCTATCTAACGGTATAAGTTCCGTAAAAATCCATGCAGTAGAACTCGAAATCTAGGCGTTCGGAACGAAATTTCCGTTTGGATTTTATATATATAATAGATAATAGAATAGATAATAGATTTTATATATATATATAATAGAATAGATAATAGATTATGTGTTATGAACTATCTCAAAGTTTAAAACAGATCGCATTGTTAGATTTCCCAATTTTAACAATATCGCGTTATGTTAGTTCCACATTCCACCACCAGGGAGCGCACTCTATTCTTAACGAAAGCGTATCCGAACGAAACTCCTTCATGCAACCTTTCCGTAGATACATGAATCGGAAGGGTGGCGGTCTTAACGAATAATGTAAGATAATTGCTGAAATTACTACGAAAAATATGTTAAAGGGGCCCTACGCGGGCCCCTAATAGAGTTAGAGGAAATCGGAAGACGGCAAAATAATCGCGGGGAAAAGTTTGCTTGGGTGCTTCGGAGCTACTTTTGGCGCGAGATCTAAGCTCTACGACCAATAGGAGCCCAGATATTTAAGGAAATATGAAGTTACAAAGTTCAATATAAAAGAATTTTCCGTAATAATTCTATAACTAATCTAGGTAGAATGATGTGTTATAGCTTAAAACCTTCCCTGAAACGATACCTATCTAACGGTATAAGTTCCGTCAAAATCCATGCGGTAGAACTCGAAATCTCGGCGTTCGGAACGAAATTTCCGTTTGGATTATATATATATAATAGATTATGTGTCAGGAAGGAGATATCACTTGAACACTCATGAGTTATTTCATCTGATCAGTGTTACACAGGATAGCCATTGAGTGCATGCATTCAACAATAAATTTATACGCACATCATCTTGAAGCAACATTTCAAACACAATGCGGCTTTTGCATAAATACACAGAAAAAAGATATTTTTTCGCAAAAAAATAATTATTGTCAGAATAGTGCTGGACAATAAATACTGAAGTGTCCTCAAAGCTGCTGCATGTCTCTATTTATACATATCTGCTGCCTAACGCTCCTACCGTTATATGTGCCAGGAATTACAGCTGGAATTGAGAGGATTACAGCTTTTTAATGATATGCATTATCATATCAAATCTGACACCTGTTTTCACTAATGGTATCCGTCAAATTGAACATTTGTAATCCTAGTTACATAACGAACTGCGTTGTTTTACTATACAAACTGCCGACACAATTGAAACCGCACTTGTTGGTGGTCATTGTAATTTTTCTAGTGTTAAAACTTCCGTTATTAAAGTTTCATGTCTTTCTGTATATTTCTGGTAAAATAGCATCGTGTTGCTATTTATTATTTTCGAATTATTGAATTTTTAATACTTTCTAACAAAGTTAAAAGTGTTTATGAATTTGGTTTCTCTGTCCATCTGTCCACGCTTTAACCCTTTAAATATACTCGGATTTCCATGCAATTGATGTATGTTAATGATGTTTACCATGGCATGTTTTTTATTCAATATGAAGAGCGTAGCATAATATTTCATTTACAGGGGCACTTAAAAGTATTCCGTTACATTATGGTCAAGTGGGGAAAATCGTTAACAGTGTATTTTAATGACATTAAGCTAATTTCAAATGTATTGAAATTGATCTAAATCACTGAATTTCACTACAAGATGTTCCCTACAGAATAGGGCGTTCATACCATCCCCTCCGGGTGGTTCCGATCCGACCCCTTGAGTGGGGGAGGCGACCGGAAGCTCGGCAGAGTTCGTTGTGTACGAATGCGAGGGGGCCGGATGGGGACGATTCGCCACCTCCAAGTGAGACTTGCGGTCGACAGGCCAAGAGTCCGGTGGCCACGGTTAGCGGAGGTCGTGCATGGGTGGACACGGTTTTGATGTTGACGTGCTTTCACCCCCGGCAGCCGGGTTCTCTGGCCAAGCCGGGTAGCGACACTCCATAGTCTGATCCCAGAGCCGGCGGTGGCCGGGTGGTGACTCTGGGCAAAGGATAGCTAAGGCGATAGAACCCCATCCACCAATTGACTAAGAGGGAGCCTGAAGTGTGAGTGAGGGCTTTGTAGAGGAAAGTCCTCGGTGCTCGCTAGTGACGACGGGGCTCGCGGGAACGCCATGCAGGGACTCCCGGAGCAACCGAAGGGCGAGGGTTACGGACAGCGCCCAGGTTACTTTATGACTTGGGTGGCTCATCCCTCCGAGGACCTCAGCTGGAGCAGTTGTGAGCCGACCCTTAGGGTGGTAGGGTTTGGCGGTGCCCCCGTTGACCAAGGAGCGGTCGCGTGGGGAGGCCAGTATGGCTCTGGTTGCTCCATGTCGTGCCGTGACCCATGGGAGGGGGTCGGCCGGCAGGTCCACCATCGAACGCTATTCCCGCAGGGAAACGGGCCGGAGGCTCGCCGGTAACGCGGCGGCTCATCGTGCCTCAGGTGAACTCTTGGTCCGATCCAGGTCCTCTGTGTCTATGCGGTACCGGAGTTTGCCTCGCCTGGTGATGAGGACCTAGAGGTGTCTCCACCTAACTTTCGAACGCACTAACAAAGGTAGCGGTCGGTCACTGCACGGGGTCAGGGGTCTTCGGGCCTGGGTACCCTCGACGGCCGTGAGGTAAGGTAGTGGCGGGCGGGCTTCTGTCGGCCTCCGCTGGCTTCTCTGTCCTAGGATGGAGTCGAGTCGGTGGGGGCTGGCGGGACTCCGTTCCGTCCAACCCCCTAGCGAGGCGGAGTCTATTCCGTCTAGGTGGAGCTTTCCGTGCCCGCCTGGGGTCGCTAACGGCACCTAGTCTGGACCAACTGGCTCCCGGCGTGATCCGCGAGGGGTTCCGTCGGTTGAGCCGGGTGGTCTGGGCGAAAAGCCAGGAGCTGGGTCGCTTTACGGCCGGAGGGATTTTCCCCGTCCTCCCTGGTTTTCAAGCTAGGGGCTCCTCACTAACTTTCCTATCGGCTGGCCCACAAAAATGTCTCTGCCGGAAAATGGTATCTGATCTTGGGGGCCTGTCCGTAAATTAAATTCGGGTCGGGAAGCCTCGGTTCAGTCCGTGGGCCCAGCGTCTTTATAGGCGTCTGGTTCCTGCGATGGCTTGCGGGGTCTACCGGCTCGAGTAACCAAGTTTAGGGACCACTTGGTTTTTCTAGCTGGGTGGTGAGGACTGTCGTAGCGGCCGTTCGTCTCTTCTTGGGAATAGCCGTCACCGTGTGCGCTGGGCAGCGGTGTCGGTTTGACCGGAGTTGGCGTGGGGTTCCGCTCTGTTGGAGCTTGTCTGGCGGCGACCTTCGGGACGCGTCGCGGGGCTTGCTTCACGGGTGGTTCCTTGCGTCGACAAATGGGCCTGAAAAGGGCCTGGGACCGGAAGATGAACCCCTCATCTTATCGTTCATTTACAAAGACACACAAAGGAAGGAAATGGTTATAGTACTGTTTTTGAGCAATAATTGCTGAAAGTGCGTTTTCAATTTCGGTATGTGCTTTTAAATTTAACTAACTTTTTGCATGTTACACGTTGTGTATAAATTCTATACCTCGTATACAAGGATACACAAAAGAATTCACGTACCATTCTCTTTATTAGCGGAAACTGCTGAAGGGGAATTTTAAATTGTGTATGTATTTCCTAGCTGAACTAAAATTTGGCATTCGTGTAATTTACAGATACAAATCTATATATCATATACAGGGCTGCTCAAAGAATTCGGATAATTTTCTGACTGTAGATGGGAATTACTGAAATTAGTTTTTCAAATGTGTTAATGCGTTTCCAAATGGTTTAATTAGACATCGTATTTCAATTTATTAAGCAGCGGAGTTTTGTTACATTATTCTGAATGTGTTGGAAAGTATTTCGTAATCGATACTTGACACATGATTTATTTTTCTTATTGTTTATCCAGTGACTCTTGGACCACCCGGTACTTATACAAATGGACACATGTATAGGCAAGCACACGGTGAATTTTGTAAATTTTTAGTGGTCCGTCATAAAAAAGGGAATATTTTTACATATTAATTTTCTCTAATTAAATGTGGAAACAAATTATTAACATCAAAGTTTAAAGAAAGGGAATCTTATGTTTAGATATATTAGAAGTAATTATTTTTACAAGTAAATAGCATTCCTTTTATATCTATCTAATAATTTACAATATTAAACATACCATTTAAGTAATGGCACTCTTAGTACACGGTATGTAAGTTACTATTACTACTATTTTACTTGTCCTGATAAAACATTATTTGATCGAAAAATTAAAAAGCATACAAATCTGCATATAAATCATTCAAAAAACCAATTGTCCAATAATTTAAAATAAATAAGACATGCCTTTCATGCAGCTACTCATTGATGAAAAAGGATTTCGTAACAGATTATTAACAAAGTTCATTTCTTTAGCCTAAGATTTTCATTTAAAAAAAAATGCATAAACCGCGGGTTTGCAAGCGTAGCTATTGAAGTATGCTAAGTGGCATTTGTGTGCCTATTTTTATTCGAGTAAATTATACTGCTATGGATAATTCAAAAATTACTAATTAAGCCATATTTTGAGTAAACTTCATTCGTATACTGCATTTGGCGAACACGAGACTTTGAACTAAAGAAACCTGAGGCGCTACAACTCATTAAGGATTTTGGTGCCCAGCCCTGTTTTCTTGGCCATGGGCTCTGAGGTGCTATGCAGAATATGCCCCGCCCAGGTGCTCAGCCTAACGCGGAACCCTCAGTGTTTAGCTACAGAGCAAGCTTGGAACTCGGTTCATGGATCCGAAAGGGTAAAAGTTTGAGTGAACCTTGCCCAGTTAGTAGCTCGGAATCAAAATGGAGACCTGTAACGTGGTAGACAGGCGCGCTGACCATTCTTAAATTAATGAGAAAATCTATAAATAAATCCAAATAAATCTTAATTTTGAATGTATTTTGAAGGTTTACTGCTCATTTCGTTTTTTATTTGAAATTTCGAATTTTTTAGGAACTCTTTTCGCTGAACATTTACATCTTAAAAGTAACCATTATGTTAAATTTCAATCTTCTATATCAACTATATCACAGAAATCGCTATTTTAGGACGGTTTTTGTCCTAAATACTTATAAATCTCGAAATTTTAAAAACTGTTCTGTGGGTGCATTTGCGTCTTTACAATAACAGTCGTGTTAATTTGAAGTTTCTATCTCAACAGTTTAAGATAAATCGCAGTGTAGAATGTTTTTTAGAACGCTTTCCGCTCTATTCACCCTTTTAAATTTCGAATTTTTTTTAAACCGTTTTTAGCCAGCTCTACATCATCGAAATAAACAACAAGCCAAATTTCAAGTTTCTAGTCTCAGCAGCATCCCAAAAATCGCAATTTCAGAACATTTTCTCGCTTCTGACACCTTTTAAATTTCGATTGTTGTAAAAACTGTTCTGTGCGAACATTTACGTCTTAAACATAACAAACATGTCAAGATTTAAGTTTCTATCCTAACAATTTCGACTTGTTAACAAACTGTTTATACGAAGCATCTGCATCTTAAAAGTAACCACTATACTAAATTTCTAGTTTTTAACTCTAACAATTCCAAATACATCGTAATTAAAACGTTTTTAGAAAATTTTGCATTCATTTCACCTTTTTAAATTTCGATTTTTTTTTTTTTTTTGGGGGGGGGGGGGGGGAGGAGGGAAAGTTTTTAGCGAGTATTTAAATCTTAAAAATAACCATGCAAAATTTACAGCTTCTATATCAACTGTGTCACGTAATCAGAATTTTAGAATGTTTTTTGTTCCCGTAAACGTTTTAAATTTCGAATTTTTAATAAACTGTTCTTAGCGAGCATTTATGTCTCTAAAGTATCACCCATGCCAAATTTTAAGTATCTGGCCTAACATTTCCAAATAAACCGTAATTTAGTACGATTTCCGTTCATTTCACCCTTGTAAATTTCGTATTTTCTAGAAACCGTTCTTAGCAAGCATTTATATCGTAGAAGTAGCAGCCATACCAAATTCCAAGCTTTTATATCAATTGTATCGCATATATCGAAATTTTAGAACTTTTTTTCTCCTGCACCACTTTTAAATTTTGAATTTTAAAAAAGAAACCTTTCTGGCCTAGATTTGACGTCTCTAAAATAACAGGCTGCAAAATTTTCAGTTTCTTGCTCTAACAGTTCCAACCAAAATGTAATTTAGAAGTTTTTAAGAATGTCTTCCGCTACACTGTAAAAAAAAAAAAAAAAAACCTGTTAAGTTACTAAAGTTTTTCTAGGAAACTGGGATTCCTAGAACTTTTTATGTCATGGGAACAACAAAAATTCGTGTAACAGATACACTTTAGCACTGTAAATCAAAAAAATCTGTAAGGTTACTAAGAATTGTTAGGAAACAGGGACGCGCAGAACTTTTTTGTAATTGCAACCCGGGTTACAGATAACATTTTAGTAAGATTACTGTAATTTTAGTAGATTGTTTTGTAAAGCTACATGTAAAGCTACAGATTTCTGTAGTTTTACAAAAACTAGTTTTGTAGATTTATATCTTTTTTGTACAGTGTACAGATAAAATTTGAGTAAGCGTACATATTTCTGTGGCTTTACATCTGTAGAATTACAGATTTTTTTTTTTTTTTTTTTTACAGTGTAGTATTTGCATCTTTAAAGTAACTACCACATCAAATTTTAAATTTCTATCCCCGACAATATCATAGAAATCGCAGTTTTAAAAGATTTTTAGCTCCTGCAACCCTTTGAGGGTTGTTCTACCGACATATAATATGGCCTATGTTGGATCAGCGATGGTCACCAATATTGTGCCACCATTATTTTTGAAATTGTTTCGGCCGTTCCAGAGATTACCCCCTACCAACAGTCAACCATTCTTTATAATACTGGTATAGATTTTTATAAAAGAGAGGAGCAGTTAAGAAGTCAAAAGCTCTTTGGTGATTTAATAATTAATAATCCGCAACCGTAAAAATCGCCAAGTTTTCTTAAAAATCTGTGAAATAATCCCAAAGAAGCTTATAGTTATCCCTCTTATTCTTTTTATTTCGGACAAACATCCAAATGCCCATTTATTACAAAAAACTACCAGAGTTTTGAACTTGGAGAGCAAGTAGTAAATTGTCAAATTGGATATCCAGATGCAGGAGAGAGGATGGAGTGAAATATTCTCTTTAACGCACCAAATTGGGCACTCCGGATTTTATGAATGGAAAAATACTGGTGGTCTGTTCCAGTTGCTTAAATGGGCGCCGACCACCCTACGTGCTAAATAGTTGCTAAGCTTGAACTTCTCGCTAACTGAACAGTTCACTGAGGAAAATGACACTTTCAAATCTGAGTAAATATATGCTTTCATTTTGTTATAAAACTTTTTGTTTCAAATATGACGACCCAATGCTTTCAATTCTGAAATACCAGAATTACTCAGTTTCAAACAAAAATTACTTTTCATTCGTTAAACGTAGTAAATTTTACCAGGGTAGTTGAATTTATTCATATTATATCATTTGTTATGATTTCGAACGAAACGCTCCTTTCAGTAATAATTTATAACATGAAATGTGGCGAACTACATTTTTATCGTGTTCGCGGAAGAACACATAAAAGCCGTCGTAATATAATCGCGAAAGCATAAATTTTATTCTTCAACCTTCGAAATCGAAGAATGGATCAGTTCGTTAAAGGAAAGACTTCACACGTCGGATTTGACAACCATCAACAATATATAAATGCAAACATCATGCATAATCTTGAGTAAACATCATAAATAAAGTGTTATGCGCTCATATTTGAGTATATACATGTTTTCAGAAATGAGTATATACATGTTTCAAACTTGAGTAATTTTGTTTCGGAGCCATTTTGACTATGCGACATACTCAGATTTCAGTATTTTTTACTCAGTTTTGAAAATGTCGTTTTTAGAGTGTTTGGTGAAATTTTCATTCTAATACACGTACAGTAATATTTGACGTAATTTATTGCCAAATTTGGCAAGGTTACCTTCTTCTATTTTTTAGTATTATGAAAATTATAATCAGCTAAAAACGGAATAAACAAAACTCTAAACACTTTACATTTTTTTAATAAACAGTAAATAACAAATAATAAATATTTTTGTAACAATTTTTTTATTACTTTTTTAATTTAATTTCAAAATATATAAGAAAGTATTTACTTTATCATATTGATAACTTTAAAAGTTATTTCCCTGGAAGAAAAAGCCTCATTCCTTATAAATGTATTGCTTTTCTTATTTTTTATGATGTTTTTAAGAGGTTTTGTACAATAAAAAGTATGCTATTCTTCTAATTTTTCATTTACAGAATACCATGAAACTGTATTGTCGGACGTATTCATCGGGGAATCTTGAAGAACTCTATCAGCCACCAATCATTATCCTGCACGGAATGGGTTTCTCTGGAATTATGTATAAGAAAATCGCTCCAATACTAGCTAAAAGGACAAAGAAAAAAGTAAGGAGCTACAACCTTTTCTATGGCAGTAATCTCAATGTGAGAAAAGTTTAAACATATAAAAATAATTTTAAAATCGAAGAAAAAAAGATCCAGATTAAATATTTCCTACTACAGTATTACGCATTTTCTGGCACAAATATATTTTTAGCTTTGATGTAACCACTTCTGAGTAGCACCCTATTTTTATTTCATCTAAAAGCATAGTTATGAACTGTAATGTATAACTAAGGACATCAGACATGAAATTTTGTTTTAAAAAAAACAGCATTACGGTATTTTCTTGCTTTTTTGGTTATTTCATCGATTCAAAAATTATGCTGTGCGAAAAACACGAGTTTGATAAAAAAAAAAATTGTGATTGATATTGATGCTACTTAAATTTAATTCGGAGTACGAAAGTATGAAAAGAACAGAGTAGATAAAGGTCATTTTTTGCCTATCGGCCATGCCACATGACATTATTTTTCTTGATTAGTATGTACAAGGTGGCTATAATTAAACTGACAGTACTCAGAGTGTTCAGCAGCGTGATCTAATTGAGAGAATGACGTCAAATTTTGTAAGAAGATTAAACAAAATGGTGGACGAAGGATTCCGCGAAAGAAAAAATTAATTCCAAAAGTGACCGATAGGGTAATATGTTGCTATGTGTAACAGAGAAGAGAGTTTTAAAAAAGACAGAATCAATACTGAAATAAAATTGCTTTTTATTTAGCACATTTAACGATTTTAGTATTGATTCTGCATTTTTTAAACTTTCTTTTCTGTTACACAGCGCCGCATATTCCCCTAGCGGTGACTTTTCGAACTAATTTTTTTTTCGCGGAATCCTTCGTCCCCGTCTTGTTTAATCTTCTTACAAAATTTGACGTCATTCTCTCAATTAAATCGCGCTACAGAACACTCTGAGTACTGGCAGTTTAATTATGGCCACCTTGTACATCTTGTCAAGTAATAAAGATAATTAGTTAAAATATGTTAACTCTTTATATAAAATTAAAAAGAATGAAATTATATATTTGTTAATTGAAATGAACTTTTTTTCCCTTAAGACTAAGCATTTACATTACTTTCATCTAATGGATCCTCACTAGACAGTCCTGTTGCAGCGTTTGAAGTGCTTGAATATATTCCATACCTAGCATTTTTACTTTTAGTGGAACTATGTCAAACATTAAGCTCGAAGCTGCTGCGGTCATCCAACGTGTTCAAAGCATCCGGTGACATCTTTTTAGCGCGCTGCCTTCTCTGCGAATTCGCGACGGTCTCCCACCCACACTCCCCGACTGCCACCGAGACGTATTTCTAAGTAGTTTTACGAATCAAAATGATTTAATCAAGAAAAAGTGCGATTCTTGTGGTAAAATTTGAAAAATTATTATTATTATTATTTTAATAATGAAAATTTTAAAACGACACTTCTCTAAAATGTTCAACATTTTGAAATATCGAGTTGGTGATAAAGTATTTGCCTAATGCAAAAAGCTCGCGCTAGATTTGCTGTTGTGCAAAAGCAGCTGAACGTAAACACGGACGGCATTGTGTTACTCAGATAAAGTAGTTTTGACTGCATGTTGTAGCTAGTGTTATATGATACACTTTTGTATGTAACCAGTGCCTGAAATGGAGTTATCACGCGAACAGCGTCGTGGAATTATGTTTTATAACCAAAAAGGTAATGTATCTGCTGTTGAATGTAATTGAAGATTATGTGATCATTTATCGCACAATGTCAACTTCCTGCGTATCGCATAAAAATGTAATCGCAAATTCAGAAACGGAGTTTTGATGTTTGAAAATTTTCCTCGACGTGGTAGATCCACTGTTGTTAATGACCATAACTGTGACAAGCACTTAAGACGATAAGAAGATCTTGATGTACAGTTTAAAAGTTTATCGTACAACAATTCTTCATGCTTTAAAGAGCATAAACCTTACCTACAAGTTCATTCGCTGGATGCCTCGTGAATTGACAAAGCATAACAAGGACGTGCGGAAGCAGACTTGTCAGAAACTGTTCCAGGTGTATCGTAAACAACTATTTTTTGATCGGAAGTTTATTTGTGAAGAAAAATGTATATATTACTACAGATTGCACAATCGCTGACAAAACGGCAGGTTTTTCTTTGTAACTGGTTTGATTATATGTACTCATGTACAGAGAGTATCTGAATTCCGATCAGACAATCGATAGTGACACGTATTGTAAGATGCTTAATAAGGTTCAGGCCGCATTAAACAAAACACGAATAAAGGAATATCGAAGAAAGACAGTTCCGTTTGATTTTGGCAATTCCACACCGCATACAAGTGTTATCACCAGCTGGAAGCTATAATAGCTGGAATGGGATATAATGACCATCCACCTTATATACCAGACATGGCCCCTTCAGATTACTCTATGTTTTCGCACCTACGACTTTATCGTCAAAACTCAATCTTCAATTCAGAAGAAGGCATTTCTGAGGACGATGCATTTCTTCAGTCGCGATCATTACAGTTCTGGCAGAAGGGCTACAGATGCCTAAATTCATTTTAAGCAAAAAGTTCGGAAATTAATATTTTCTTAATTTTTCACAAAATGAAGAGTACTGAGTCCGGTTAATAGACTAAAAAAATACTAGGAAACCGTTTACGAAAGTTACGGGCAGCAAAAAAAAAAAAAAAAAAAAAAAAAAAAAAAACGTTTGTTGCAGAAATCCTTTTCTAAACCTTTGAAATCTATTGGTTTCTGAGGTTTCTTAAGACAAAGGAAAACACTTTCGGAATCCTGGGTAACTAGTAAGAAGTTGTATTATATTTTCGTAAACCTTCTTGCTATATCAAAAAACATTTCTCTCTCTCTCTCTCTCTCTCTTTTTTCTTTTTTTTTTTTTTTTTAAGTGTAGCAATTTTCTCGTAATCGCTTACACATACAGTATAAAAATCTAGTAAAATAAAAAAAAAAAAAATATTGAAGTTTTGTCACTTAAAACATACAGATGCATTGAAAAGACAAAAACTTTAAAAAGGCATTCAAAGATTGGTATTCTGAGTCCTTTAACCCCTTCAAGGGAGGTGGCTCTTTTTCGGACCACTTAATTTTAATCCCTAAATGCCACATTGACACCAAAATATAGGAATGAAAAATTTCCTTTTATTAAGTATTCGATAACAAAAGCTTTTGCTTATTTTGAAATAAACTTGTTTATATATTCTGGTGTTATTCACTCAATTGAACATTTTGTGAATAGAAGTACCTTGCCCCTGAAAGGGTTAAAGGTAAAAAGATGGAGTAAAACGCCTTTTTCATATATTTTTAATTGCCGGATCTTTACACCAATTCGTTTGAATATAAGTATAGATGTCTAAATTCATCTTAATCAAAAATGTTGGAAATTGATATTTTCACCATTTTTTGCAGAATAAAGAGTACAGAGTCCGATTAATACTCTTGAAAAATTACTAGGAAACGTTCATGAAAATTACGGCCAGCAAAAGAAACTTTTGTTTCAGAAATGTTTCTTTAAATCTTTGAAATGTATTGGTTTCTGAGGTTTCTAGAGACAAAGGAAAATACTTTTCGGAAACGTGGAACTCGAAAAACGTTGTATTATATTACTGTAAACCATCTTGCTGTATCAAGAAATATTTATCTTTTTAGACGCGTTCGTAATTATATAAATACGTAGTATCTATAGTCGTCGTCTTCTCCATCCGTCTGTCTGTCTGTCCACATATAAGAGCGCAAAAACTACCCAACCGAATGGTTTGAAATTTAATATATATAATCGTTGAAGAATTTTGTCTAGTCATTTTAAGTTTTATGAAAATCGAATAAAAAATTAAAAAGATATTAATAAATGTTTTCTTCATTCTATTAAATCTTGATTAATTCAATGATATCCCATGATAGGAAGTGATTCTAGGTTGTCATGGTGATGACGTCATATTTAAGATGTAGTCCCATTACTATATCCGTACTACTGAATTTAATATATTATTTATAATAATCGTAAACAAATTTTGCGTTCCTGCGTAAGAGTGCAACAGCTATTGCCACCAAAATCTGAATATTTATAAAACTAATTATAATACGAATGCATCTCATTTACCACATTTGACGTACATTTTCCGTCTTGTTTTTTTAGTGTAGCAATTTCCTCGTAATCGCTTACACATACTGTAGACAAATGTTCTTTAATCTTCTAGCATATAACTGCGTACGAAAATATACAAAAACCTCTTCCGAGTTATCCACGATTCCCAAAAGCGTTCTTTATCTCTAGAAACTTCAAAAATCAATGTATTTTCGAAATTGAAAGAAACAGGTTATTTTGCTGCCACGGATTTTCAGAATTTTTTTCCGAGCAGTTTATATAGTGCTTTAATCAGTTTACTTAAGCCGGAATATCGGTTTTTAGGATGCTATCGATTCTCAATTAAACATTTTCAGCTGCGTGAGTGAAATTACGAGGGCAAGTCAGTAAGTAGGTTACAAAAGCTAAAAACAAAGAGGGAAACCAAGATACATACGTGAAAAGCATGTTATTTCTCTGTATAATCGCCATTTACAATACATTTGCCTCATTCCTTTATGAGTTTTTCAATACCTGCTGCATAAAAGTCGTTGAACTCTTTCAGTGCTGGGAGGATCCGGGCTGATTAAAACAAATCACCTAAACACTTAAAGTCCAATCCAGACATAGAGAGAAACCTGGAGGTAAAATGGAAATAATAAACAAATGATGGTAAAGGGGGGGGGGGACTTAACACCCAATTACCTAGAGTGAATTAATGTTAGCCAAATTAACCACTGTTTTACCTGTGCTCATAGTGTTAAATTAAATATGATAAATAATAAAAACATTGGGATCGTTAATGATCCTGTCTAAACTTCCGAGATAATTAAATGCTCTCAATTATCCCAATTAAGGTGGGAGACAAATGCCTCAACCATATTCCAAAGCGTTGTGAATATTTTTAAAGACGAAGTTAGCTTATGGACCGCACACCCTAGTGTGCATTCCCGGTCAAGAAAGAGCCGTCCAAAATAATTCAAGAATATAAAATTAGTCATTAACATCCCTTCCTATTTATAAACCAAACTTTTCCTGAAATAAAACTATTAAAATTAATAAAATAATTACGATTCATGGTTGTAAAAATAAATAACTAAAATTAACATATTTATTAACATTCCTATTTACAAATTAAGAAAATGTGCCATCCGACACGCTCGCACAAACGCGAGAAGAAAACACTTTGCTTTTACTTATGAAAAAATATTCAGTTCTACTATTTATAATATGACACTTGACACTTATATGTAATTGAGCATACAATACCCTTCTCGTACCATTTGTATATGCATACTAAAAGTTACATCGGAACTCGGAACAAACTATTGAAAGGAAAATACCTTGCGACATCACTTTGGTACATGAGGCACACTCAATAGGTAGTCCAGTAAGGGGCACATAAAAGATCCATAAGTTGTAAATTCACTTCGCGCACAGACCAGTATAAACCTACTGGTTTACTAACTCGCGACTCAGCCTCTAAAAATACATTAGCTCTATAAAGAACTAAATTTGTGTGGTCATACCTATTTAACTATTAGACCGGTTGATGAAACCTCGGACATCTGTCCAGGTCGGCAGAAGAGTTATAAATTGTTACCGACTAATGCTCTATTACATGTCAGAAAAACTCGAAATCGAATACCTAACTATATTGCTTAAGTAAGGATGCTTAAAATTTTCGTGTACCCTTCAGGATATATAGGGGCGATGCTCTTAGCCCCTGTGTACCTATCAGGATCAGCCCCCTGGGGCCCGCGCCCCCCTGCCTTCAACTCGCCTCCTTCTTATTCGCCAAGATTTTCTTAGGGGTCGGTCGTTCTTTTCCATAGATCCCCTCCTCCTGTTAGGGAGATCTCTAGGAGCTGCCATCTCGTGACCGTGCTGTGTGGTCCACTTTATTACGTACAATAAATCTGCTAATAAATTGTAGTTTGGCATCAACTGTCTACTCATTATTCTTGCTCGCTATTCCGGCGACAACCTAGCATCCTATAAATGCCTGCCCACTGATAAGGTTAAACTACTGGACCACCTGACTTGTCTTGTTTTTGTAAACATCTTATGTACTTTCCTCACTCCTTTGAATACATTTAAATCTATACAAATACTGAATAAAATATAGTAACAATAATAATAATACATTAATCACTCAATTTTAGTAAAAATAAAATAACAATAATAATAATTACAGTCTTTATTCTGTAAAAACGAAAGTAGAATCTGCGGGACACCCTTCGTGTCTGCGGGACACGCTTCGTGTCCAGCACTCAGCCATCTGTATACCTCATATTCAACGTTTGTATCAATCGCGAAACGTTTGCCGCCCTACAGTTTCAGCGGACCAAACAGGTGATAATCACTTGGAGCTAAGTCTGGGCTGTAAGGTGGATGTTGAAGAAGTTGCCACCGAAACTCTTCAAGCACATCCTCGAACACAGTTGCCATTTTCAAATGCAGCTATCTGCTCATATTGTACAACTTTTGTCTCATAAATTCGAAATTAACATCTTGCATTTGGATAGTTATGGATTATATATTATTATAGACCTACTGGCATATTTGGAATCAATTTACTACTAAGTTCGACCTCTCATGTTGTTTGTAACCGACTTACTAACTTTCTCTCGTATTCATGCAAGATTAGCAGAATAATGTTAATTTTAATGTTAATTCTGTTAACTTAACATGTTTGTCTGTGAAACACTTTTGTTAAACATGAAAATGTTTACTTGAGACGCGATGACATACGATAAACGTATATGCCAGATTGTGAAAACTGATTAATATACTTCAAAAACTATTAAGGAATGTTTCCGAAAATCAGTGGAAGCAAAAGAAACGTTGTTTTTATAAATGCTTCTTTACATCTCGAAAATATATTATCTTTTGATTTTTCTAAATATAAAGAACGATTTTTGAAATCGTGGGTTAATCGAAAAGGGTTATTGTTCACTTTCGTTTGTGGTTATATTAATTTTTTTTAATTAAGAAACACTTCTCTTTTTTTTACGGTGCTGATAGCTAGATAGACGAACATACAGTTCTTTTTAATGATATAAATTGAGCAAATATACGACGAATTTTTTATGTATTTTCAGTTAACATAATAATAAAAGTTTTACGTCACAGGTGTATGTTCCTGATGTACGTAACCATGGCAAAAGTCCTTGGGTGAAAGAGATGAATTACGATGTACTAACAAATGATGTGCTTGAGTTAATGCAGCAGAATGACATACCAAAAACTATTGTGATTGGAAGCAGCATGGGTGGGAGAATTGCTATGAATATTGCTCTGAAATACGTAAGTATTCGTTTTTTACTTTTATTCTATTTGCATGTTTTGCTGTTACTGTTTACAAAATTCTCATGCAAAGGTTTTCAGTTTAAAAATAAACACTTTTTACATTGAGACAGTAAATTTCTGAAAAATATTAGAATTTGGAGCGGTGCTGGCTAGTTTGGCACCCGCGGAATACCAAATTTTTTGAAAAGCAACTTTTACCGCATTTAATCACAGAAATTCTGCGATTAGATAAGACGAAAATTTCTTTGTGGAAATACCTGGTATTCCGCCAGGGGACAGCACAACCCCGATTTGGAATAGGTGCATTTTGTAGTAACCAGCATTATCCAAAAGAAAAAAAAAAAAGAAAGAAAAGAAAAGAAAAGAAAAAGAAAAATGCATAAATAATCACCCCCAAAATATATCTGTATTTCACTGAGTAGTTTCGCCATCTTTCAAAGTTTTTAGAAACAGATTATAAGGTTTAGGAATAATTTTGGAAGCATAGTTTCTTTTTTAAATTTTATTCATAAGAATGTTAGAGAAAAGTTAGTCCTTTGAAAGGCAAAATTTAAATAACAAACATAAGTAAATAGTAAATTTATTTTATTTTATTTTTATCGACTCTAAAATTCATATAACAATTAACGTTATACTTGAGAAAATAAATATAAATGTAAACATTTAAAAATATATATGTTTTCATTAAAATTCGCTAAAATGTAGAAAAAGTATTTTTTCCTTTAATGCTTTACCAAATTTGGCGATATTTTGCCAAGTTGGCCAAAATTTGGCGCTATTGGGGTAACCCTGCCATTGTTACTTTTCATCAAATACTTATTGTTGAAGCTGATACTGGTTTCTCCGTAGGAAATCAAACTATAATTGAGTAAACATTAAGTTTAAGTAGTGTTAGTTTAATTTTAAGCAGTGTTTTTGTGATTTCTTTCGAAAACGAAGGGCGCTTGGTGGCAGGACCCACCTTTGCCCTCCTTAGGCGTCCAATTTTGAAAAAATCCGAAACTCATGTTTACTAACTTTAGTTATACTATAAGCATGTCAAGTTTCAAGATTTTATTTCCATTGGTTTATGAGATATGGTGATGTTTTTTAATTTAAAATTTGCCCCCCCCCCCTTAGGGACCGTTTTTTTTTTCTTTAATGTACAATTCCTGTATTGCCATGAGGAATAAATATATATATTCCAAATTTCAAAGCTCTTTGTCAACAGGAAGTGTATAAAAAATGTGTAACAACATTTGACTTCCACATACAAACATACAAACAGAATTGTAAGTTAAAAGAAAGCATGTAAAATAATCCTCCACAAGAAAGATGCGGCTGTTTTTTTCTTCATTTTTCTTTTTTTTATTCTTATTTGGTTTCTAAAGCCTCTCTCAGATGATGTTTCTGCAGAAAGACGTGACGTCAATCCAATGAAAGTTTCCTATATTCTGGAAATATAAATAATATACTATTCACTATGTATTTACTCTCAGCTGCAAAATTGCAAAAGACTACGGAAATATCATTTAAGTAACAAATATGGAAATTCTTAATTTTGTATTCGTGAAAGTATGTTATGAAAAAATATTCCAATCCCAAACATTTACTGTGTTACAAAATATTTCGAAAATTGTTAAAGTAGGTTTGCATAATTTCACTCCACGACCTTTTCTCGACTAGTAAAGACTATTCTAAGCAGGAGATTACTAATCTAACTCTGATAGTAACCAAGTGACTTCGCGATGTATTTCCGAGATGTAACCAAGTGACTTCTCCAAGTATCCCGATGGAAAAATTTGTTGTGTTGAAGCTGAATATGCTACGAAAATTGGCCGAAAAAGTCCTTATACGTAATTTGCTACTGCAACTTACAATGTTAAAATAAATAAAACACTGAAAAATTGCAAAATCCTTCTCTTTTTTAAAACGACCATTATATTACACATATTTTTAAAGATTGACACTTCAGAAATTCGAATATATTTCATCCCCTATGGTGGTTATTGCTATTACGCGAATAGTATTTCAAATTGTTACACTTACATGCACAGTATGTAATATTTAACAGATCTTGGTACAGAAAAGGCATGTTGGATAATTATTCTGAAAATTCCCAGCTCGAATAAGGAATAAAACATGTTTAAGAAAGACCTATAAATTGGGTTTTATATCCTACTTTTAATTGCTAAAAGTGAACGATTAAAACTTTAAAAACAGTGAAAATAGATTTATTCTACTGTTTACATGTTTCGACTCTACCCGAGTCATTTTCAAAACAAATAAATAACGATATACCAAAAATGCACAATCTATGATGCAATGATTTTAAAAACCATCATTCAATTTTTTACACGTACTCTTTCATACCGGGTGTCCCAAAAATGACCGATGATTTTAAGATTCAATAACTTTCAAACGGTGACAGATATTTAAAAAAAATCTTGCAGGAGTGTTATGTAAGATGTCAGGAATTTGTATGCTGCGATTCTCAGCTTTAGTTACAAATAGCATCGACAGATGGCGCTGCAAGCAATAACCGCTAAATCCAGGCTCGATTTTTCGGCCTCTCTCTTCTTCCATGCGAAAAAAGGAGATTAAAATGTATTGAATGGATCCCGAAATACCAAAAATCGGGTCTGCACTGAGCACCTATTGCTCTCAGCGCCATCTATTGTTTGAAATTCGAAATAAATAAAGAATCACAGTAAAAAAACTCCTGGCATCTTACATAACCCACCTGCAAGAATTTTTTAAATATCTGTCACCGTTTGCAAGTTATTAAATTTTAAAATCATCGGTCATTTTTGGGACAGCCGGTATTACGCATGTTATTATTATTATTATTTTTTTTTTTTTAATTGGATGTTTATTTCTATTTTCGTAACCATTGGTAACTCGAGCCATAATTTTGGTAAGTTAAATGACGCTGTATCGTTACATATTGAATTTTTACTTGTTAGATTCTCTGTGGTTTCTCCTATCCTCTTCGGTCCCTGGGTCCCCGTACGGAGACCTCTGTTCTTTTCCTTATAAAAACTAAAATGTCCGATTTTTTTATATTTTCACATCACTTCTTAATAGCTGAATGTTTTTTGCATTCAATCAAACAAATAAATAGCAGCATCTAAGCTGATTCTCACATAAAATAAATGTTATTTTCATCTGAGTTTGCAAAATGCCTAAAAATGCCCAAAGGACAGTATGACCAAGAAAGTGAGAAATTTTCGTAAGCATTTAACTTAAATCTTTTTCCGTAAAAAATTTTGAGGATTTGCAGATTATTTACTTGTTTAAAGTTCTTAAATTTGCGAGTGGGTTAATTTAGGTTAATGGTTATTAAATTGATGTTTTTAAGGGGTTTTGTAATTTTACATCCATATTTTTTACCTAAATTACTAAGCGCCTAAAGGATCAATTTCAGAAAAGATATTTTTTCTGTCATTTTCGATGTCATTTGTTTGGGAAAAACCAATGAACAAGCATTTGTATTATTATTTTAGCTTCGGAACTGAAAAGGTTATAATTGATGGATAGTATAGACTGGAAGGAAAAATTCTCTTACTTTCCATTATAACAAAAACCATAGAGATTCTAACACATAAAATTCCATATGTAACGATGCAGCATCATTTAACTTACCAAAATTATGGCTCGAGTTACGCAATGGTTACGAAAATAGAAATAAACATCCAAGTAAATAATTTTAAAAGAAACGTGTGTAATATGAAAGAGTACTTGAAAAATTGAATGATGGCGTTTAAAATCGTTGCATCACAGATCGTGCATTTTTGGAATATCTTTGTTTTGAAAATAACTCGGATAGAGTCGAAACATGTAAACAGTCGCATAAAACTATTTTTACTATTTTTAAAGTTTAATCTTACACCTTTTAGCAATTAAAAAAACTATATTATTACAAGGTATTAATTAGTTATATATTGGTTTTATATTCTTTAAAAAAACTGTCTGAAGCTCAATTATAAATTTTAAAACATTTATTTGTTTGTATTTTCCAATTTATTATTTATTTTTTTCGTTTAGCCTCATAAAGTAGCTGCTCTTGTGGTTGAAGACATGACGCCACGCAATATTATATCAAGTGGTGCTAATGTAACACAAGTGGTACATAAGTATGTTCAAAATCTTTTGGATTTGATTCCTCCTGATACAGATTTAAACGAAGCAAAGAAGAATTTGTTTGAAAATCTAGCAGACTTTTGCTCAGTGGGTATATTTTTGACTTTTCAATCTTATATTTCAAGGCTAATTTGATTTTGTTAAAAATTTTCATTGCTAATTTAAAACAAGAATGAAAAAATGATGCATCAGGCATAAGTTATGAAACACTTTCCAACATTAACAGAATATTACTGAGAAATTTCATTTATCGCTAAAATGAAATGAAATATCTAAATAAGCAACTGAAAAAACATATAACTAAGTAAAAATCCATTTTCAGAAATTGCTGTCCGTATCCGGTGACAAATGTGAATTCTTTCATGTAGCCCTGTATCCGATTTAAAGAATTTGTACATCCCTCCCCCCTACTTTACTCAAATTTCACCAAGTTTAAAAATACATACCACTGCGGAAAACACATGCTAATCTATAGAAAACATGTTGTAGCGAACTTCAGTGATCCCATTATCTCTGAAGTATCATAAAATCCTTAAAATCAGCAAATGGTTTTTCCCCATACATCAAAATGTAATGGAATTCTTTTGTGCATGCTTGTAAACGAACCATAATGTCTTACTTATTCTATACTCCTGAGAAAACATGTTGTAGTTCATTTCAATGATTCATATTAACCTCATTATGTTTGAAATATTGTAGCATCAATAAAATGCACCGCAAACGGTTTTTCCCCTTAGACCATAATGTAACGAAATTCTTTTGTGCATCCATGTACACGAACTATAAATACAACGCACTTCATTTTCAATGCCAAACACTCTACAGTAAACTTCAATAAGATTTTAAAATTTCATGGTAATCCGAGTATATTTTCAAGAGATAGAGTGTGGACAGATGGCAGAAGGCAGACAGACAAATAGAATTTAAAAAAAAACTTTTCAACTATGTTGAAAAGTGTTAAAAAAAAAATCGACGCCTTCTGCAACGTAGCATCGAGCAGTGGCGTAGACAAGGAGAGGGTCCAAAAATAAAATAAACTCGTCGTCTTTTGCAATGTAGTATCGAGCAGTGGCGTAGACAAGGAGAGGATCCATAAATAAAATACATTAGTCGTTTTCTGCAACGTAACATCGAGCAGTGGCGTAGACAAGAAGAGGGTCCATAAATAAATTAAACTCGTCGTCTTTGGCAACGTAGTATCGAGCAGTGGCGTAGACAAGGAGGGGGTCCATAAATAAAATAAATTGGTTGTTTTCTGCAACGTAACATCGAGCAGTGGCGTAGACGAGGAGAGGGTCCATAAATAAAGTAAATTAGTCGTCTTCTGCAACGTAACATTGAGCAGTGGCGTAGACAAGGATAGGATCCATAAATAAAATAAACTCGTCGTCTTCTGCAACGTACCACCAAGCAGTGGCGTAGACAAGGAGGGGATCCATACATAAAATAAATTCGTCGTTTTCTGCAACATAGCAATGAGCAGTGGCGTAGACAAGGAGAGGGTTCATAAATAAAATAAATTCGTCGTCTTCTGCAATGTAGCATCGAGCAGCGGAGTCTATAAGGCTCAAACCTCTTCAGAAATAAAATAAAAAAGTGAAAGTATACGTTAAACAATTCAAACCAAAGTCTTTTTAACTAAAAATAGTTGTAGATTTGTTTGTTTGAACTATAAAAAGCTCATTTCTCTGATTTCTTTCTCTAAGTATAACCATTATTCCCTTTGTGACAAGCATCGCGTATGCGTGACGTATAGGGTCTCTTAAGGTGTTGGTCAGTCAAGTCTCAAATCCCCCTGGCTAATTGCTGGACAGATAATTACACCTGTTTATTTTCTATTTAATTTACATCCAAAATTGTTAATTGGTCCAAATCATCCAAGCAACCTCATAGCAAATTGGTATATAATTTTATATACCTTAGATAAATTCAAATAATACAAGTGATCGTAATTACATAATTCTAGTAGAAGAGCAACGCGAAGCATTAATAAAATTAAATCATAATTCGCGTCAAAATGTAATTATTAAATTTGAATAATTACGAATAAAATTAAGAGTTTGCGTTGTGAATTATTTAGACGAACTCTTCCACTTATGAATTAAACTAAAATTTAAGCTGTAAAAATAAATTGACACACCTTAAACATTATCAATTAAATAATTACAGAAACTTTTTAAAACTTGATTAAATATTTTATTTACATTGAACACAACTATATACAGAAATAGATAATATTATTTCAAAAAAAAGAAAGCAACACCTTTGTTTGCTTCTCATTATTTTAAGTATATTTAATCTTAAAAAAAAAGACAATATTTTCATTTACTCTAATTATTATATTTTTTTCTTTTTGCTAAAAGGATAATTCTCTTTCATTTTTAAATTACCTTAATTTTATTTAATTATTGGTTTTGTCGGATCTCAGATTACTCTCTACCATAAAATATCAGAAAAGTATATTTATAATTTTTCATATGATTTTAAGTGGTAAAAGAAAACGTTTAAAGTAGTACCTTTTTTTTTAATATACGGGATGGTGGCCTTTATTCATCAAATTCAGAGTTGTCGCGTTGCTTAGGATCATATTCATATGTCATCCGGAATTCGCTTCGTATCAGAGCGGCAACATCGGGATGGCAGGATGCATAGCTACGGACCTCTGTAGAACAATCTTCTTTATTTTAACATCAGGAAGACATCCTCAATTTGGCTTGCTTAGGCTCACTCCGATATGTACATCAGGAAGACATCCTCAATTAGGCTTGCTTAGGCTCGCTCCGATATGTACATCTCGCCCGGGCATTACTAGGGCTTTCGGGATTCATTGCACGGGCTTTTAGGAGAGCTCCTGCGTCCTCTACATCTTTTTTCAGACTCTCTTTTTCAAACCTTATTCTTCTTGCATACCAACTCCTGCAGTGGGTGGAACTATTTTTGTCTAGTCCACTGTTATTGGATGTGAGAAGATTTTTTATTATACTTCGATAGGCCTATTAGCTAACAGTCTGCAAATGGCCCCTTACATATACTTTAATATTATTATCTGCCTTAAAGTTTGGGTGGTCTGAAAAGCCATAAATTTATCCCAACACTTTTATTAAGGCCATAAATTTATTCCAACATTTTTATTATTTTACGATTTCTAATTATACACCACTTTCCATTGGCTTGTCATAAAACGACACCATGGCGTCTGGCTATTGTTGTTGTCTGAGATCCGAACTCTATTCAACATTATACATTCATTTTACAATACAACAATTTTTTAAAAATATATATTTAATATTTAAAATCAACTTAATAATTTTTGTATGAACTTACACTCCTATTTTACTTAAATATGTAAACATTATAATTTTACACTCATAATTATATTTTATAAAAAAATATTTATACAAACAGAAATAACAAATTACGCAATTTTACTTTGATTTAACCAACATGGTGCGGGAACATATCATAGTTATATGTTGCCCAGCATCTCTCCCGGTGTCAGAAAAAAAATAAATAAAACTGATTGCTGGTTTTATTTTTTTTGTAAAGCTTAAAGGAATGTACGTGTCCATATGACTGTGTATCTACACAGTTTTTGAACTAATTCTGTAAAGTTCAATTATCAATGGTTCTGGTATATTTTATAAGAAGTTCTTCTATTTTTCATAACAGAAAGTTCAACACATGATAGCATAGTTGTCTGTTGACATTCACATTTATAGAAGACCTCTGTACTGAAAATCAGACGTCTTTCTCGAAGCCTTTTTTCTTTACCACACATATGTTTAATAATTTTGTAACTTTACAGTTTAAGTGCCCAAAATACATTCAAAGCTATAATTTTGTATGAAACTAATATGCTGAAATAAACCTAATTACAAGAAAAATAATGGCATACACATTTGACATATTATTTCCATCACATACCACCTTATGACACAGTGTTTCATTTTAAACACATTTTATACTGAATAAAAGTAAATACAATGCTTGTCGTATGACATGTTATTTTTCACATAATTAATCTGATGTATTCAAATTATAATCAGAAAAATATTGTATACAAACTGGTTACATTATTTTATTTATTTATTTGTTACTTCTAACATGTATGATACGTCAACATATACAAGCTATTTCATCTCCTTTAATATATCATTAGGCAATGCTCTCCAACTTTACCCGATACGAGAAAGAGAGAAAAAAAAAAAGAAAAAGGAGGAGAGAATAAAACCAGTTTTTGAACGTCCCCGATCCTTTTGAAACGAGGGGTTGGTCAAGCTACTAATCGCTTTCTGCGAGGTGATTTGTGCTGTGACAAAATTTTACGACTTCCCAAAGGTATGTATTTAAAACCATTTCATGCTTGTAATTACCTTATTAATTAGTATAATTTCTTGATATACTTTATTCTTAACTAACTGTGCATGCCTGTATGTAATTTTAAACATAATCTATGCATAAACAGTGTATGTATTTGTATCATATCTAATGTAAACCTTCTGCTTTTTTTTATTATTTTGCAGGGGAAAAATGGCGATTCTAGCATTTGAATTCTCCTGCCTCATACTGCGACTGAAGCGAGCTTGGCTTTTTATGCTGTCAGGTTCAAATCTAAACCAAATTGCCTTTCAGGATTTAAGCAAAAAAATGCCTATAATTTTCTTTAACAGATTACATTGTATATTTTTAGACCTTTCTAACAAACACAAATTTTGATTCATGATATTGTTTACTATTAAAATGTAAACAACACGGAAAAACGACTTCTACAGCCTCTCAAAATGCAAAATATGCATTACGCTGACCTTAAAAATGCACCTTCATTTAATACTATTAAATAGTGTTGTCAGAAAATACCATTGACGAAGAAGAGAACAATTTTTTTTGTCTTTAATTATTATTTATTTAGCCAACAATTCTATCTTAAAAGATTGTTAAATTTTCATATTTATTTATTTACTGAATGAAATAAAAATTTATTTATTCAAAATTTTATTTATCATTAACATTCCGTATGTGAATTCTACTGTCTAAACTTTAATGATATGTTTAAAAATAAAAGATAATAAATTATTATTATTAATCAAACATTAATAATTATTATTTAATTATAAAAAAAATGTACTTAATACACTTGTATAATTTAAAAAAAAAAAAAGCAAAAGATAATTACTACGTAACATCGTATGCAGCCATCTATGAGTACCCGGCCGGACCAAAGAACTTCTGCCAGCAGAAAAAATCTTTGTATACTCACAAACAACCACATCCAATTTTTTTATAGATCAAGTTTTTAAAATAATTACTGTACGTACTATAAAAAAAAATAAGTAAATAAATTTATTAAGCCATACTACATATTTTAATAAAAATAAGGCCAATACATATAAATATATTTATTTATTTATTTTGTTTCCTTATGTTAAATTGGCCAAATTATATAAAAAAAAATTTATGAACTCACACACTCAAATTTATCAATACTATGTATATTTATATGTGTTAAATTTAGAATTGCATTTAATTCTAAGGGAAAGTAAAGAGAAAAAAAAATGCCTAAATTCTAAAATAACATAAATTTATAAAATATTTTATTTAAAAAAAAAATCTAATTTCTAGCTGATTTCAGCAAGATGTCATTTAATATTTATATTAAATAATTTTGCTAATACATTTTATTAATTATTAAATTTGCATATTTTTATATATACAATAAAAATATAATAGTCTTACATAAAATTTTACACTACAACAATGTTATTAATTAATTTAACTTGAATTTAAGCCTACTTTAATTCTAATTGAATACCGTTAATAAAAGTAAATTAGCTTATCAAGTTAAATATAATATAAACTATGTTTGTCTAATGTTAATTTTGCTGAAAATTCCATAAATTTTAACTGTAAATGCTAATCGCTATACCTTTTGTTATTTATTTTGAAAACACCACCAACTTATATTTTTATTTATTATTTTTATTATTAAATCTAGGAACTATACACTGAGCTAGACACTCCATAAATGTGTAAAACCTAAAAATCAAAAGTTTTCCTAAATAAAACTCAAAATGCTGCTTTTTACAATATAATATTACTAATTTTATTGTTTCTGAGCATAACATCTAGTAATTATACCATACTTAATTTTTTCTTCGATTCCTTTTTCAGCCAAGAATCCTGAAATTAATGCCTAAGTGATGACTATATATTGATGTATTGATAAATAATTTTTCTACAAATATTTTGTTGGTGTTGGTGCATACCCAGCCGTAGGCCAAAATTGCACCCTATACAGAAAGCCTTTGGTGAGAAAATTTTAATTTTACTTCAATTATTTATTTGTGTAATTTTTTTACAATAATTTTGTGTGCAATCATATTGAAATAACTTGCCTTGTCCATTGTTATACATATATATGTTTTTTAAAAACCAATGTGCTACACCAAAATCCTTTTTTTAATTTTTTTATAACACTTTTGTTCATAAAACTTATCCCTGCTGTCTAAATTCTAGACTTTAGCATATAAGTTGTAATTGAACTACCGGAATAAATCTTAGTACTTTTTGTATATTTTATTATATTTAGGCTTATAGCTGACCGCTATCCTAATATAAAGTGCACTAATAATTTATTCCTTGTCAACCATATATTTATATAAGAAAAAAATATATATATGAGTATGTTATAAAGCTGTTCTAACTACCCTGAACCTAATAGCTTACCCCTACTTATTTTAAAGAGTAATTCTGAAATTCTGTCATCTAAATTGTAAGGCTATTAGCAAAGGCTACCCTTATAGAAGACAGAAAAAAGTCTCTTTTTTTTTTTTTTTTTTTGAAAATTACTCCAACATTATTCACTATTAAATTAATTAAGTTTTAATGTTATTTGGCTTTGTTAAGATTTTATATTTTCTAATTCATATTCGAAAAGAAAAAAAAATATATAACTTTTGCCTGGAGAGAAATATTTCACTGCTCCATTGAAGTTTTGTGAAGCACATTTCATAATTTTATAAGTATGTTTTCGGGTGCGCCCTGCACATTTGCTCAATATTGTAACCCTGAGACAAATTGGCGTTCCCATGTTCCTATCCTTTCTTATTATTATTTTGAATTTTAAAAAGGCAAGTTATTAATTTTGTTTCAATTTTTTTTACCTAAAAGAGAAAAATTTATTTTTAAATTTTGAAAATTTTGAAATTTTGAAATTCGATTAATTATGTATTTTGTTTTATTTTTAATACCAATTCATATCCCTTACTTGTCCCTTTGATCATCAGTTTTACCCTTTTTATTATACTTTTTCGGATACTTTTGAGCATTCTCTTTTAAATTCTCATTTTTATCCTCATTTGGATAATAACTGGCATGACTCTGAGGTTGACTATTCCTATATGGCACATGCTGAGGGAAGTAATTTGGTGGGGGTGGGGGATATGGAGAATATCCATAGTAACCACCTGTGGGTGCATAAGATTGAAAATGCCACTGCTGGTTTGGGTTAACAAATCTAGGATTAAAATTCGCTCTCGGTTGATACTGTCCATTATAAGAGTACCTTTTATTAAAATGCCGACCTGCGAAATCTCTGCTATCCTTATATGTATTTTTATTATCATTTTTGTACCAGCACGTTTCTAAAGTATGCGATTTTTTTTTACATAATTCGCACCATCTGCTTGATGCAGTGTCTTTTGTTTTAACTTTCAAGTTGTTTATTTAAAATATGTTTTGCGTCCCCAGTAATTTTAGCCTTTAAAATTAATAATTTAGTTTCTTCCTGTATATCTGTCGAATTCAAAATATTATCAAATTCCTCTAAGAAAAATATAATGTTTTTGTTCTTTTTATTGTCAAATGGTGACACTAACTTAATACGTGTATCTATATCCAGCGTCTGAGTCATTTTTAACAAATATTAGTAATCAATGTATACTTTTTCAAAATATCAATTCAAAATAGATCCTATACCTCTTAAAATAATATTTTGCATCTCATACTATTTTCTCTATATTACAACATATGTATGAAAATATTCTAAATTGCATAAATACATAAAAACAACAGCACTAAAATTAAAAAAAAAATTTCTTAGGAGATGAAGTTGTTTTGTAGATTATTCTTTTACACCCATAAATACCCCTAAAATATTTATAATACACGTATATATAAAAAACAACATAATTTCATTTAACAGAAAAATATCTGTCTTTTTCTACAGAAAAAACAATCTTATTTTTTTTTGTGAATATTGTACTACTACTTCGTAGTACGACTCATAAATTTTCTTTTGTATCAAGGTGATACAATTTCAAAAATCATGATCTATTGACATTTCAATCATTTTTATACCAGACATATTATCAAATTTTACTTATTATTCTTATTATTATTATTTATACAGTATAATAAAAAAAAAATTATTTTTACAAATGTGTCATCCGTGATGTGAATGCCATTATTTCTCAATGGTAACTGAGATCCAACCAAAAGAGGAAAGAGAGAAAAAAAAAATTATAATTCCTAAATTTACCTATTATAAATCCCAGAATTATTTTTTTCATTTCCTTTTTTTTTTTTTTTTTTTTTTTTTTTTTTGCTAACATATATTATTCATTTTATTTATATAAAATTATTATATGTGTGTCATTATTGTTACAATAATAAAATTAATTTTAATAAAATTTTAATCAATTAAACTTACATACCTACAATATCTTTAAAATTTTGACATTAAAATAATACTTAAATTTATTTTCCTTTATTATTATTATTATTATTATTATTATTATTTCTAATGACCTCAGATGAACGTTCCTGAGTCATAGCACCATTTTAACTATGAAGGAGGGGATGCTGGACAGATAATTACACCTGTTTATTTTCTATTTAATTTACATCCAAAATTGTTAATTGGTCCAAATCATCCAAGCAACCTCATAGCAAATTGGTATATAATTTTATATACCTTAGATAAATTCAAATAATACAAGTGATCGTAATTACATAATTCTAGTAGAAGAGCAACGCGAAGCATTAATAAAATTAAATCATAATTCGCGTCAAAATGTAATTATTAAATTTGAATAATTACGAATAAAATTAAGAGTTTGCGTTGTGAATTATTTAGACGAACTCTTCCACTTATGAATTAAACTAAAATTTAAGCTGTAAAAATAAATTGACACACCTTAAACATTATCAATTAAATAATTACAGAAACTTTTTAAAACTTGATTAAATATTTTATTTACATTGAACACAACTATATACAGAAATAGATAATATTATTTCAAAAAAAAAAGAAAGCAACACCTTTGTTTGCTTCTCATTATTTTAAGTATATTTAATCTTTAAAAAAAAGACAATATTTTCATTTACTCTAATTATTATATTTTTTTCTTTTTGCTAAAAGGATAATTCTCTTTCATTTTTAAATTACCTTAATTATATTTAATTATTGGTTTTGTCGGATCTCAGATTACTCTCTACCATAAAATATCAGAAAAGTATATTTATAATTTTTCATATGATTTTAAGTGGTAAAAGAAAACGTTTAAAGTAGTACCTTTTTTTTTAATATACGGGATGGTGGCCTTTATTCATCAAATTCAGAGTTGTCGCGTTGCTTAGGATCATATTCATATGTCATCCGGAATTCGCTTCGTATCAGAGCGGCAACATCGGGATGGCAGAATGCATAGCTACGGACCTCTGTAGAACAATCTTCTTTATTTTAACATCAGGAAGACATCCTCAATTTGGCTTTCTTAGGCTCACTCCGATATGTACATCAGGAAGACATCCTCAATTAGGCTTGCTTAGGCTCGCTCCGATATGTACATCTCGCCTGGGCATTACTAGGGCTTTCGGGATTCATTGCACGGGCTTTTAGGAGAGCTCCTGCGTCCTCTACATCTTTTTTCAGACTCTCTTTTTCAAACCTTATTCTTCTTGCATACCAACTCCTGCAGTGGGTGGAACTATTTTTGTCTAGTCCACTGTTATTGGATGTGAGAAGATTTTTTATTATACTTCGATAGGCCTATTAGCTAACAGTCTGCAAATGGCCCCTTACATATACTTTAATATTATTATCTGCCTTAAAGTTTGGGTGGTCTGAAAAGCCATAAATTTATCCCAACACTTTTATTAAGGCCATAAATTTATTCCAACATTTTTATTATTTTACGATTTCTAATTATACACCACTTTCCATTCGCTTGTCATAAAACGACACCGTGGCGTCTGGCTATTGTTGTTGTCTGAGATCCGAACTCTATTCAACATTATACATTCATTTTACAATACAACAATTTTTTAAAAATATATATTTAATATTTAAAATCAACTTAATAATTTTTGTATGAACTTACACTCCTATTTTACTTAAATATGTAAACATTATAATTTTACACTCATAATTATATTTTATAAAAAAATATTTATACAAACAGAAATAACAAATTACGCAATTTTACTTTGATTTAACCAACATGGTGCGGGAACATATCATAGTTATATGTTGCCCAGCACTAATGTTAAACCTAAGGACGCGGAATGTATTTTTAATAAATTAATATTTTTAAATTATTTTAACTGTGTACTCTTTTAAAGGATGTCTCTTTCTTTTTTAGTTGTCAAAATATTTCTAAAATATATACTTAATTTTATTTGAAGTGTTAAAATTTATTCACAGCTCATCAGATTTTCACACATAAAATATTAAATTAATCATGCATTTTAGAAATATTTTTAAATAAAAAAAAAGGAAAGAGCCTTTAAAAAGGGTACACAGAAAAAATAAGTTACAAATATTAATTTCCTAGGAAGATATCTTAAAAATAATAATGCATTACACGCCAATAAGTTTAACATTAGCAAAGGGAATTTGAAATCTCATTGACCAAACATCCTTTATATTTCTAACCAGTTTTTTAATAGAAAATTTCGCCTTATTTATTCACATAATTTCTGCTTCAGCAAACCGGTGATGACTTACCACCCATTTATTCTAATCACCAATCCAGCTTCTTGAAATTATTTTCTAATACAGTTGTAAAAAGCTTAGTCGAAATGGTGTCTCCTTGTCTAACTGCTGTCCCAAGCTTGATTTTTCCTTTTCCTCTGTTAAAATGGATAGTTAGTGTTGATTTCTTGTAAATCTTTATAATACTGATGAAAGGTTTGATTACACCGAGGTCCTCCTAAGATTTTTCTACTGCTGATGTTTAAAACGTTTGTGAAAATTTTATAAAACACTATGACTATAATCTGATAGGATGGTAGTTTTTAATGCTTTCCTTCTCCTCTTTCTAGTAAAGTATCACCATCACAGCATTATTCCAGTCTTCTGGTATATCTGACTGCAATAGACTCTTGGAGGGCAGTGTGGCTAGCAGTTTTGCACATTCTTCTCCTGCTTCTTTGATCAGATCAATGTTGATTCCATCTTTGCCAAGATATTTAACTTTTTTCTTACATCTAATCGCTTGTAAAACTTCATCTGCCGTCACTGGAATTACCTCTTTAGTTTTTGTTGAGTTTTTCCTCTGAAGTGATGGGTTGCCTTCTCTTTGATTTTCACATTTATATAGAACGTTATAGAATTTTTCGAAAGTAGTTACAATTTCCTTATTGATTTTGGTGAATATTCCATCTACCCTCTTCAGTAGACAAATATATTTTTTGCCAACGCACAGTTTACGCTTAAATGATTTTAAACTTTTGTTATTTTCTAGAACTTTCTTGAAAAGATCCAAATTATATTTTCTGATACCTTCTGTAACGCACATTCTTATCGTTTTACACCATTCTGCATATTCAACTTTTGATTTGGATCGAGGGGTTTTTTCGGTTTAAATTCTCTACGTTTCTAAATAAACCTTCTTGTTTCTTCTGTTATTTTCTTTGTCTGCATTAATTGTACCTTACCGATTATCTGCTTTACAATTTCTTGAAGAATGTTAATTAGTTTCTTGTTCACTACTTTATCACATTGCTCTTCAACCAAAAATTGACTACCATACTTCCAAACGGTTTTAACTTCTAAATAAAATCCTTTATGCTTCTGATGACTTATAATATCGACTAATTTCTTGGGGTGTTGTAAAAGCTTCATTCTTGCCACTTTGTATTTAAAATAATTTTGCAGCTAACCAACCTGTGATCCCTTACTGTATTGAAGTTATTAAGAACGCTGCAATCCTGAATAAGATGCTTTCTGTTTGTGATGAAGTAGTCGATTTCGCTCGTTGCTCCAGTTACATTTCTCCATGTCCGTTTTGTTTGTGGCTTTTCTCTGAAAAATGAATGCTGATGATGAAATGAATTTTCCTGAATATGCATCTGCTCTCATTGTGCATGCAAACTCAATCAATCTGTCTAGTTTCGCACTGCATCCCATACACATGATTTTATAGTGAAAACTGGCTTTTCTCTTTTACTTCAATTATAGCATTCCAGTCTCCCACAATTAATTTGATGTAGCATTTTCCCTTCTGACTCATTAAATTTACTTCTTTGTAGAAATCCTCAACTTCTTCACCAGTGTTGGTCATTGTTAGTGCATTAGATAATTTACATCTTGTATCTTCTTGACATTTGTATAACTATTCTTGCAAATATGCCCGGTGCGCTATTGCATCTTTTATGAAACAGGAAATCTTACACCACTTGTTTTTTCCACTTCTGTACCTATGTAGTTACGGTACGTGTCCGCTGGCAAGATCAATCTTCTTTAAAAAGGTAAATATCTTTTCTTATTACTTTACATAAAACTAGGATTTAATTGTTTCTTTCTAATTCGTCTTCGAGTTTGTGTAAGCGATTTTCCGAAGATAGGGATCGTTTGGTATATATAACCAAGGTCATTAACTTATGGAATCCAAGCCGATCCCGGTTATTATTTGTATCCCCTGTCTTCATATCTTTCTAATGACTGCCGTAACCAGGGACACGCAGGCCGCCGAACATGGAGGGCACTGATTTGATTGGTGAATTCATTCTAAAATAAGTGGGCAGTGGCAAAATTCCTTCATGTTGACAAAGCGGGTTGGTGGAAGACCACCCGCGTTAGTTCGCCATGAAAAGGATACTAACAGGCTGCACCGATGGAACAGTCGATTCCTTTAAGTCCTCTTCGAAGACAATTAAGTCTTTGCGGTCGTATATCTACTCTCAGCCACCAAAGTTTTTTACCGTTCTAGTCGTATGTCTGCTCTCAGCCACCAAAGATTTTTTACCGTTCCAGTCGTATGTCTGCTCTCAGCCACCACAGCTTTTTTACCGTTCCAGTCATATGTCTGTTCTCAGTCACCATAGCTTTTTTATCGTTCCAGTCGTATGTCTGCTCTCAGCCACCAAAGCTTTTTTACCGTCCCAGTCGTATGTCTGCTCTCAGCCACCACAGCTTTTTTACCGTTCCAGTCGTATGTCTATTCTCAGTCACAATAGCTTTTTTACCGTTCCAGTCGTTTGTCTGCTCTCAGCCACCACAGTTGTTTTTTTTTTTTTTACCGTTCCAGTCGTATGTCTGCTCTCAGCCACCACAACAAAGAACCATGCTGATCTTATGTTATATTAAATCGACACGCTTCAGAGATATGTCGAATTCAAAATAATATTTTGCAAATTGTGTTTAAGTGTAATTAGGGATTTTCGCTTCTTAAAATATTTTTTTAAATAATAATCTAAAATGGAAAAAAGATTGTTACCGAAAGAAGTGTACTGTCAAATTGAAAGTAGTTTAAACTATAGTTGAATGTGCCAATCCCGAAACTTTCTTCCATCTCATATATTTTAATATTTAAAAATGTTGTTACAGATGTCAATATTTCATTTTTATTAGTTCAATACTACATCAACTTTGACTTTCATCTTAAATTTCTGCTCCAGTCAATTAATCGGAGTAAAAACGAGTTAATCTCGATCATGATATTTATTAAAAGCACGAATAGTCGCGAATAGTCGGCTTATCAGGATGGGAAGTTCCCCTCGACTCACGAGCCACTGGTGTACAATAGAACTACGAAAAATTAAGAAGATTACGCAAAAATCGCTATTACAGCGCCCCCTCCCGGCGGAATTTTTCCACATTCAGGGAGGACCTTCTTGCCATGGCCAAAATCATATACAAAAAATTTGGTTCAATTCTATGCATAACTTCATATACTTTTCGAAGGTACAATATTAAAAATGGCACAAAAATCACTATTACAGCGCCCCTACCGGGGGATTTTTTCCACATTAAGGAAGGACCTGCTTGCCACAGCCAAGAACTTAAATAAAAAATTTGGTTCAATTCTATGCATATCTTCATACACTTTTCGATGGTACAATATTCAAAATCGCATAAAAATCGCTATTATAGCGCCCCCTTCCGGCAGATTTTTTCCAAATTAAGGGAGGACCTGCTTGCTATAGCCAGAAACTTAAAAAAAAACTTTGGGTCAACTCTATGCATAACTTCATACACTTTTCGGTGGTACAATATTCAAAATGGCACAAAAATCGCTATTATAGCGCCCCCTACCGGCGATGTTTTTTCAAATTAAGGAAGAACCTGCTTGCCATAACTGAAAACTTTAAAAAAATTTCGTTAAAAAAATTTCGTATGCATAACTTCATACACTTTTTGATGGTACAATGGCGACAGACATACGGACACACGGACAGACAGACATTTTCTATAAACATGCTTTTTTGGGATATCTGACCCCTAAAACGTATAAATCCGTCGAAAACCGGAAGTCGAAAAAATTTCGATCACAATACTGTATTCTATTGAAGACAGAAGAAAGTAAAAATATAAGACATAAGATGTAAAGAGTAAAAATTGTTCTGTGTGTTCAAACAGAAAAATTAAGGGCTACCTATTGGAGACTACTTTGAAAGATACAACACGATGGAGAACTATAAAATATAATTTTTACATAAAATTAAGACACATTGTATTACGTATATCTAAAGTTAAAACAAGAATTAATAAATTTTGCTTTTCCCTCACAATCTTGCATATTATGTATTACTGTTCGTTCAACGAAAATTAATTCTCGACCAGCATGACACATATGTATAAACTTAATACAACCGCAAAGGGTTTAAAAACCTTCTCTTAGTTAACAAGCCGAGACCATTATTTATAGTAGACATTATTTCTTATCATTTGGTACCATTCTTCTTCCATTACCGTAAACTGTGCTCAAAATAACATGCGGTAGTGGGTTTCGTTTTTTTTTTTTTTTTTTCCTACGGAACGGCACATTATTATTATTATTGATAATTGAAAAAAGTGATTACTTTGAAATATAATTTTCTAAAAAAAAAATGTTTTATTATTTAGCTTTTGGTGGACAAGGAAAAGGCGATATCAAACTATGACCCTGATTTCATTCCATTAGTTAAAGAAGGAAACAGATTTAGACTGGAATGTAATATAGATGTTGTGGCAGGTATGCTGGAAAATGACGCTTTAGTTCAAAACCTTCCCGATATAGGTGCCACTTTCGATGGCGATGCCTTATTCCTTTATGGGAGTAAAGGATTTTTCAATCTGTAAGTAATTCTTAATGTTTCATCTTATATTCAAAATGAAATTATGAATTATTTTTCTATATAAGAAAAATGTAGTAGAACAGCCGTGATTTTTTTTTTCATTAATTAATGAAAAAAATTGCATATACATTAAATCATTGTTTCTCAAACCTTAATAATTCTACGACAGACCATATTTTTTAAAATTCAAAATTAACAGGATATAGAAGCTTGTGTGTGTGGTATTTTTGTTACAGAAGAAGAGTTGTCTAAATAACAAAATAATTAATAGATAGTATCATTTATTAATTTAACAAAAATTACCTAAATTTTATTAATTCCTAAAAAACTATTTGAGCGTTTACTTTTGGTTCCCTTCTTTAATGAATATTCTAGTTTTCATAAGTGGGCAAAATTAGCTATATTTTATGTTTAATAATAAGAAAATAAGTTTGCCTGTCTGTCTGAAAAGACCCTTGTACGCAGAAATTTAGAGTTGGGTACTGTAGGGCCTTATCCTGCATGAATAGTACAGCCACAAGATTTTTTTTTTTTTTTTTTTTTTTTTAGATCAGTCTATTCATCTATACTAAATAAATAAATCTATAGAACAATTTCCTTTTGAAATTCTTAAGTTTTATTTTAATTTGAAAAAATTGTCAAAAATGGTCCAAATTCAGCGAATGGACACCTAAATTGGACCCCCAGTCTCCTAAATTGGATAAAAGAATATTAGGCTGTTTTAATGAGTAGGGAATATAACTAATTTTATTAAATTCAAAATTTGGGATCAATGAAACAATCAAACAAAACAACAACAATGAAATGTAATGAAATCAAATGTCTGAAAGTAAGAGTAATTGTTTTAAATCAAAATGTATTCAAAATATAAATCAAAGTTATAAGTAATTAATATTAAAATTATGGAACTAATTGCCAGTTACTTAAATATCATCTAGGAAGTAATGCAAGGCTTGCTCATGAATTTCTATTGTTCATTTTTTATCGCAGCAGACACACAAATTAGTCAAAACCAACCATCACTATCTTGATTTTTCTTTTTTGATTATGAATTATTATACATTTGTTTTACAACAAAAGTTTTCTTTACCTTATGTCTGTAGTTCTTTCCTTCCATTATTTTCTTTCCAATTGAATAACGCCTCATTTAAAGAAGAAATAACCTAAGCATACGAAAGCCAGGTAACAAAAAATCATTTTATATGCAATGTACTCTTAACCAGACATGTTACTTCTTGTTCATGTATTCATGTCACACCTTAACACTCTAATGATCACGGCTCAAGGTCTAATGCTCACCCATTCCTACCTCCACCGAGTTTTTTTTATTAAAAAAGATTATAAAATAGTTTTAAATCTATTAATACAGCTTTTTTCAGTTGAAGAATAAACTGGAATATACTAACAGCTTTAGCATCGCGAAATTTTAAAATAATTGTCAACTACTTTTTTTTTTTTTTTTTTTTTTTTTTTTTTTAGTAACATAGGTTCCAAAATCACCGCGCTATACAGGTTTCTAAATTCGGTAACATAAAAGACAAAATTTGAAGCGAAATATACAAACGAAAAAAGATGCACATATGGTTAATGTATCTAATATTTCATTTATTAATCGAATAAAAGTGCCAAATAAACTTTTAAATTAATTATTTATATATTTTCAAAGAAAAAAAAAAAGCTACCTAGCTCGTTATACAAAGAATGGTTGTTTGGCCCATACATATATGTATATTTTTCCATGAAAATAATTGTCTATTAATGTTTATAATGTTTCTTTCCAGGGATAGAGATCCATCCATTAAGAAACTATTTCCTAAAGCCATAGTAAAAAGGATAGAAGGTGCTTCTCACTTAATTCACTTTGATTCGCCAGAAGAATATACAAACATCGTAACGAACTTTCTTCTGCATAGAAATCTTCCACAATCCAAATACTAGATATTCATTTCGTGGAAAGTAACATTTAAGTACGTCAGGTGCATGCATTCCAAGAAGTGATGTGGAATTGTTTTTATGTACCAAATATTATAATGCAAGAGCTTGTTCAGCTAGAAAAAAACGTAAAACCTGTGGAAAATCGGCTAAAGGATAATGGTTGTTTTGCCTGTGCACTTTAGCTGCCGAATGACCGCTGGCTTCCACATGTATTTTCTGCCAGAAACGTATTGATGCTGCCGACAGCCCTTTCAAGTCTTTCCTTTCTGGCTGAAAAGCTGAACGACCTATCACCATTATTCTATGCTTTCTTCGTTCGTATGAACTGTGACCTCGTCCGTCTACCACGTTCAGAGTAGATTATTTACGCCAACTTAACAGAGCTTTTTCATGCGGGATCAGATTAAGGCATGAACACACGGGGCACAGGCCCAAGACATGGAGTACTACTACCTTAAAATGGACTTATTTAAACGCATATTTTCTGTCATAAACAAGACAAAAATTACTATTTGGAAATAGCGATGAATGTGTGTCCTAATTTCTAAAAGTTCTTACTCGTAATCGTACTCTGTTTCAAGTTGCAGTACCAGAACTTTTGGTCCATTTAGCCATCTGAGATCGTTTTTAGATTCAGCTAAGCTGGTTTGTGGGTTTCAGCTGGCGTAACTAAAGTAGTCTGACCATAAAGTAGACATATTATGAACACAACATACTCATATTTCACCGCCGATATGGATTTTAGACGCTCGTAGTTCCAAAATGGACAATATTTTACTGTCAGGTAAGGGAAGAGTTACCAATACAGACGTGGTGCGCTAACACAATCTGAATAATTACCCTAGTACAATCTCAACACGAGATCGCTGATCCACTGCGAATTTCATAAGAAAAAGCACTAAAAATATTTAAAATTTTTACTACCAAAAGTACCTCAGTCCTAAAAACATTTTACGTTTCCAAAATTGTGCCGGCTGTGCAATTGCACATGCTGAACATACCTGAATATCTCTCTGGGTGTAAGGAACATACGAACACACACTGCTTTTTATTTATATAGCTTACGTAAAGGGAAAACTAGTGACAGCCAACGTAAGGTCGTGACTTTTAACGTTAAATTTATGGCCCTTATGCTCAATAATTATTCAAAAAACATGATTTTTATCTTTTTTACGCGAACCATTACGGCCATGGCATCTGTCACAGTGGTAGAATGAGATGGTCATCGGATGAATGGTTTAGAAGGAGTAAAGTTACAAACATACCATTGGGATAGATGCGCATAAGAGTTTCACTCGCTCAGCTCAATTATTTTTTTTTTACATCAGCAATAGCACTTTCTGGTATTATACTTAACTCATTGCATATGAAATATGTACTAATCACAAATTTATTCATAAGGTGGAAAAATTTAAAGAGTACAGATTTAGATATATTAAAACCACTGTATAATGAATATATAATCTAATCTGTCATGAAAACCATATATTTATATATTTATTTATATTTAAATATAAGAAATTTAGGGTGATTTTATAATTTTTTATGTCTGACTTTGCAGTGGCGTAGCAATTCAACAATCCTAGGAGGGGCTAAAGTAGTCATTTCCAAATAAATTGAACAATTACGATTATCATTAATTAATCAAATATTATGGGAATAATGAAATTGTCCAAATTTAATTATTAATGCCTTTATCACGAATTAAACATCTTAATTAGTTCACGTAAAAGATTTGATATAAACAGATATTAGAGAGAGTTACGATTATCAAGTTATGAAACTACAGTTCAGGAATTCTGAGCCCCTCTAATATAATAAAAAAATGAAAATAAACAGTCTTAGAACATCAGTGCATGTAATCATACTTCCAGTTACAATTAATAAAAAATAAATCTTCTGAAACTACTTTGCAATCTTATTTGCAGTAGTACTAATATAAAAGAAATTAAACTGCAGCTTGAAAATTTCAAGACACTGAGTAAAATTAATTCAAAATAAAAATACAAGACTAGAAGAGCTGACACAGCTCTTTGGTTTACATATTTACTAGCTATAAATGTAATTAAAGTTTATAGCATTCTTTTATGCACCGAGTTGTTTTTAAGAGACGAATTATGAAACATTGAATACAGAAAGTAAGTCTTCGGAGCAACTCATATGACAAAATTATCTTTATCTGGATGGTCAGGGGTCTTAATTCCCATAAGCCCCTGCCGCGTTGCAAAATGTTACAATTCAGAAACCGTCGAATGAAGACTTGTAATGTAGTTTATGTGACTATAAATAGTTTTCAGCGTGAATAAAAATTACATATATAAACCTGTTTCTGATCCATTTTACTTATAAAATCTTTTTTTTTCTTTTTTTCTTTTTTTTTTTTTTTTTTTTTTTTTTCATGCTCTAAAATATTTTTCTCTTTTTCAGAAAATTTTAGCTTTATGAGTTATACCACTTTTTGTGTAGAAAAAAGGAGATATCTCATTTAAATTCGTGGGGATGTCGAAAATTAAGTTTTCCTGGACTACTACGGCCAGGGCTGTTATTCAAGACAAGAACAGTTTGCAGACATAACGAAGCAAACTTTGTAATGATTTAAAAGTATAAGAAACTGGTAGCGATGAGCCGATAAATGACAGATTAACTTAGAAACAATACAAAATCAATTTATTCAAAAATTAGCTCGAATTTTACCTGCGTTATTTCAGATATCTTCAGTGATCTGTGTTACAAAAAAAATTTTGATACAATCAGCCGTTGATGGAAAAATTCCATGAGATAAAAAATAAATATGTTTATCCAGTCATTTATTTAAATGTTCATAAGGTGATTAAATCAAATAATCACCCAAAACGAGACAGTCTAGCGCTGTTCGATGAAATAGGGATCAGAACCTCTAGAGGATCGGGACTGGACTGTAGAACAACAGAGTGTATCAACAAGACCACTCCAAAACCCCATCTACAGGAGGTGACTAAAATCAACCTCCTAATCAAAATCACTGTATACATTTTCTGAGTCTTTACAGTTCCCTTTTAGGGATTTAAAACCTCCCTGTTCAATCCTATTGTTTTTATAGGTCCACAGAGTTGACCTGATTTGTTTTAGGTGGGCACTAAGGATTATTTCCAGCATCTGCGATGGCTCTATCCACTGGTACCTCTGCAGCCATCAAGAGTTTGGCCAATTTGTCCCTTTTGCAATTTTTTCAGACTTAGACAGACTACTGCCAGATTACTATATTCTGTTATTTTGCTTTCTTTAGGTATGCCGCTTTTTTTGTCATTTCCCGTGAGAATCTAAAAGATCTATACTTTGCTTTGTCAACTAAGGTAACGCAGTGGAGTTATATCCAGGGTTGGTAAAAAACCCGTTTTTTTTTCAAAAAACACAAAAAACCTGTTTTTTTTTGTTTAAACCAGGTTTTTTTAAATACATTTTCCTATTACATATACATGCATATTTATTGATAAAAATAAAGATTGATGGATATATAAGTAATATAACTTCATCTAAAAATAATTTAAATTAAATAATTGTAATCAATTATGTAGAAAATTGAAATCATTTAAAATATAAACATTTTTAGTAAAAGCCATGTCTTATGTTCCATGAATAAAATGCTCTACATAGTGTAACATTGATACTTTGAAAATCTTAACCCGGGAGAACTCGCTAGTGAGAATGCCCAATTGCTTTTCTTTTACTTTACATTCATATAATATCAACTTTTTTTGGTTGGCTTAGTACTTTATTCACAAAAGAGGTAAAATAATTGAAATAACATTTTGAAATTTTAATTAAAATGAAAAATGGTTTAAATAAGAGTCTTTAAAAAGTACGACTGTGAGAGAAAATCTCATGCAGCGAGTTCTCCCGGGTTAATAAACAATCTTTTGATTACTAGTACTGTAAATAAATATATGGTGTAGTTTCATAAATATAATGTACTTTCCCATGGCTATTCAAAATAATTTCTTTGAAATATTCGCAATCTGAGATATATGATTTTTCTGTTAGAACAAACACTACATGAACAATTATTATCTTTTATTGAAAGTAAAGCTTTTTATAAAGAATTCCTGGAATGATTTGAATTTAGCAGTAGAGTCTTTACACGTTTCAAGAAGTATTGTATATTGTGTCATTTGACACTTCTCAGAAACTGCCAGGTTAAAAAAAAAAAAAGAAAAGAAAAGAAAGAGGTGACAGTAAAATAAACAGAAATACCTAGATTTACCAGCTTTTTAGACTACTGAAAACATTGATCTTAAAATGGAAAACAGATTTATAAAAGTTATCATGCATTAAAACATTTAAACAGTCATCAGACTTAATACACAGGCTTTCTTTCTAAGATATGTTATAATACGTATTACTTTTAAATGTCTAAACTAAAAATTAATGATATATCTTTTTAGGCATTTTTATGAGACATTTTTCTATTATGTCTCAAGCGAGCCTTATCTCGATTTTCCCCCATTTTTTTGTCAGATCTAAATAGTAGATTCGATTATGCAATAGACGATTTAAATATATCTTATTGCATATTTTAGTTATAAGTAAACAGGTGCTTTGCTAGCAGCCAATTTTTCAGTGTCCTCTTATTCGACTTCATATCTTGAGTTTCTTTTTTTATTCTTAAGGCTGGAATCCGAAAGGGCAACTTTATGACAAGTTTTAATTTATTTTTGTTTGGAAATGCATGGAACTAGTAGATGCTGTTGTTCAGAAACTATGTAATGGAACTGTGTTTTCCTTTTTTTTTGCAAACGCAATAGATCTTTCAGAAAATAATGTCAAAGTGGGCATTTTGAACCGAATTTCCACGCGAAAGAAGAATAAGCGCTCAAGGAAGGTTAAAAACACCTTTGTCACATGATCAAAATTGCTTATAACTCAATAGGTAATTTATTCATCAAAAATGGAAAACACTGTTTGATTCCAAATCGCTTCCATTGTCAGGCCTTCCAATTTTATATCTTCCCGTTAAAAAAGGAATTTGTAAATGTGTCAAAGCGTTTTACGCTTGTTGAGTAGAGCAGTTGAGAACAGCCTTAAAAGATAATCTCCCCAATCAAGAAAATATTCTTTTTATAGCTTGACTGAAATCTGAAGGTAATTTTGTGTTATTAGTTGTAAATAATCTGCCTTTTCCCAAAGGAAAATATTTTATTCAAAATATTGAATATTTTTAATCTATTTTATCTTTGCTAAATTCACATGTTTTAAATTTTCCCTTTAGAGCTTCAGATATGTCCATGCTTCAATTTGCATTCTACAAGCATACAATATAACCTAGACTCACTTCGTCTCACGGTGACTGCTTCGATAAGACTGTTAAAAGTAGACATTATTTATATCCAATAATTTGAAACACTTAAATTACAAAAATGAGAAAATATTATATTAGATTTTTTCTAAAAAACCAGTTGGTTAAGCAATTGATTTAAACCGTGCCAACCCTGCAGGTAACAATAAAATCATAATGCAAAACCCCAATCGCAATGTAGGAATGCAAGAAAAACAAGGGCTTACTAAACCCAATAGCCATGATACAGCAAAGACAACTCACAGCCAATCATTCATTAGCATACAGAACAAAGAGTAACCAATGGAGAGAATTACATATGATTATGTCATCATTGAGGCCAAGCAATCGAAGTAATGAAAGTGTATTTTTAGCTCAATTCTACCATTTTGGCTATTTTGAAAAATAAAAGGCTTAAAAAAAAAGAAGAAAACTGACTACTTGTTTTTTTTCTTCGCAGCTAATTTTAGAAAAATTAGTTAGTCTGCCATATAGATTTAAAGCTTATAAGAAAAGTTTGATTGATTAAAAATGTTTGTCACTTTACAAATTTATTAATTCATCATATTTCTAAAGCTTTGCTTGTAGCGTCTGCATAACTTGGATTTTGCATTTTTCAATAATATGTAAAATAATTGAAAACATTAGAGAAAAGAGAAAAAGACCAGATGGAAAAAACCACCATGGTTTTTGAAAAAAAAAAAACCCATTTGGTTTAAACCAAACAACCCTGGTTATATCACCTTAGCTTATTTTATTTTTACATAACCAAAAAGCATATTGATATACTTGTTGTAATGATTAACAATGTGTAAAAATCCTGTTGAAAACAATGGCGTATCCAGCATACAAATGAACTGTTTCAAGGCTGTCTTCAGTTTTCCATTGGTACCAAAGTGTCTTTCACTGAGAACCTATTAAAAACTGAATTTTTCTTTATGTTATTAACTGTTGTATAATATTGTAAAAGCTAGTCACTGTTAATGTATCTTACCGTATACAGTGGATTTTAGTCTTCGCCACGGGATTGCACTTATACTCAAAAGCAAAAGCTGGGTTCCTGGGGCGGTTATCCCGATCATCCCTGCCAGAAAGAGCTGGAGATCGCTTGGAGCGAGATCTGGGCTGTAGGATGGATAGACAGGCTCTCCTAACCGAAGCACAGTGCGCAATTTTAAGAATATACCAGGACTTAATTACTGCGAGAGGATCGGACGTAGTTCCTAGGTTATTTTTAAATTAATAAATTGTAATTGTCTTTATTGCAAGACATTATTTTACATTTGAAACCATACAGCGTTGCAAAAGATGTTTGGAGCCTTTTATACAGGGCGTCCCAGAAAGATTGAAACGTGGTTTAATATTTTACACATTAGCACATATCTGGTAATCCCTTTTCAAACTTTTTTTTTTCACCACAATAAAACTGAGTTCCCATTACTACAGAAATAACATTATATAGGCGAAATTAACTGTAATTTTGGATTCGCACGTTTAAAGCTCCTGGAAATCGATTTTTGTTTTAAAAAATAATACATTATTATTAATATGTTTCTCGAAAGTTAATTAAATTAAAATGTATTTTCGAAATTAATTTTCGAATAAATTATTAATTTGTAACCTATGAATTTCTTTTAAACAGTCAATTTCTAGGAACTTCAAGTATGCGAGTGCAAAATTGCATCTCACTCCGCCAAGTACTTTTTTAGTTAAGCTTAAAAAACAATCCGCATTACAATCTGCTTTGCATCGATTAAAAATGAATTAACATTAGGAGTTCTAAGCTTTAAGCCTTCATAATTCCTAAACTTTTTGACTGATTGAGCTACCATTTTGGTATTCTAATGTACAATCCAAATTAATCAAAAATCCAAATACAAGGCTGCCACACTGGCGACTACCCTTTAACCAAGCCCGGATTTTTCCGTTCCTAGAAATCATGTTAAAATGGCTGTAGACCAAAATATTTTAAACAGGATTCTATTTTGAACCTTATATAGAAAGTAGTGATGTTAAAGATATTATAGCATCAAACTGATATTTAAAAATATATATATCCTGGGATTTACAAGCATTCATATAAAAATACTGCAAAACCTTCGGACGGTGAAAGGGTTAAATTCTATCTCGCACCACTTTCTCAAAACAAAAACATTTCCCATGCAGTTTGACAACATGTGCCAGATAAATATACTACAGAATTCATTAAAAAAAATAACGGTGCGAATAGAATATAAAATAGTCGCCAGTGGCAGCCCTGCAAATATGACATCAAAATTAGATGATAGTATCGAAAATTTTCGATACTATAAGCTCGATACAATTTTAAAGCTGGGTATAATTTCTATATGTAGACAACCCCTTAAACAAAATTTAACGATAGCATTAATTGGTAGGCGTTATTACCAATAGATTAGTACTAGTCATATTTTAATATAATGATATGCGGCAGAGTTAGTACGGTGGTATATTTTTTCCCCCACTACTGTACCCAGGGTTCCTACATTTCAGGGAATTTTCCAGGAAACTATCAGCATTTTTTATAGAAAAATAAATCTAGGTTAAACGCGCGAAATTTTGCCTTATTTAAAGAGAAATTTTCTATAAGAAATTACTGGTACCGAAGAATTTCCTGGTAGAGAAATTCCGTGACCCGTAAATACCCTGTGTACATAGGCGTAGAGTTTTCAAAATTATTGGAGGGGCTCAACCAGTGGCGGAGACAAGGGGGGGGGGTCTACATTCCCTGGAACAGGGAATTAATTTACTAACTGATGAATACAAAATAGTAAAACCTGCTATGACAAAATTAGAAATACCTCTGAAATTTTTCCGTTTTACACAGGTTTTCGTCTACCTAAGCAGGTAAAAATTCAAAGTGTTCCTTTCTATGGGATCATGAAATGTTTCCATTAGACAAGATTTCGTTATATACAGGTTCCGTTTACACAGGCTAACCTTATATCCATACAGCAAAACCTTTGAAAAAGCAATCGTAAGCGACCGAAACAATATTCCGTTTAAGACAGGTTTCTGGCTAATTAAGTAAAATTGTACGGCAATCTTTCCTTCTGGAGCATGAAAAGTTATTATCCATTTAAGACAGGATTATGCCATAGACAGGTTCCGTTTTGACAGGTTTTACTTTACATATATCATAAATATCTATATATCTAATAATAAAAGACAAGATCGCTGTTTGTGTGTGTTATTCCTGATGGCTAGGGAAATCTACTGCCCGCAGAGGTCTGAAAATTTATATGAGAATAGTTCAATGCAGGTAAGGATGTCCCTGAGGCTCACATTTTTAAATTTTTGATAATTCGCCGAGATATTAATTAAAAACTCATCAAAAAAGAGAATTTGTTTTTTTTAAATTGGCGGAGGCGCATTCGTGCATAACCAGAACCTGCTTTTCGAACGGAAAGGAAGGAAAAACTAAATACCCTTTTTTTTTTTTTTTTCGTTTTGTTTTAATGTCCATCAGCCGTGCAGTTTAAAATACGGAAAAACGGACTACATATTCTTATAGTTCGTACTTTTACTTCTCAAACGCCGCACTCAGTGAAAAAAGAATATAGTTCTTAACCCTTTTTAAAAAAATTCAAAAAGAGATTTCTCAGTCGACTTTTTCTCCCTTTCGCCAACGCTTACTCAGAGCTCAATTTTAGAGGTATCGATTCACAAAAAATTCGTATTTAAAGCTAAGATCTTCTTCTCGTCGCCGGTGCAATCAGTTTTCTAAAAGACTAATTTTAATTCTTTAAAAAAATTCGCGACCGCATGTCACTTCGTGACTCACCGTGACGAGACTATCTTTTTTCCATATTCTTTTTACAGCATTTCGACAGACTGGATTTTGCCTCTATTGCAAAAATTTCGTAATGTTCGAACGAGTAGAAGTATTTAAAAAAAAATCTTAAAACATTTCGACGAAAAAGCTAAGAAATGGTTTCGGCACAGTGTCGCTTGGCTTCGGCGCACGTTTTCACTATTAAATAAGCATATTTTTCATGAAAATTCATAGAGAACTCGGGAACAGTTATATTTATAATATATTAAAATTTCGGACAGTTCGGATGACGAGAACTATTTTTTGTTGTTGTTGTTGTAATGTTAATGAACCCGACGCGAAAACAAGAAAACTAGTCGGATGTGAAAATCCCAAAACTTTCTTTTATCTCATACGTGTTAATACTTCAAAATTCATTATCACGGTGCAAAAATTAAATGACAATCTATGCTCATCTCCATCATAAGGATTCTAAAGATGTTCATTACATTGTGTGCATTTTAAAAGGAGATATAAGCATCGCATCTTTGAAACAAACAATTGAATTTTGGCATCCACCCTCTTAGATGTCTGCAAGAAAATTTTTCAGCTCAAAGAGTATAAAAGCCAAACCTGTCGCGCCGTATACACCCAAGCCTTAAAAAAGATCTATTTATGTGAAAGTGTAACAGAATATGAAGTCTGATTAAATTTCGTGTATTAGTATTTCAGACAGAACAATTGCGGAAATCGTGAAAAACGGAGCATAGCAGCGCCGCCTATTGCGCGATTTACACCAAAAAGTAATAAAGAACAACGTATATCAACGTCTAACTATATTTGAAATTTGATGAAAATTTGTGCATTAGTTTTTAAGATAGAGATATTGCGAAAATCATGACAAATTATGTATCGCAGCGTCACCTGTTGGCCAATTTACACCAAAAAGTAATCAGCACCATTTTATATCACGGACTAACCTAATCTGAAGTTTGATGAAAACACGAGCATTAGTTCTTGAGAAAGAGCTATTGCGGAAATCGTAAAAAATGCAGCATAGCAGCGATACCTGATGGACGATTTACACGAAAACGTAATCAGCACGGAATAACATCAAGATATAATTGAATCTGAAGTTTGATGAAAATCTGATGATTAGTTCTTGAGATATAGCGATTGCGGAAATCGTGAATAATGCAACATAGCAGCGCCACCTAGTGAGCAATTTACACAAATAATTAATCAGCACCAAACAATATCAAGGACTAACAGAATCTGATGTTTTATGAAAATCTGTGCATTAGTTCTTGAGATATAGGACGATTTGCACCAACAACTATTCAGCACCAATTTATATCGGGGACAATTGAACCTAAAGTTATTAAATTCCGTGCATTAGTCTTGTGATAGAGCGCCCAAAAAATTTGTGTCACATACAGACAAACTTACAGACAGATTAACAGATAGACATTTTGTAGAAACATGTTTTTCGGGATCTGTGAGCGCTAAAAAGTATAAATGTGTCGAAAACCGGATTTAAAAAATCCCTGCCGGCCCGGCCTACAGGCAGAGGTAGATTTCGAAGTTAAGTATACTAATTTCACTAACAAAAACTAAATCATTATTAGATATAAATCCACTTTAACAGTTTTATCTGTCTGCTTTTGACGAGTTTATATTTCCTTTTTTATAAAATAGCTGGTTTTATCAGAATCATGTTAAGGCGGTATTAAAAAAAAAAATTTCCATACTCAACAACTCGAAATTTTCTGGCACATTTTCAGATTAATTTTTAATAAAAAAAAATATGAAACATGCTGACGTGATTTTTGAAAAGATTTATAAGAGACCTGTGTTTTTATTTTTCTTTCAATTAATTAAAACTTGATTAATAAACCATTATTTTCTCAGTAGGGCAATATTTTTCGTTTCTAACACAATCGCTTCGGTAAATTCTGTTCAAAATGCCCACTTTGACATCATTTTTTGAAATACATTCTGCCTCTATCAAAAAATCGATCATTACTGTACATTATATAGTTTCTGAATAAGAGAATCTAGCAATTGGATGCGTTTGAGAGCAAAAATGAATTTAAAAATGAGTCAGATAATAGACAGTTTGGATTTGAATGCACCCTTAATAAGATGATTTTTTTTTCTTCAACCGCTATGTATTTTTAATTTGTTTTTGCTTTAAGAATTGGCCCTATCAAAAACTTGTCTATATAAATGTTGACGACAATATTAAGAAGATATATGATAAATTCATGGATATTTTATATCTTGTGAATTGACGGAGTTATGAAAAATTTTCTTCTTCAACCTTCTTTTTTTTTTTGGTCGTTTTTTTTTCGATACGAATTGGTCCTATCAAAAACGTGTGAATATAAAAGTTGTAGATAATATTAAGGAGATGTATAATAAAATTATTGGATTTGATAGCTTGATAATTGACGAAGTAAGGAATTTTTTTCTCCCCAAAACCCTATTTTTTGCGCCCCTTGAGCCTATTTTAAATTTTATCAAAAATCTGTGATGCATGAATTTTTGGCGCTATTTTTAGAAGTAATAAAAACTTTAAACTGATTTGATATGTACAAAAAATAAGAAGTTATGGGGTTATTTCGGTTTTCCCAAAACCCCTCCCTATTTCCATCCCCTTTGTCCGCTTTTGCCCATTAACGAACTTGACCGAGATTTTATGTCCCTTGATTTTATGTATCAGTTTGGAAGAGATTTGTGCAGAATTGCGGAAGTTATCGTGTCCAGAAGAAAGTGATAACACAATTGCTTCGGGAAATTCCGTTCAAAATGCCCACTTTGACATAATTTTTTGAAATATATTCTGCCTCTATCAAAAAATCGATCATTGCGGTACATTATATACTTTCTGAATAAGCGAATCTACCAATTAAATGCGTTTGAGAGCAAAAATGAATTTAAAAATGAGTCAGAAAATAAGCAGTTTGGATTTGATTGCATCCTTAATGCAATGATTTTTCCAACACAATCCGCTTCGGGAAATTCGGTTCAAAATGCCCACTTTAACAGCATTTTTTTAAATATGTTCTGCCTCTATCAAAAAATCGACCATTACGGTACATTATATAGTTTCTGAGTAAGAAAACGTACCAATTGGAAGCCTTTGAGAGCAAAAATGAATTGTAAAATGAGTAAGAAAATACGCAGTTTGGATTTGAATACACCCTTACTTAGATGATTTTTTTCTTCAACCGCTATGTATTTTTAATTTGTTTTTGCTGTAAGAATGGGTCCTATCCAAAACTTGTCTATATAGATGTTGTAGACAATATTAAGAAGATATATGATAAATTCATGGGGATTTTATATCTTTTGAATTGACGGAGTTATGGATTTTTTACTTCTTCAAACCCCCTTTTTGTTTTCGTTTTTAATTTTTTTTTTCGCGGTACGAATTGGTCCTATCAAAAACTTGTGAATATAAAAGTTGTAGATAATATTAAGGAGATTTATAATAAAATTAATTGGAATTGATATCTTGAGAATTGACGAAGTTATGAATTTTTTTCTCCCCAAAACCCTATTTTTTGCGCCCCTTGAGCCCATTTTTAACTTTATCAAAAATCTGTGATATATAAAATTTTGGCCCTATTTTTAGAAGTAATAAAAATTTTAACCTGATTTGATATGTACAAAAATTAAGAAGTTATGGGGGGTTTTCGGTTTTCACAAAACCCCTCCCTTTTTCCATTCCCTTGGTCCGATTTTGCCCATTAACGAACTTGACCGAGATTTTATGCCCTTTGATTTTATGTATCAGTTTGGAAGAGATTGGTGCAGAATTACGAAAATTATCGTGTCCAGAAGAAAGTGATATATATAGATAGATACATAGATAGATATATAAAGTTTTTTACTGAGGGTGGTTTTGGGTTCTAGGAGTCATGATCGGTGTAGATCTGCAAAAAATTTTCAGAAATTCCAACATAAGAACGATCCGAATAGGTAGTATTTCATACGAAATCTACCTAAAATTCTCTTTAATCCAATACTTTCTTCTTGCAAAGATAGAAGAAAGTAAAAAGGGAGAAGAGAATATATTTATTTTCGAAGTAGATATCAATATTTTTTTTCATGAAGTTTTTACACGGGTTGAGAAATGGTTATATTTATAACGATAAAATTTTAAAGAGTTCGGACCAAAAGAAATTATTTTTAAAAAAATTATGAAAACGACCGTGTATGAAAACCAGAAAATGACTTCTTACGAGTGCTTTTGCAATTAAAAGTCAATATTTTTGGAGATTTTTTTCATTTAAAAATATAAATTCGGACAAAATCGGATTAAATATATAAAATCACACAAATTTGTGTTTTATTAAAGGTTATTATCACGGGCCCGGACAACGCCGGGCGGATCAGCAAGTTTATAATAATAAGGAAAGAAGTTTCTCTGTCTGTCGCTTCTGAAAAAACCGCTGCACGCAGAGCGACAAAATTCGGTATGAAGGTACCTTTGTGTATTTAGTTATGCACCCCAAAGCCCGATTTCGGACTTTTTGATTAGACTTTTTCAATATAATTTTTGATGCAATTTTGAGCGTTTTTTCACGGTTTGAGGCGATTTTTTTTTAAATTACTAAAATAAATCCGATTTCAATCTTTTAGCGTATAATATAGTAAATTGTTTTCTCATGTCAAAAACGTTTATTCGGAATTCGTACAGCAATTTTTGAATTTTTCGCAAATATTTGCATGCGATTTTTAGCGTTATTTCGTGTTTCGCAGCGATTTTTACTTTCTTCTATCTTTACAAGAAGAAAGTATTGGATTCATGAAAATTTTCGAATTCCGGTTTTCGACGGATTTACACGTTTTAGAGGTCAGAGAACCCGAAAAACATGTTTTTACAAAATGTCTGTCTGTGTGTGACATAAATTTTCTGGGCGCTCTATCTCAAGAACTAATGCACGGAATTTAATAAAAATTCATATTCAGTTAGTCCCTGATACAAATTGATGCTGATTAGTTTTTGGTGCAAATCGCTCAACAGGTGGCGCTGCTTTTTGCATGATTTCCGAAATGGCTCTATCTCAAGAACTAATGCACGGATTTTCATGAAACTTCAGATTCTGTTAGTCCTTGATATGACTTGATGCTGATTACGTGTTGGTGCAAATCGCTCAACAGGTGGCGCTGCTATGCTGCATTTTTATGATTTCCGCAATGGCTCTATCTCAAGAACTGCACGGATTTTCATGAAACTTCAGATTCAGTTAGTCCTTGATAAGACTTGATGCTGATTACATGTTGGTGCAAATCGCTCAACAGGTGGCGCTGCTATGCTGCATTTTTTACAATTACCGCAGTGGCTCTATCTCAAGAATTAATGCACGGATTTTCATCAAACTTCAGATTCAGTTAATCCTTGACATGAATGGAAGTTTTGTACAGTTTGGTGTAAATCGCTGAACAGGTGGCGCTGCTATACTGCATTTTTTACAATTTCCGCAATAGCTCTATCTCAACAACTAATGCTTGGATTTTCAACAAACTTCAGATTCATGTATACTTTGATATGAATTAGTGCTGTTTGTGTTTTGGTGCAAATCGCTCAACAGGTGGCGCTGCTATGCTGCACTTTTCAGAATTTCCATTATAGCGGTATCTGAAGAACTAATGCAACAATTTTCACTAAACTTCAGAATCAGTTAATCCTTAATATGAATTGACATTTTGTACATTTTGGTGTAAATCGCTCAACAGGTGGCGCTGCTATACAGCATTTTTCACGATTTCTTCAATCGCTGTATCTCAAGAACTAATGGACATATTTTCATCAAACTTCAGATTCAGTTACTCTTTGATATGAAATGACTACGTGTTGGTGAATATCGCCCAATAGGTGGTGCTGCTATGCTGAATTTTGCACTATTTCCTCAATAGCTCTATCTCAAGAACTAATGCACGAATTTTCATCAAACTTCAGATTCAAGTACACCTTGATAAATGTTGATACTGATTATGTGGTTGTGTAAATCGCTCAACAGGTGGCGCTGTTATGCTGCATTTGTCATGATTTGCGCAATAGCTCTATCTTAGGAACTAATGCACGGATTTTCCCCAAACTTCATATTCAGTTAGACATTGACACATGTGGATGATAATTAGGGTCTGGTGTAAATCACCCAATAGGTGGCGCTGCTATGCTGCATTTTGATGGATTTACACGATTTCATGGACAGTAATATCTCAAGAACTAATGCACGGAATTTCATCTTTTTAGAATCCTCATGATGAGCATAGATGCACTGTGATAATGAATTTTGAAGTATTGACAAGTATGAGATAGAAGAAAGTTTTGTGATGGCCACAACATACTAGTTTTGTATTGATAAAAGGAATTTGGTTTCAAATTCTTAGCATTATACAGTAAATTTTGGTCTCCGAAATTTTTGAATCTTTAATTCGATTTTTAATGGGAGTTTTTGCGATTTTTCGTAACGAGTTTTGACACTCGTGAAAGAATTCTGGTTAAAATGTTTTAGAGCATTTTATAGTAATTTTCGGCCTTTCCGACTTTGGGAATTTTTAGCGCTTTTTAATGCAATTTTCAGCGGTTTTTCGCATTCTGCAGTGACCTTTTTTACATTGGTAAAAGGAATTCGGTTTTAAACTTTTAGCCTAATGTAGTAGATTTTGTTCACTTTGCATTTATCCTATACTATTGCACTATATTATTACTATATTTATACTATACCGCCGCAAAATTCGCGGAAAGCGGCGCGCGCGTTCCGTCTGCAGTCCTTATTCTCTCTTATTCCGACTCTCTTGCGGGAGCCAGATTAAAAAAAAATTCAAAAATTTAAAACGGGCAAATTTAAAAAGGAAATTACACAAATTAAAGATACCGAAAAGCGGGGAAGGAGGCTCTGAAACTACCAAACGACCTCTGCTGCGTCGAGCTTTTTATTAGAGTTTTGATTGTTACTGTGATTTTATGCATTCCGTGGATATTTTTTGACATTCGTGAAATAATTCTGGTTAATGTTTTTATTGTGTTGGCGATTTTTAATGCTCTTTTCTGCGGTTTTTTTTGTTTTTTTTTTTCGTATTCCGTAGCAATTTTTTGACTTTCATAACATTTTTTCGTCTCAAACTTTCAGCCTTATATAGCAAATTTTCTCCTTTCCGCGATGTCTGATAAAAAAAATTTCTTCATTTCAAAACGATTTTTAGCGTTTTTACGCATTCCGTGCCCTTTTTTTTTACATTTATAAAAGAAATTCGTTTCAAAATTGTTAAACCCTGTAGTAATTTTTTTCCTCTGCGATTTTTGAGTTTTTTTTGCGAATTTTTATGCATTGTTTAGAGATTCTTTGCCTTCCGCGGCCATTTTTTTTTACATTCGAAAAAGGAATCCTGTTTTATTCTTTTAGCCCATAATAACAAAATTTTGTCATATGCGATTTTTCGAGTTTTTTTGCGATTTGCTACAATTTTTCCAAATTAGTAAAAGAAATCCAGTTATCTTCTAGCCCAAATAGTAAATTTTGTTTTCTTTTCATTTAAAATTATTTGAAATTCATGCAGCATTTTTTTTAATTTTTCGCGAATTTTTATTACGATTTTTTGAGTTTTTTCGTGTTTCGTACTATTTTTCGACGGACCGGGCGACGCCGGGCATGTCAGCTAGTTAGTGTATAAATCTATAATATAAATACTAGGGGATTGCTCACGAAAAAGCGGCACTGCTGTGTTTGCCATGAATGCGCATGTACAGATAGATACTTTCATATGAACATAGAAAAGTTTGAAAATATCACAAAAATCGAATCAAATGTCAGTCCGAAACGGCACGGAAAAAAATGGCCTGGCCCGGGTTTACAAAAAAAATGTAGACCCGGTCCCTACTCAGCCTGATATTAATGAAAGAAAATGGGCCTGAGAAAGGGTTTCTTGCTCGGCCCGAATAAGAACAACTGAACATGTACTGTTTAATGTTACCAGATCCTGGTAAATCGTCGTTTACTACAGAGACCGCTTGACAGATTTAGTTTATTTTAATAAATATGAGCTTTATATGCATCACTTAGAGACAATGAATTTCTCCCTTTACATTCTATGCTTTGGAGACACTGGTCTTCCTGTCTGGCTTCTAGTTTCATCATTTGCAACAAAACTTAAACCCCTCCCTCCCGAGTTCATCAAAGCTCGTAAATTGGAACCACTTTCTTTGTAGGTTCGGGAAACCGCGAACCATCTTATATGTGCTCTAATCAGATCATATCGACACCATTTGTTGTCCGTTAAAAACGTGAATTTATTGCCCTATGACGCGTAATCAGAAAAAGAAATTCTTCCCAGAAAATGTGCCATTCCCAGTATCCAAAGACGGAAGAAAATGCACCATGGAGATTGGAGAATGCTTAGTTTTTTCCTCATAAGCCACGCTAAAATTTTCGAGTTCTTTTACTTGTCTACAAAGAATAAAAGTAAACAGCGAATTTAGAAAGAGAACAATTATCCATCGAAATCTTTACGTTAAAAACTTTTGTAAATTATATCAAATTCTAAAATCTGAGTTTTTTCTATGTCAGTTGGCGAAAAAAAATATAGCATATCTGAAAAAATTATTGGAGGGGAACGAGCCCCACGGGCCCATATAACTCTACGCCTATGCCTGTGTACCATACTTTGATAACGTAAACGCATCATAGACATGCAGTGGTAGAAATTTATTTATGAAAACACGGTTTTTTAACAAAAACTTTTATAACATTCAGAAAAAATGAATGAAATTTCATAAATTATACATGCTATGTATAACAAATGATTTACAAAAATAAAATTCCATACATAATAATAAACAAAAACATAAGGTCAAGAATAAGATTTTCGTAACATACAAACATGGAAATTGATTTATGAAATATCCCATTTCATTGGCTATTCTGAAGTAATGGGACAGAAATTTGCATAAAACAAAGTAACGTGGCATAAGCAGTAGGCATAAAAAGAGTTATATATTCGAAGCAATACGTTTTAGTCATACTTTTCACGACGTGTAAACGAAAGGTGTTATCCGAGGATGAAAGAGCCAAAATCGATGCATATCTAGAATGTGGAAAATCTGTTCAATTAGTAAATTAATTAAAAGGTCAATTGGTGCGATAGATAACTAGAAAAGTTTCAGAAAATTTTGGCAAAAAATTTTAACAAAATAGGTAATTTACGTTTAACTAAGAGGGATAAAAGGGGAATTCTTCAACTTGCATCAAAAACCGGCCACAGTTAAAAGTAGATTTGTACAGACCTATGTTTTCATGTTACTTCTAGAAGATTTACGCAAATCTTACATTCTTCACGGAGCTTGAGATGGTCGAGTCTGGTCGAAAGATACTTCTGCTTCACAACAGATGCATTTGCAGTATTGCGAGAAGTACGTGGCAATGGGCGACAATTGGAAAAAGGTCATTTTCCCCAATGAAAAAAAAAATGGATGGCCTCTATTATTTGGAGTATTATTGTAGGGATCTCCAAAAAAAACCAAAATCTACATTCATCAGAAATTTTGGTGGTTGAAGTTTCATGATTTGGGCAGCGATTGCTTAGGATGACAGAAGTGAAATTGTATTTTCAAAGTGGTCGCCAGAATTCATTAGATTACCCGTAACCGCTGTTAGCGGTCTCATGGGCCATTGCATTTTTCAATTTTCACAAATTTTCAGTTTAACTATAGATACTGGTTAAATTTTGTTTTATTTGGAGTCCTTTTACTTTCACTAGAGACTTTTGAATAGCTGAATTTTAAATATAATAGTCAAGTACATGAAGTTTAGTATACAGAAATAGTATTTTGAGAGTTAATGTAGCATTTTATTCATCTTTAGATTAAGCGATCTGACATACCGTTCACGGTAGTTATGCGACAATATTTGTCACTCTGGTTACGGGTTAAGTATGAAATTGTACTTTTGAAAATCATTTGTTATACACAGCATGTATAATGTATCAAATTTCATTCATTTTTAATGAATATTATAGAAGTTTTTTGTTAAAAAAAACTTTGTTTTCATAAATCAATTTCCCCCACTGTATGAGCACGGAATCAGGGTTGGTAAAAAACTCGGTTTTTTTCAAAAAAAACCCAAAAAACCCGGTTTTTTTGGTTTAAACCGGGTTTTTTTAGATATATTTTCCTATTGCATATACATGCATATTTATTGACAAAAATAAACATTGTTGGATATGTAAGGAATATCGCTTCATTTAAAAATAATTGTAATTAAATAATTACAGTAATTATGTAGAAAATTAAAATAATTTAAACATTTTTAGTAAAAGCTATGTCTTATGTTCCATGAATAAAATGCTCTACATAGTAACATTGATACCTTGAAAATCTTAATAAACAATCTTTTGATTACTATAAATAAATATATGGTGTAGTTTCATAAATACAATATACTTTCCCATAGCTATTCAAAATAATTTCTTTGAAAAATTTGCAATCTGAGATATCCAATTTTTCTGTTAGTACATGAACGATTATTATCTTTTATTGAAAGTAAAGCTTTTTATAAAGAATTCCTGGAATGATTTGAATTTAGCAGTAGAGTCTTTACCCGTTTCAAGAAGTATTGTATATTGTGTCATTTGACACTTCTCAGAAACTGCCAGGTTAAAAAAAAAAAAGTCCTTCCGGCCACTGCCGGGAGGAAGAGGTAGCTTTCATATTCCTTATTTTAAAAGAGCCAACTTATATTATTCAAACACACGAAGCTCAATTTAGTGGAAACCGAATATAGGAGATTCAATACTAATTTTTATCAATACTAAATCATTATGAATGAGAATTTCGCGAAATTAGTCAGCTTTATCCAAGCTGCTTTTATTTAAGGTAACTTATATTTGGCTGCCAAATTCGGCGATTTCTTAAAGTGCCTGCCATTTTAAGACAACATGGTGGATGAGGCTAACCAGTGAACTTGGTCGAGACCTTAGTAATTGCTGTGCACATGCTCACTCACATCTGAATCGGTTGATATATACGAGTGCTGTCGCAGGCAAAAAATCAGATTTTTCAAAATGTCACCCACATTAGAAATTGAAACTGCTATATCTGAGCCATTTTTTAAGATAAAGACAACCAAAAAATGCTCCTGAATCCTTATATCAAGGTCAAATACTTAAAAAAGAAACCTTTTTCAATTTCTAATTTTTTTGCACCTCACTTTAAATATAATTTTTTTTAATTTGATGGCCGCAATTTTGAACCAAGATGGCTGATGAAGCTGGCCAGCGAACTTGGTTGAGATATTGGTGTATACTATCCACATGCCTTCTTACATCGAAATAGGCGAATACGTGTGTTATCGCGTGACAAATACAAGATCGTTTCAAAGTGTTAGCCATGCTAGAAGTTCAAAGTCCTATAATTCAACCATTTTTTAAGATATAAACAAAAGAACAAATTTTCAGAAACAAAAACTGCTCCAGAATCTTTGTATCAAGGCCAAACACATAAAAAAAATCTTTTTCATTTTCCAATTTTTTAATACCTTAAATTATTTTTTTTAAAAATGGCAACCCTTTTGAAACAAGATGGCTAATGAAGCTGGCCAACTAACTCGGTCGAGACATTGGTATGTACTATGTACAGAGACAGACCAAGTTACATACAAATTGGTTCATAAATATGCCTGTTATCGCGTGACAAAAATCAGGTCGTTTTAAAATGTCAGCCACAATAGAAATTCAAAATGCTATAACTCAGCCATTTTTTTAGATATAGACGAAACAAAACCTGTTCCGGAATCTTTGTATTAAGGTAAAACACATACAAAAAAAAAATCTTTTTCTTTTTCTAAATTTTTGGTATCTCATTTTAAATTTTAATTTTTTTTAATTTTTTTAAGTGGCCGCCATTTTGAAACTAGATGGCGGATGAAGCTGGCCAACGAACTCGGTCGAAATATTTGTATGTACTATGTACACGCTAAGGTACATCCATATCGGTGAATAAATACGCCTGTTATCACGTGACAAAAATCAGGACGTTTCAAAATGTCAGCCACGCTAGAAATTCAAAATGCTATAACTCAGCCATTTTTTAAGATATAGACGAAACAAAAACTGCTCCGGAGTCTTTGTATAAAGGTCAAATACATCAGAAAAAAATATTTTTCCATTTTCAAAATTTTGGTACTACATTTCAAATTTTAATTTTTTTTAAATTTTTTAAATGGCCGCCATTTTGAAACAAAATGACGGATGAAGCTGGCCAACGAACTCGGTCGAGACATTGGTATGTACTACGTATACACCGAATTACATCCAAATCGGTTCATAAATACGAGAGTTACAGTATGACAAACGTAAGATATATATATATATATGGGCTGTTTAATAGCCTCTGCTTATTAACCAGGAGAAGACCCTTTAATTGCCTTCGAGGAGGACTTAAAGGAATTGACTGGGAGCGGAGACTTAATGTCCAATCCGCACCTTCCACCGGTACAGCCTGTTAGTACCCTTGCCTAGTGCATGGGGAACGAACGCGGATGGGCATCCTCCAACCCGCTTGGCCAGCGTGGAGGAATTTGGCCACCTACCCCCCTTATTTTACCATGAATTCACAAAATAAATCACGGCCCTTAATTCCCGGCGGTCTGAATGTTCCTGGTTACGGCAGCGATCAGAAAGACATGAAGACAGAGGGTGCTAAGAATAACCGGGCTCGGCTAGGCTGTCATAAGTTGATGACCTTGGCTACGTATAATGGACGATCCCTATCTTCGGAAAATCGTTTACAGGAACTTGAAGAAGAATTAGAAAGAATCAACTGGGACATCCTAGGATTATGTGAAGTAAGAAGAAAAGGAGAAGAGAAGATAGATCTTGCCAGCGGACATGTATTATACTACAGAGGCACAGAAGATGGAAGAACAAGCGGTGTAGGATTTCTGATTCATAAAAGGTGGAAGAATCACATCGTAGAATATGATAGTGCATCAGATAGAGTTGCAAGGTTAGTAATACAGGTGTCCAGAAGATACAAGTTGCAAATTACCCAAGTTTATGCACCAACAGTAAGCTATACTGATGAAGAAGTTGAGGATTTCTATGAAGAAGTAGCTTCAATGCATCAAAAGGGAAAATGCTACATAAAATTAATAATGGGAGACTGGAATGCTAGAATTGGGGAAAAAGAGAAAGGTGAGTTATCAGTAGGAAATCATGGATATGGGGTGCGAAATGAAAGAGGAAACAGATTGATTGAGTTTGCAGAATGTGAACAGTTGTATATCATGAATTCATTTTTCAAGAAAAAGCCACAAAGAAAATGGACATGGCGTTGTGCAAATGGCTCAACAAGTGAAATCGACTACATCTTAACAAACAAAAAGCATCTTATTCAGGATTGCAGCGTTCTCAATAACTTCAATACAGGAAGTGATCACAGGTTGGTTAGATGCAAACTGCTGTTAAATACTAAAGTGGAAAGAATGAAGCTTTTGCAATACTCAAAGAAATTAATCGATATAATAAATCTCCAGAAACATAAAGAAGAATTCCATTTGGAACTTAAAAACCGTTTCCAAGTACTTCAATCAACTTTAGAAGAAGAGCAAGTTGTTACAGTAGTGAACAAGAAACTAACCAGTACTCTACAAGATATTGCAAAGAAGATAGCCGGCGATGCACAAGTAAAGCAGACAAAGAAAATAACAGGAGAAACAAGAAAATTGATGAAGAAACGCAGAGAATTTAAAATGAAGAAAAACGATCCTAAATCAAGAGTTGAATATGCTGAATTATGTAAAACAGTAAGAAAATGTGTAACAGAAGATATCAGAAAATTTAACTCTGATCTTGTCAAGAAAATTCTAGAAGATAACAAAAGTTTAAAATCAGCTAGGCGAAAACTTTGTGTTGGAAGAAAAGGTATTTTTGCACTAAAGAGGGCAAATGGAACAATCACCAAAATCAATAAAGAAATAGTACACATTGTCGAAAAATTCTATAACGATTTATATAAATGTGAAGATCAGAGGGAAATCAACTTATGTGATCCACGAGAAAACTTAACAGAAACCGATGCCATAATCCCAGTGATGACAGACGAAGTTTTACAAGCCATTAAATTTGTGAAAAAAGGTAAATGCCCCGGAGAAGATGGAATTACAATCGACCTTATCAAAGAAGCAGGAGAAGAATTTGCAAAAATGCTATCCTTACTGTTTTCCAAATGTCTCCAGAAGTCAGATGTACCAGAAGATTGGAATAATGCTGTGATGGTGCTACTTTACAAGAAAGGAGAGAAGGAAAACATTAAAAACTACCGTCCAATCAGCTTACTGTCAGTGATTTATAAAATTTTCACCAAAGTTTTAACGACAAGACTTGAATCAGCTCTGGACTCAGCTCAACCTAGAGAACAAGCAGGATTCCGAAGTGGATTCAGCACAATGGATCATATCCAAACAATAAGGGAACTCATAGAAAAACATAAGGAATATAATTTACCTCTTTGCCTTGCCTTTATTGATTATGAAAAAGCATTTGATTCGGTCTACACATCAGCAGTAGTAGAATCTCTGGAGGACATTGGTATAGACAAACCTTACATCAATATTATAAAGAAGATTTACAAGAAAGCAACAGCAACCATCCGCTTGGACAAAGGAAAAGCAAAGATCAAGCTTGGAAGAGGGCTAAGACAAGGAGACACCATTTCGCCTAAGCTTTTTACTGCTGTCTTAGAAAATATTTTCAAGAAGCTGGATTGGGAAAACAAAGGGATTAGAATAAATGGGGAATATTTAAGTCATCTCCGATTCGCTGACGACATTTTAATTTTCAGTAACAGCCCTGAAGAATTGGAAAATATGCTAAAAGATTTGGCAGAAGCTAGCATTAATGTGGGATTAAAAATAATTTTGGAAAAGACTAAGGTGATGTTCAATTCATTTGCATCAAAAAAGAAAATCGTCTACAACAACACTGAAATTATAGAAGTGCAAAGTTATGTGTACCTTGGGCAAGAAGTATCATCTGATAATAGTATCATGAATGAAATCAATAGAAGAATAAGAAATGGATGGAGTGCTTTTGGGAAGAACAATATTATTCTGAAGAGTAGCATGCCCATGTGTTTGAAAAAAAAAGGTATTTAACCAATGTGTTTTACCTGTCCTAACTTATGGAGCAGAAACATGGACGCTAACAAAACGGATGGTACAAAGATTACAAACAACGCAGAGAAGTATGGAAAGATGTATGCTAGGTATAACTAGAAGAGACAGAAAAAGAATAACCTGGATAAGAAGTCAGACGAAAGTTTTTGACATCATTGAAAGAATTAAACGGCTAAAATGGAAATGGGCTGGGCACATCGCAAGAAGACAAGACAATAGATGGAGCACAAACACCCTATAGTGGTATCCCAGAGATGTAAAACGGCCAAGAAGACGACCTCAAGTAAGATGGAGTGATGAAATCAGAAAAGTAGCCGGTGTAAATTGGATGACTAAAGCACTAGACAGGAAACATTGGAAAAATCTGGGGGAGACCTACATCCAGCAGTGGATTGAAAACGGTTGATGATGATGATGATGATGATATATATATTGAGATATATATATATATATATATATATCAATTTTGAACGGAGAGTGGTTTCGGGGTCTGGGGGTCATGATCGATGAAAATATACCAAAATTTTTTGAAATCGCTTCCCTCCGAACGTCTGCAATAGGTAGCTTTTTGTAATGAAAGCTACAAAAAAAAAAAAAAAAAAAAAAGAGGTGACAGTAAAATAAACAGAAATACCTAGATTTACCAGCTTTTTAGACTACTGAAAACATTGATCTTAAAATGGAAAACAGATTTATAAAAGTTATCATGCACTAAAACATTTAAACAGTCATCAGACTTAATACACAGGCTTTCTTTCTAAGATATGTTATAATACGTATTACTTTTAAATGTCTAAACTAAAAATTAATGATATATCTTTTTAGGCATTTTTATGAGACATTTTTCTATTATGTCTCAAGCGAGCCTTATCTCGATTTTCCCCCATTTTTTTGTCAGATCTAAATAGTAGATTCGATTATGCAATTGACGATTTAAATATATCTTATTGCATATTTTAGTTATAAGTAAACAGGTGCTTCGCTAGCACCCAATTTTTCAGTGTCCTCTTATTCGACTTCATATCTTGAGTTTCTTTTTTTATTCTTAAGGCTGGAATCCGAAAGGGCAACTTTATGACAAGTTTTAATTTATTTTTGTTTGGAAATGCATGGAACTAGTAGATGCTGTTGTTCAGAAACTATGTAATGGAACTGTGTTTTCCTTTTTTTTTTTTTTTGCAAACGCAATAGATCTTTCAGAAAATAATGTCAAAGTGGGCATTTTGAACCGAATTTCCACGCGAAAGAAGAATAACCGCTCAAGGAAGGTTAAAAACACCTTTGTTACATGATCAAAATTGCTTATAACTCAATAGGTAATTTATTCATCAAAAATGGAAAACACAGTTTGATTCCAAATCGCTTCCATTGCCAGGCCTTCCAATTTTATATCTTCCCGTTAAAAAAGGAATTTGTAAATGTGTCAAAGCGTTTTGCACTTGTTGAGTAGAGCAGTTGAGAACAGCCTTAAAAGATAATCTCCCCAATCAAGAAAATTTTCTTTTACAGCTTGATTGAAATCTTAATGGTCATTTTATGTTATTAAATGTAAATAATCTGCGTTTTCTCAAAGGAAAATATTTTATTTAAAATATTGAATATTTTTAATTCTTTTGCTAAATTCACATATTTTAAATTTTCTCTTTAGAGCTTCAGATATGTTCCTCAACACATGCAATTTGCATTCTACATGCATACAAATATAACCTAGACTCACTATGTCTCACTGTGACATAGTGAGGGATAAGATGTTAAAAGTAGAAATTATTTATATCCAATAATTTGAAGCACTTAAATTACAAAAATGAGAAAATATTATGTTAGATTTTTTCTAAAAAAAAACAGTTGTTTAACCAATCTATTTAAACCGTGCTAACCCTGCTGGTAGCAGAATAAATTCATAATGCCAAACCCCAATCCCAAATGAAGGAATGCAAGAAAAACAAAAGCATACTAAAACAAATACCCATACAGCAAAGAAACTTCACAGCCAATCATTCATTAGCATACAGAACAAAGAGTAACCAATGGTGAGAATTACTCATGATTATGTCATCATTGAGACATAATGTAATCCTTAGTAAATCTTAACTAATCAAGCAATCTAAGTAGTAAAAGTGTACAGGGTGCGGCGAAAGTATTGATAATTTTTTCTTAATGTTTGTGTGTGTCTTTTAAATGTTGTAGAATTATTTTTTTTGTGTGTATATTTGCTCTTTATAATCTAAATATTGCATTATAAGTAAGTATTTTTGGGTTATTGTTTGCATTTCGTCTTCTGTGCCGAAAAACTGTTCACTATTGAATAAGCTGTTAACCATCAGAATGACTGCATATCAGCCAAATCCAGTAAAACTGCTAATTCAAGTGGTGGCATAGTAGCCAGAAAAGCTCATTCAGCCAGCGTGATGGTTTTTGGCTGCATCACAAGCAATGGGAAATCCCCTTTGGTCTTTGATGATGCTGGTGTCAAGATTAATTAGATCAATTATCTCAACGATATTCTAAAGGAGGTCCTTCCATGGCTAAATTCTCATTTTGGAAACAGCCCATATGTGTTCCAACAAGACTCAGTACCAGCCCATAAGTCTTGCCAAACGCAACGGTGGTGCTAAGCAAATCTTCGTGATTTCATTTCATCTCAAGAATGGTCTCCGAATACTCCGGATTTTATTCCACTTGATTACTTAGTATGGGAGTGTTGCAAGCAAGAGCCTGTGCTAATACTCACAAAGATATCACTTCTTTAAAAGCTGCTCTGATGCATAAATGGAACGATCTCGATGCGGACTACTTGCGGCGCACCGTGGATGCCTTTCCGCACTTTCTCCGCGAGTGTATCAAGGCAAAAGAAGACCGAATCGAAAATGAATGATAGAATGCCAATTGATGCGTAGTTGTTAATCTTACGAAATAAAAATTATTGAAATAATTGTATCTATGGCGTTGTAGTAGAGATTGATTTTACTATCAATACTTTCTCCGCACCCTGTATTATTAGCTCAAATCTGCCATTTTGGATATTTTTAAAAATAAAAGGCTTAAAAAAAAAGAAGAAGAAAGAAAACTAACTACTTGTTTTTTTCTAGTCTGCCATGTAGATTTAAAGCTTATAAGAAAAGTTTGATTAAAAATCTTCGTCACTTTGCAAATTTATTAATTCATCATTTTTCTAAAGCTTTGCTCGTAGCTTCTGCATAACTTGGATTTTCCATTTTTCAATAATGTGTAAAATAAATGAAAACATTAGGGAAAAAGAGAAAAAAACCAGACAGAAAAAAACCAGCATGGTTTAAAAAAAAAAAAAAAAAAAAAACATTTGGTTTAAACCAGCGTGGTTTAAACCAAACAACCCTGGCACGGGTAATACCTCAGCCAGTTTTAGTAATTTAAAAAAATGGGGGAGACTAGGGAGGGTTGACCCACTTTTTACAAAATGATTTTTTATTTTTTAAATATTGAACGTAGAATAAAGTTTTATATATCATTTTATTCGTTATACAATCAGTTATCAAAATAAAATTACTACATCAGTGTAACATATAAGAAATAGGAAAAATAATTGATTTTATGCATGAAAAAATAATGAGTCAAGGCTCCCCACATACGAGAGGGTTGACCCACTATAAGGGAGGCTTGACCCACTTTGTTTTATATTGCACTATTTGTGAAGAGAAATAAAATCAGTTTTAAAAAAAAGCAAAATAACTTCATTCTACATCGTTTAATTATTATAACAAAGTATTTTTTTTTAAATATGAGGCTTAAACAAACCTGTTAAGGCGCAATCGGAAGTCAGAGGAGAAAAATTTTGTTTTAAACAGGAATTTGTCTGGGCAAGTATAATTGTACAGCAGGGAAAATGAAATTTTAACATTTAAGGCAGCATTCTTTTAGAGACAGGTTCCGTTTTCATAGTGTTTCAGGTTATTATGTCCGTATTTTGGAGCCACTGTCCTGGTTTTTTAATCTCCTTGTTCTATTTTTTATGACACTCGATCTGACAAATCTAGTTGTCACATAGTTTGACTTCATCTCACTGTATCACCCTGATGAAATTTTTCTACATACCTTCCTAATTTTTTTCGATCGATGCTATGTTCTTTTGCAACCGCATGAACACTTAATTTATCACTAACATGATTTAAAACTTTAAGGGGCAAAGTACTTTCAGTACTAAAATGTTGAAATAAATGAATGGCACCGGAATTTATGAACAAATTTATTTGGAAATAAGAAAAAGGCTATATTTCACATATATGTTAAATGAAAAGATTTTAGCAAAATTCTGGTGTCATTGTGATGTTTCGGAATTAAAATTAAGGGTTTTTTTAAACACACCACTGCCCCTCAAAGGGTTAAGATTGCTGCTTTCATCCTGTATAGCCCTTTCTAGTCTTTCCCACAGTTTCTATTTACCTATTGTAAGCAATATTTAAATGGAAAAAAGCTCCTATCAACTTTCCCATTTTCAAGCAATTTTTCACAGTTTTCTATAGTCAGTTTTAAAGATTTTCTTTTCCATCACACCATTTTACTGAAGCTTTACAGAATAAATTTACACTCTTTTATGTATATATCATTAACTTTTCATCATGCACAGTGTATAATAAAAAGATTTCCAAAACAACTTAATTAAGGGAGCTTTTAGCATCTGGTCAACCCTCCCTCACATTGACTGGGTCAAGCCTCCCTACATAGATCTTTTATAAAAATTACCACATTGTTATGTTAAGCCTAACTTACTGTACAGTCTTTATGCCTGGAATGAAAGCTCAATATTTCTGCATTACCTAAAACCTACTTACTTAAATTTCTATGATATAATTTATTTAAAAAAAAGCTTACAAAATATTTCTAAAAAACACAACTTTTAGGTTGAAAACGCCTCACAATTGATCTTTCCACACTTATTTCGATTACCTCTATCAAACGAAGACTGTTGTTTGAGCATTCCAGTAGCTTTGGTTGACACCTATTGATAAAACTCTGAAATTCTTTTAAATATGAAAATTGATGGGTGGGTCAAGCCTCCCGTATGGTCAACCGTCCCTAGTCTCCCCTATATTTTGCCTGTACTTTTAAAACATCCTAAATGCAGTTTGAATCTCAGGCATACTTTCCCATCTCACCGTAAAAAGTGGATTAATTTTAACGAATTTATTTATAAATTTGATGATATATATGAAATATATGAATAAATTTATTTAACGTTTCATTATTTATTTTATTTCAAGCTTCTGCACGGAATATATTTGATTTCATTCATAAAATAATTTTTCACATTTAAAACTTGTTTGACTTTTTTCAAATTAATCCAGTTTTCATGATACATAGGTAAGTATGCTCCGGAGTTTAAAAAGTCCAGAGTTAATGGATTAACATCGCTTCTTCGTAAAAAGCTCTTTTTAAATCAAAACATCTCTTCATAGCGTCTTAGCCAATATAATGAAAAAAATTATCCATACATGCATAAAAGTTTCAGATGTTCCCATTTTTATTAAAATTGATTTTTCCCATTTGTATTTTTTATAAAACATCACCGAAAATAAAATAATGCAAAATTCTGAGGGTAAATATTTAAACTCTGAAATATGAAATTAAGTATATGTAATCAACTGTACTATTATAAACACACGGAAATATAAGATCATTAATTGAACATACGATTATTAAATTTGAAACAATTAGTTTCTTGAATAGAAGTGTATATGAAAAAGCAATATTGCCTGAGCATTTTAAAATAAACCATACAAACAATTTTTATAATTACGCGAAGTTTGACTAAAAATTTCTCGTGTGTTCGTTATATAAATAATAATTAGAAAAATACTTTAAAGTGGTTTATTACAAATCGTTAAAAATGCGCGTTATAAAATTATGCGCAATAAATCTGAACTGCTTAATATTTTTACATATTTTATATTTTAATTGACTACAGATTATATTCTATAGTAATATTAAACCTAACTTTGTTTAATGTTTCATCCACAAAAAAAAAACATTCTATGCATAGATAAACTCCGAAAACATATGTAATACTTTCAATTAAATTAAAAAAACAGAAATTTGTGTTATATATATGCAATTTTATGTTGTCTTAAGGTATGGGTAATAATCTATATTAAGTTGATCAAAAGTAGCGTTACGTGCACGTGCAATTTAAAAAGGAACATTTTTAACAGTTTGAGATAAACTGCTTAAAGCAGACATGCCAAACACGTGGTCCGCGGGCCAAACTTGAACCGCCGATAACCAGGGATGGGGAATTTCTAGAAAATCTTACCAGCCAAGGATTTATTTAGCTTACTTACCAGCCAGTAAAATGCAACATACAGTTGAAAATTTTTATGACAAAATTTACGCAATTCAAACATAGTTGGTTACCATTACTATAATGCATTTTCATATATTTTTCCCTGTAAAATTAAGAAATATAAACAAGAGATGAAAGTTGCATAGAAAATAGAACTTAGTACCATGTTTACATCGCAGTAATTTGGAAAGTTGAAAAATATAGCTAACTACTAAAAAAAAAAAAAAAAAAAAAAAAAAAAGTTGTCGCATATCTCTATAGTTTGCAGTTTTCAAAGACTACCTAAAAATTTACTCGCCCTGTCAGAAAATTCACTCGCCAGTGGAAAGTAAAATGATGCATTTCCCCACCCCCTGCCGATAACTTTAACCTAGCTTTTGCCGCCTTTTTTAGTATGATCATATCAGTTTATGTTTGGCGCAAAAAATGCACTTTGTACGAACACACTGGCACAAGCCATGACTGCAATGTTGACATATTGGGCGACTTGTAACAGTTGGAAAAAATTTTATTCAAAATAGTAATCTTTCTTTTATTAAATGACAGACATTTCTTGATTAAATATAGCAAAGATTATTACTCATAAGAATGGGCGGCAATTTTCAATTTAAAAAAATCCCTGCCTGCCCGGCCTACAGGCGGAGGTAGATTTCGAAGTTAAGTATATTAATTGCACAACCAAAAACTAAATCATGATTAGATATAAATCCACTTTAACGGTTTTATCTGGACGCTTTTCATGAGTTTTTATTTCATTTTTATGTAATTAGTTGGTTTTATCAGAATCATGTTAAGGCGGTATTAAAAAAAATACTTTTCTATGCTCAACAACTCGAAATTTTCTGGCACATTTTCAGATTCATTTTTAATGGAAAAAATACGAAACTTGCTGACGTGATTTTTGAAAAGATTTATAAGCAACATGTGTTTTTATTTTTCTTTCAATTAATTGAAACTTGATTAATAAACAATTATTTTTCGTTTCTAACACAATCGCTTCGGGAAATTCTGTTCAAAATGCCCACTTTGACATAATTTTTTGAAATATATTCTGCCTCTATCAAAGCATCGATCATAACGGTATATTATATAGTTTCTGAAGAATAGAATCTATCAATTGGATGCGTTTGAGAGCAAAAATGAATTTAAAAATGAGTAAGAAAATAAGCAGTTTGGATTTGAACTTTTTGTTTGGACCCTTAATAAGAATGATTTTTTTTTCAACCGCTATATATTTTTAATTTGTTTTTGCTGTAAGAATTGGTCCTATCAAAATCTTGTCTATATAAATGTTGAAGACAATATTAAGACGATATATGATAAATTCATGGGGATTTTATATCTTGTGAATTGACGGAGTTATGGAAATTTTTCTTCTTCACCCCCCTTTTTTTGTTTTCGTTTTTAATTTTTTTGCGGTATGAATTGGTCCTATCAAAAACTTGTGGATATAAAATTTGTAGATAATATTAAGGAGATGTATAATAAAATTAATTGGATTTGATATCTTGAGAATTGATAAAGTTATGAATTTTTTTCTCCCAAAAACCCTATTTTCTGCACCCTTGAGCCCATTTTTAATTTTTAGTTTTTATTACTTCTAAAAATAGGACCAAAAATTTATGTATCACAGATTTTTGGTCTTATTTTTAGAAGTAATAAAAACTTTAAACTGATTTGATATGTACAACAATTAAGAAGTTATGGGGATTTTTCGGTTTTCACAAAACCCCTCCTTATTTCCATCCCATTGGTCCGATTTTGCCCATTAACGATCTTGACCGAGATTTTATGCCCCTTGATTTTATGTATCAGTTTGGAAGAGATTTGTGCAGAATTGTGGAAGTTATCGTGTCCAGAAGAAAGTGATATATGGGGCATTCTCACAATCTTTTAACTTTCATGTTCTTGAATAATAATTTTTTATTTAATACACTTTTTTGTGTTTTTTTTATTTCATATACTTGGGAACATCCCATTGCATGATTGCACAACACTATTAACGAGATAAATAAGTTTTGGATGATGTTGGGGGTCCAAACACATGGAAAACTCATCTACCGTCCCGTGTCCCTGATGCTGATTTTGAAGTTTGGAGCTGTCTGGATAAAATTGATTCAATAAAAATAATTCGATGTAATTTTTTTCTGAAACTGGAACTATTGTTTTATATAAATATGTAGCTAAAAATTAACCTGCACACATTTTTAGTGTTGATATTATTTTTTGAACTCTGCCCCTGGGTTTTAGATTTTTTACCATCCCTCTTCTAAAATTATACAGAAAATCACTTCAGATGCAGCGACAGAATTTTTTTCAAGTTTTTTCTCATGCAGAAGTATGCTAGAGAAAGAATATCTAAAATTCTTTGACAAGAAATTTATTGAAGAATATAAATCAGCATTTAAATATCAATTTCAAGCATCTTGGCTTTATTGGTCGTCTTACCATCCCCAAGGTTTATTCCTGCACTTTTCGAGGTAAATTTAAAAAAAAAAATTTATCTAATCCAATGTTAACAACTTTTTCGAAAAATCAATGAACATTGTGGCTATCACTTAGTCTTAACATGATTTCCCTAAAAATAGGTGGTAATTTTCCTTACCGTTCCATCCTTACCATCTCTTTTTTTATCATTTCGTCCCTTTTTTAACCTTACCGTCCCTTCTTTAACACCCCTTTAAGACAATGTTATACAAAAATTCTGTATTAAAAGTACTACATTTGTATTATTTATTATTTGAATGTCCTGTAGGTACTATGCAAATTCATTATAAGTAAAGATTTAGAAGAAAATAAAATGTTATAGGGGTAAAATGGTAAGGAAAATTAAACTCACAAGTTTAACCTAAACCTCAGTTAAATAAAAAAATTTTCGCTGCTGACCATTTTTTTCTTTATTTTGAATCATTAAGGCATTCGTCTATCAGATTAAAATGTTATCTTAGCAAGTTTAATTTCGCCAGATTTTTTTCCTTAAAAGTCAATAGATTGTGAGAATGTCCCATGTATACAGGGTGCAATATGTTATCTATCGCCGACCTTTAAATTCTCAACCGTTCGTCCTAGACACATAGTTCCAATTACAAAATCGTTTGAAATGAAGTAAATATTCATGCTGTGGCATTATTTAAAGTAAAAAATCAATTTTGTAAAAATTACAAAAACTAACCTTTTATACGGTCCCCCAGCCCCTATAGTTATATTTAGTAAAAGTTTACACATATCATAGCAGATATAACACAAAAAGTTTGGCATCTGTACTACAAAAATTGACAGAGTTATTAAATTTCAAAGTTTGAGATTTTTGCACATGATTTTGTCTTTTATTGAGGGATAAGTTAAAAGATGAATTAAAGTAATTCGAGATCAAAATCAGGGTGCAATGTTCTTTATACGGCGAAACCACCTTTAGCCGGTATCGCCAAATCGGGGAATCACCAAATAGGGTTATTTCATCTAAAAATTTGAGCTAACTTTTATGGGTCGAACAACATTCAAACGTACCCACGATACCGGCTAAAGGTGGTTTCGCCGTAAAAAGGGCAATGCACCCTGATTTTGATCTCGAATTACTTTAATTCATCTTTTAACTGATCCCTCAATGAAAGACAAAATCATATGCAAAAATCTCAAACTTTGAAATTTAATAACTGTGTCAATTTTTGTAGTACAGATGTCAAACTTTTTGTGTTATATCTGTTATGATATGTGTAAACATTTACTAAATATAAATATAGGGACTGGGGGACCGTATAAAAAGTTAGATTTCGTAATTTTTATAAAATTGATTTTTTTAATTTAAATAATGTCACAACATGAATATTTACCTCATTTGAAACGTTTTTGTAATTGGAACTATATGTCTACGACCAACGGTTAAGAAATTAAAGGTCGGCGATAGATAACACATTGCACCCAGTATATATATATATAGATAGATAGATAAAGTTTTTTACTGAGGGTGTTTTTGGGTTCTAGGGGTGTAGATCGGTGTAGATCTGCAAAAATTTTTCAGAAATTCCAACATAGAAACGACGCCAATAGGTAGTATTTCATACGAAATCTACCTAAAAAATCACTATCTGATAATATTGCCGTGGCGTTAGAGTTGGCAAATTTTAGTAGCATGGTATCTAACTCAAATTCAAATTTCCCAGGTAGCACAGCAATATCGGGAAAAGCGATTTCGCAATACCGGCCAATATCGGTAAACACCGGATCGGCCGATATTGCATGGCAAACTTTTTTTTCCAGTATCGGCCTATATCGGGATCCAATGCCGACGAATATCGGGACTCAATGCCTGCCGATATCGGCGAGCGCCGGGCCGGTCGATATCGGTGAACGCCGGACCGGCCTATATCGGTAAGCGCCAGAGCAGCCGATATCGGTGAGCGTCGGACTGACCGATATTGGTTAAAACTGGATTCGACACTATAAAATAGCAAAGTTTTTTTTTTTCAATATAGGGAGATATTGATTACCTATCTTGACATAGTATTGGTAATCAATATCTCTTTATATTAGGAGAAAAAAGGTTTGCTATTTTATATTCGTGAATACAGGTTTGAAAATATATGCGTATAAATATATTTTTTTAACTGCTTCATTTTTTTTTTTTTTTTTTTTTGAATAAAATTACGTTTATTACCATATAAGTAATTTTGATAGATTTTTTTCACCTAATCGATAGAAATATTCAACATATATTAAAATTAAAAAAAATAATAATATGTAGCTTTATTCTTTTCTCCCTTTGACATAAATATGGATGTTCAAATTTGTTTAATTGTATTGATGTATAAACTTTTGAAAAAAAAAAAAATCTGGCAAAACTTGGTCGAAAACAATTTATGTTAAGTTACATATGCAAAAATCTACCTTTGTTGTTTTTTCAAACTTAACTTTAATTATTCCTACCCAATTAACTTAGAAATTTTTTTTATATTTTATCTGAATGACCATCATCCTGAATCAGAGCATGAACTTACCAATCCTATAGTGCTGGAAGAAAAATACTCTGTTCCTTATGTTCACTCTACATTCTGGTGATTTTCTCTTTTTTTTTCCAATGTTCAACATTAAAACATTAACTTGTTGGAAAACTCATGATTAAATGCTACTTTTCTCATTAAAAATAAAAATCCATATATAAAATTATGTCCAGAATACCAATTTGTGGAAATAGTAACGTTGAAAAATTGAATATTATTATTGAAAAAATTATTGAAATATTTGAAAAAATCAATTTTATTATGCTATGCCGATTTTCATATATTTTTTTTCACATAATCAATAAACACTTAACCATTATAAAAAAAATTTAAAAATTACTTGTAGCTGAAATGATTTATTTTTTTATGCTTTTAAAATAAATGTTAACCTTTAAACTTGTATATAGTATTTATATACAGTAGAAAATTTTTATAATGCAAACCAAATCACGCAACATTTTGTGTTATATAAGTCATTTCACACAGCATTAAAACTTACCTTGTAAACACGGCTATCGTCTGGAACAAATCAATTGTAGTAGATCTTTATATTGCATTCCTTGGGACCAAAAGTTGTGCAGGTTATAAATTTTTTCATAATATTGATCATTTCACATATTGTTAAATCACCTATAAAAATTATCCAAACATGCCGGGACAAAATCATTACACTACTTAATTCCAAAATTTTTACATTTAATAATAGCAATATTTTCATAAAAAAGATCTGAATTAAGGGGATAAAGATGAAATAATATTTGAAATTTAATCCTCTAAAGGATGTCAATATTTTTACAATATGGATTACAGATGCTTCTTAAGTACAAAATTCATTGCTTACATCTCAAAAGCAGCGCATTATACAGGATTATAAAGATTTTCTACTGTATAAATAAAATTTTAGGCCCTCTCTCTCCTCCCCCCCTCCCCCCCCCCCAAAAAAAAAAAAATCTAGCAAAATTTGGTTGAGAACAGTAAATCCACCTGCTGTTGTTGTTTTATTTTTTATTATTATTATTAGTACTTAACCAACTTTATTTTAATTACTCCTATATTAAAAATTAGTAAAATATCAATTTATATTATTAGTTCCAAAATTTGTAAGTCTTCAATTAATTTAAAACAAATTTATATTTTATCTTTATACTATCTGCATTCTGAATGAGAGTCTGAACTATACTACTAGGGGATCAACACTTTGCTGGAATGTTTTTCTTTAAATATACACAATTTCCAGCAAATATTGAACAAAATTTATAAAGTTTTAATGGCAGTGTAAAATTGAAAGTGCAACTGAAATGACCATTTTTAATATATTAAAAACTATGTTACAAACAATGTTATTAAATTAAGCAAGAAAATCTATTCTGGAACTATAATTTTAATAGAAAATTTATTATTTCCATTTGTAATATATTCATAAGAAGTAGAAATAAAATCTTTCATTTTTAATGTACATATATTAAAAAAATGTATATTATTTTATATTTTCAAAGAAGATTTAGAAACAAGAAAAACTCTTATTTCTTAAAAAAAAAAAAAAAAGAAGAAGAAAGAAAGAAAAAAAGAAAAACAGAAAAATGTTTTTTCCCAACACTTTAAACTTTATAGAAATTATACATCCGTACAAAAAGTAGACTAGCATGACATCATTAAGGCTATCTAAATTCCAATTCAGAATTTACAATACCTACTTAGTTTATGTAAGCAGAAAGAAATTGTGACTGATAGAAAACATTTTAAACACATTTCAGAACATTTCCCTCCCCTCAAAAAAATTAAATAAAAAATTAATAGATAACAAATTACAGAGTTGCTAAGTCTCTAGCTTTTTGCACACCATTATTATCTTAGATAAAATTTTGTTCTTTTAAATCGGCCAAATGTTCCAATTAAATAAAAGAACATTTTTTGTATTAAAATACTGATATCCAAAAAGCTGGAGACTTAGCAGCTCCGAAATTAATACTTTGAAAAGAAGACAAAATAGCTAATTTTCTTTATATGTTTTCTCTTTTGAGTGGGGGAAGGGGGGGGGTGAGGCTATAAAATACATTTTAGAAATTCAAATTGATAGATTCTCTAAATTGCATGTAAGTAAGGCATTTGAAATAATTAGATATTTAAAAACTTAGCATTTAAATATCATCATAATTTATAAATATTTCGTTAAAATTCTAATAGACAGATTTTATGAGTCAATTTTTATCAACTGTTTTTCTCTAAGATAAACTTTACAAAGTGATTTTAAATATTTTATAAATTGCATTTTATTGAAAGACCTCAAATATGGAATACTAATTTTAAAAGTGATAATATAAAAATTATAAGTCAATTCTTAGAATTTAAATAAAAATTGACCATGTATAACAAATAAAATTTATTAATCACAAAAATTAAATGTTTTTTTATTTACAAACTATTATTAGTCATATTTATTAAACAAAGAAATTTTCGACAAGTCATCATTTCTTGTTAGTCATCTTCTCCTCCTTTGAAAAGTGTTTCCATCCCAGTCGTCAAATTCTGCAAGTACCTTTCCAATGTAGCTAGAGGTAGCAGTGGTTTCTCTTCCTTCAAACTTTATTTCCACACTAGCTAGAAAAGTACAATGAATTAAAATCACAATCAGACCAAGAAAATTTTTACTATAACAATTTATAATTTACTATAGCCAACTTATTCTATTTTTTAAGTTTCACAAACTAATTTTAAATGGGAGATTTGAATTTATTCACCAAAGTTTTAGCTTGAAAATGAAATATTTTTACTTTATTATATTAATACAGTAGACTCCCTCAAAGCCGCACAGCTTGGGACCAGAGGTTGAACGGATTTCTGGGCATTGCTTTCTTCGTTTATATTTTTTAAACAGTAATTTGAATGTAATAATGCAATCGAAATTATAATGAATGCTTACAATATAGTAAAATATTAAAATAATTAAGTAAAATAATAAATTGAAATAATAAAAATTAAGATAATTTAAACGATAATTAAATTATTAAAAGTAAATGTCAAGTAAATAATGCATAATTAAATATGCATAATAAAGATTATATACATTTTTCTTGAATTATTCAATGAAACTTGCCTCATAAAACTACCCTACTAATTCATATCAAAATCGTAAAATAAGAAAGTTTTATTTCAGGTTTAGCCAGACTTAATAACCAAAAAAGCTTGATTAATACATAAAAATATTTGGTAAAAAGATTACAATTACCAGTGATATCAGCAATATCTAGAATTTTTCAGAAATAAATTTATACTATTTCCTTAGTGAAAAAGCAAGAGTTCAGTCATATTAACGAGAATTACATACTAACCCTTTGAGTGCCAAGAAGCGCGATCGCGCTCCTCAATACACTGGCCGAAAATACCAAGAACGCGATCGCGCTCCTCAATACACTGACCGAAAATGCCAGGAACCCAATCGAACTCCTCAATACACTGGCTGAAAATGCCAGGAACGCGATCGTGCTCCTGGCTCATGCATGAACTAATATGATCTCTATTTCATACTTGTCGATTCTTGTTTATTGTTTTTTTTTTTTAGTCCGAACGTGTATTTATAAGAAATCTAAGACCAATGTCAGACGGGCATCTTTGTTGCTGCTTTTTTGCTTAAGTATTATCCATTCACAATGCTATAGCATTGTGAATGGATAATACATAAGCAAAAAAGCAGCAAAAAAGACGCCCGTCTGACATTGGTCTTAATAATACGATCTCTATTTCATACTTGTCGATTCTTGTTTATTGTTTTCTTATTCCGCTCGAGTCTCTCTATTCTAAAAAAAAGTAACTACCGCTGTCACCGCCGCCGCCGCCGGTTTTGAATTTTTTGTGACCGGAGGTCTTTCTTCGTTAATATTAAGCAAAATAATGAATACAAAAATATGAAAAACAGTGGTTTTATACAGAAATGTTTGATAAACACGCTGATGCAGACAGTTTTCAAATCGAAGAATTATTTTAAGAGATATTTAATGCCAAAGTTGGACAAAATCGTTACATTAAAAAAGTTTTATAGCAGCAAAAACTATACACGGCAGTGTAATCATTTTTAGATCATTTTATGCGTTAGAATTTGCCGGAGTGCAGATTGCATTAATTTTTTTTATTTTGACTCATTCTTTCAGGTTTTATTTCTATTTTAAATTCAAATTTTCAGCATTTCGAGAGATATTTTTTACAGATTTCGGAAAATTGTACCAATTTAAACTGTTGCCAACCGTATAAAAAGCGCAAGCAATAATGTTTGCTTCAAATTAAAAATTTATTTACACGTGACTATTATAACAGGAAAAAAACTTTCAAATTAGAATTAAATAATTATGTATAAAAAGCAGGAATTTATTGAAAATTACGTCATAAAAAGTATACACGTGAATTTTAAAAGAGAAAGGATATTGTAAAATAATAAATTCATTAACATGCGTTAGAAGTCTTAGGAGAAATTACGTCATATTTACGTCACATTATAGTTATTACATAAAATGAACACAAAATAAAATTGCAAAAAAGTTTAAATTTAGAAATTGCGCTAGACATTTATTTAATATTTTGAGAAGATATTTTCAACTATTTTTGTTAGGAAAGCGCAAATAATATTTCATTGCTAACAAAAGTACTTTCACGCGATTATTTAAAAGAGAAAGAATAGCTTGGTAAAAATTACGTCAGATTAAAAACGATTAATTTAAAATGTCTCATTTAAAAGAACTTTCTTTTCGCTTTGTTAAAAAATACCAGGAGACAAAGACTCTGTTTACTTAATTCCTTTTATATTAGCTTATTTTGAAATGTTGTTACACGTGCCTACGTCATCAAGTTATTTTTATTTCGACGTTTTATTTGTATTTTTATTAATGTTGTACGAATTTATTTGTTCTTTCGTTATTTAAAATAAAAATTATGTCAATTTGTATAATTTGGCGAAATTGGTCGACGGGATAATCAAGTAGTACCGCAGCGGATTTGGCGTTAAAATTCCCCAATCAAAGAGAAATGAATAGAAATTCTTTTATAGGGAGATCGCCACTGTTTTTTAAATTATAATTCAATCTTTCGAAATCTTTTTAAAGCCGATCAAATTAGCGTGCATTTAGAGCCTGCGGTGTGTGGACGGGGGTTGGCGAGCGTAGCTCGTAGGGGGCCGAGCCCCCTAGTATTTATAAGAAATCTAAAAAATGCAATCTCTATTTCATACTTGCCGATTCTTGTTTATTGTCACTTATGTTGAAATTATAATATTTATTGGAATTATAATATTTATTTTTTTCCGAATTTAAACTAAGAAATATACGTATATATATTTTTTTTTAATTTTCTACTCTCCTCTAGCAGCGTGGCACTTGTAGCTAATTCTCTAAAAATCATATTGGTACTCAAAGGGTTAAAATTAGGGGCGCCATTTGAGGGGGGGCACAGCCCCCCTCCAAGGAATTTGATGTTTCAAAAAAATTATCTGTCATTAGAGATACACCGAATAGTGATTTTGGCCGAATACCGAATATTCGGCCTACAGGTAAACCGAATACCGAATATTCGGCTGGCCGAATTCAAAGTTTAAAGATATTAAAAAATTAAATTTTAAAACAATTTTTCATAAATACTTAACGCAGATACTGCCATTTTGATAAACAAGACCTTTTTTACAAGTAAACTTTACACACACACCCAGTTTACGGCACTTCTTCTCATGATATCATATGTCACAGATCAAAGTAACTATTTTGAAAATATAGTTATGATATCTTCATTATTGTTAAAGTAACAAATGAAAATCTAAGTTTGACCTGAAGTTAAATGAGATACACTGTATTTTTGATTTTGACAGATTAAGCAGATTGCGATACTGGTTTCTTGGACAAAAATGGTCTGTCTTTATGTCTATTATCACATCTGAAAGTCTTTCTTTAGAAGCACTCTTTTTGCGAAAAAGCAAAAGACAGATTGTTTACAAGACATTGTTCAGAAACTTCCATTTGTGCATCACTTATTTCTATGCAGGTCATCATTAATGGTTAATTTTTTTTAAGTGACACTTATCAAACAGCAAATAAATAATGTAACACCATTCTCTTTGATTTAAATATGATTCTGTTTCTAATTATTCTGAATATATTTTTAAATTGATAGTTAAAATAGAAGTTGTGTAAGAATTTTAAAAATATTTTTCAAAAGATATTTTTAAGTATTTGGTTTGGTCGAATAGTTTGATATTCTGCCTAACCGAATATTCGGTAGCATGTCCGAACACCGAATAGATACCGAATATTCGATGCATCCCTATATGTCATCATAGGCAGGGTTCTCGCTGCCGCTCGCCATTGCGCCAAATCGCGACAAAATGTTTCATTTGGCGAGTAAACTAACAATCAGACTCGCCAAATTCCGAGTGCTCAGTTTCTGCTATGTTTGTGTGTGTGCGAATACACTCAAGACTTATCCGCGTTTCTGAACGATTGTTGTAGCTTTACATGTTCAATCGCACCGTGCCGTTTACATTGCTCTATTTATATACAGACTCAATATCAATTCAGTTTAGCAACAGCCAAAGACACGAAAAGGATATATGCGATAGGTTTTTGTCCGTTAATCACTGTCTATGCGCCGGCGTCGCTATGGTAAAAACATGAACAAAATTACTCGCAGCAAGTGCCAAATCTTAAAATTTTTTCCTGGAATGTGGTGTTGAAATTAACCATACTATTTATTAGTTGCACGTCAATTTTTTCTATCAGTCGAAATCTGATAGCAAATTTAGTGCATATTTTCACAACGGCAAATCAAAGATACCTGTTTTTGACTTTTATTCAGACTGCTAAAAGAACGCCTGAAGCATTTGCACATTTATGAGGCATTCAGAATGTATTTATTTTTAATAGTTTCTGTAGCGGATAGTTGAATTTCTATTTTTTGAGAAATTACAAAAAATTAGATTATTTTAGAAAATGGATAAATAAGGGATTTTTCAGTGTTTCACGCCGAATCTATTTTGCTAATATTTATTTTCATTTGGCTAATGTTTTTAATTTCCTATTCGCCAAATCTCTAATGTCGGTCAAAAGCCAGCGAGAACGCTGATCACAGGTCAGACTCAACATTTTATTTTCATAATTCCTCAAAAGCTAAAGTAACTTGTCAGATTTTATTACAATAAAAACACATGCAATGAATAAACACTTTATGCACAGAAACTGATAATTATCAAAAATATTTTCTAAAGACTTTACTATTCTAACACTCTCAAGTTGACATTTCTCATTGATGAGTATTTTGGCTAATTTTAAAAAGATATGTGAGAAAAAATTCTATTAATTGCTTCCCAGCCGTGTGCAAAATGATCAAAGAAAACTTGTCCCCCTCCGGACTAGAATTCTCGTGATGAATTTTTCCTTTAGTCCGAAATTTAGAGAGGATTTTTCTTTTTTTTAAAAGGGGGGTTAATTCAAGTTCTTATGTATTTGAATTTTTTATTTTGCATTATTAGTGTCACATTATATTTACTGCAGTCATTACAGCACTATCAAATCATTTGCTTTATTAAATTATATTATATAGAGTATATTCTTAATAATCTCTTTAGCCTGATACTAGAGTTCTGCACGGATTGGATTCTACCCTATCCGAAGGTGACAAAAGTCGTTAACGCGAAACACAACTCTAGCCTGACAAACTGCAAATTAAACCCGAAATATTCATACCCAAACTCGAAGTGAAAGAAAATGAATCTACGTTTCATTACATTTATGGAAAAGTAGTCTATAATTTTATATCATATATACAAAAATTAACACATATGCACCCATTAATACTCCGATATTTCATTTTAAAAATATTCAGATCTTCCTTTTGAAAAATCGGTTCATCCAAAGAGAGACAAGCATAACCGGAAACGCTTAAAGTTAACCTTACACCTAGCGAAAAAAATAGCATAAACCTCACTTGATACGCAACTCGAGTTCGTGTAAAATCAAGTTATCCGACTCTATGCAAGACTGTCAACTTGACCCGAAATGAAAAAAAGAAGCGTCAACCCGCCTCGATATGTGCCTCGGGTCGCGTCGGTTTTGAAAAAAATCTGGTTGTGCGACCCAATGCAGACTAGAGATGAGATGGGCTCAGCCCGGGCTCGGACTCATTTTTTCTAAAACCTGAAAATTTTATTTATCCATGAATAGAAAAAATTAAAAGAACTTTTATTCCCCTTAAAAATTACTTATTCCTTTTCAAATCATTGTATTGCTTTTTTGATCAGAATGAAGAGGAAACAGAAATTGTGTTTTTCTATTTTAGTTATTAGAATATAATGCTATTTTAAAGAAAATGATTAGTCATATATACAGATTTATGTTTGGCATTGCCGACGACGGTCCTACGATACGGTGCCATGAAAGAGGCGGGAATAATTAATTTGTTTTTAGTTCGATTTTCGTTTGTGGCAGAGGTTATTTTGCAATTGGATTTATTTTTATTATTATTATTATTATTATTTAGAGATCTAACACAAAGAGAATATTTTCATCTGTTTATAGTTTGCGGATAATTTAGATTTCTATTGTACCCAATGTACACAAGTCGTAATCGCTCTTCATATGGAAATAACTTTAGTGATTAATTTATCTATTATGAACTCTGGTGATGCTGAAGCTGTACGCTGCAATTTACGAAGTCACTTTCAGGCGTAAGTAAATTTAATTACTATATTATTCCGATAGAAAGCAATCGAACAGTGTTCCTCTTTTCCTGTAAAAGCCCCGAGACATTAAAATTTTTAATTTAAGATTATTTTCAGGGTCACGCCAATCCCGAAAGATTGTTATGAGGAAGGAATTGGTCATAGTTAAAAATGTGAATCTTTTTTTTAGAAAATTGATAAATGTTGTTCCATTATTCGCTAGATAAATAGCAATTTCTAGAAATGCATTTATTCATGAAACACACTTCATTAACATGCCCATAAGATTTTCTTATTAAAAGAGAAAAAATATGAGAATCCTTTTAAGTATGAAGTACATTTTTATTTGATACCAAACTTTTCTTTTGATAATATTAAATTAAAATTTTCCTTTAACAGTAATTTCTATGTAAAAAGTAGTTTACAAATGATAATTACATTTGGAACATTTTTTTTAAAATATTATGCAATTTTTTACTATTGCATATTTTCGGTATCGAGCTCAGGCTCTGATGACACAAAATGTTTCGGGCTCGGGCGGCCTCAGATTTAAAATCGTCGAGCTGGGGCGGGCCCGGGCTCTGAAAAAAGAGTCCGAACTCATCTCTAATGCAGACTCTACCTGATACCAAATGTTTTGCAAATTTCTGAATTGTGTGGAATTTAGATCATAGTCTGAAAAGGAATGCAGAAAATGATTAAGGAAATTTTTTACTCACAGAAAACCATTGGTGAAAATTTCATATCCCTATGAATCACAAAATTTGCAAACTTCTTGACGTGTTGACTATGTTTATGTGCTGCTTATCTCGTGACCGATTGAATTTCATGATTTTTCCCCCGACGATTTGACGAAATTTGCAATTTTTTTCCGTGATCGATTCACGAAACTCACAATTTTTTTCCGTAACCATTTGTCAAAATTCACGATATTTTTTGCGACGGTTAACGGAATTCGTTATTTCTATCTGACATATTTTGACGAAATTCGCGATTCTTTTCTGCGATCATTTGTTGAAATTCGTTTTTTTTTTCGCAGCCGACTGAAAAAATTTGCAATTGCTTTGCGCGATCGTTTGACGAAATTTTTGAATTTTTTGCGCGATTCTTTGACTAAATTCGTGATTTTTATCCGAAACCTTTGACAAAATTCTCGTTTTTTTCCTTAATAGATATTCGAAATTCACAATTTTTTTGCACAACTGATGAGAAATTTTTTTTTTTTTTTTACCGAATGTTGAAATCTGCATTTTTTTCCCGCAACCGATTGGCAATAATCGCTGTTCGTTTCCACGATCTTTGCAATATTTTTTCACAGTCCTTTTAAGAAGTAACATTTTTTCCACGACTATTTTTGCCAAGTAAAGTTGGCAAAATTTAAGTTTTTTTAAGCGGTTGATTGGCGAATTAATTCCGAAAAAAATACTGCGGTCTTCTATGAAAATTAAAAAATGTTCTTGGAAGGATCCCACGATTTTAAAAGACGTTAAGAAGGCAAAGTCCCGTACGCTGTTTCAAGCCCTTCCCCTCAAAGAACCCCCCCCCCCCTCCTCCAAGAACCTCTTGAAATGGCTCCCCACCCCTGCAGCAAAACCTGCAAAGAAGAAGTCGAAAGATCAGGGGGGAAAAACTCCATTTTAGACAGGTCTGCGTATTAGCAAGTGTAATTATATGGTGGGTTTTTTTCAAAGAAGTGCGATTTTTTTTTTCCGTTTCCGAAATAATTCTCTTTTTGATAGGTTTCATTTTCACAAGTTTTACATTAAATGTACAATCGTGGAAAAAAAAAAAAGTAAACATCCCTACTAACTCCTCAACAAATCATCGTAGACGAAAGTTACTTACCGAACGATTGGAAATAAAGTTTAATTTTAAATTATGTATAGAAAATTTTCTTAGGGGGTCATCTACATATTAAAACGAATCCAAACTTCATTTTTTTCAATGGCAATACCCAATTTTAACGAGATATTTCAAATCCTCGTTTCAAACTATACCTAGACCCCAAATTTCAAGTCACTTGAATGATAAGTTTTTGAATTATCGACATTCAAAATCTAGTGCTTCTAATGTTAAATTACATTTTCATATTTTTATTTTTATCTCCTGAAATTATGCTCCTAGTGTGCCTTTTTTTTTTTTTTTTTTTTTTTTTGTAGTAATAATACTAAAATACCCAAACATAAATACGCTGAATTTGCAATTTTTATAATTTTATGATATGAATTATGAAATTAATATTCGAAAAAATTATGAATTGCAACCTACAATTTTTTTGATGGATTTAGATTTATTAAGTTCTGCTTTACGGAAAACCAAAATTTCACATTTTTCTTCCAAGTAGTTTTCAAATTATGCTCTAAAAACGACAAAATGATGGTTTAAGGTGCCGTCTATGATAGAAGTGAGTAGATATTTTGAAATTTATTCTGCTGTACTGTAATCTAACAGGCTTTATTGACTCCTTGAGTGGCGCTTACGGTGCCTTGATTAAGAAAGGGGCTCTCTGGGTTAACAATCGAATACCGAACTTCAATTTGGATACAGACCCTAAAATACGCTCGTTTTAAAATAATTAATTTCTCGGAAACTTGTGGTACGAATTGCATAAAAATTCGTTTTTAGGCTAATTGAAGGGTGTAGAGTTAATTTATGCTGTCAGAATTGTGTACTGCTATTGAAAAAAAGCAAAGTTATGGTTCGTTTTAATATGTAGATAGCCCCCTAAGCAAATTTTATATACATCATTTAAAAGTAGACTTTATTTCCAATCGTTCGGTACTAGTAACTTTCTCCTACGATAATTTGTTGAGGAGTTAGTAGGGGGTGTTTACTTTTTTTTTCCCACGATTGTACCTATGCTCTTTAGAGGTTTACTATAGAAAAGATATTTTAACAGATATACTTGGACTTTTAGGTATGCTTGTAAAATGGAAACTGTCCCTAACGGAATACTGTCTTAAGCGGAAAACCTTAGTCAGTATCTTGAAAGTATACCTGCTAAGATGAAAACCTGCTTAAAACGGAATTTCGAATAGGTTCTTTTACGGAGGGAAGATGATACCCCCCTCCAAACCTCACGCTTGGCTATGCCACTGACCTCAAAGAAAACTTTGCCCCCCCCCCCCCCGCCCAAGAAAGTTCTGAAATGGCGCCCCTGGTTAAAATACACATGGAATTATATAAAAATAAAAAAGTCTGTAATTTTGTCCCTACATCTGAACTGAAAGTTTCATTGTTTACATATTCGATGATGTGCGGATTTTAGGGTTGTGGATTTGACGTAGTCTACTGTATCCAATAGTTAGTGCTAAAATCACACGGAACTCACAACTTATTGTTTAATGATTTTATAAATGAGAAAACAAAATTGCGAACCAAATACTTAACTTACTAGCTGCAAATTTACAATATTAAAATTTCACATGTTTTTTTTTTTTTTTTTTTTTTTTCCCTTACAAAATTTGAACATAATATTCAAAAAGACATATTTTCGAATTAAAGTGAATTTTTAAAACTAAAATTCTTTCTGAAAATAATAAAAGTAAAAATAGTTTTTCAAAAGTACACTTCTATAAACATTCAATGTTTATCTTGAGAATCACACCCAATTTCATGACTACAATTTATGTAGTTTAAAAAAATAAAATAAAAAAAATCTGTTAGAATCCATTAATTTTACAAAGACTCCAACTATTGAAAAATCACTGCTTTGATTTATTACTTGATAAAATAGCATGAATACGTGAATTTACTTAAAAAATATGTAACATTTGTTCTACTTATCTTTTAAAATTTAGTAACAGGGCAAACAATTATTTTATTTAAACTGTTATACATGATTTCTAAACTTTTTTTTTTTAACATATAATCATAAATTAATTACTATATAAGGACCTTGGAAGAGAAAGGGCGAATCCCGAAATTGGGGTGTTGGGAAATCAAGCTTAAAGTTTTGCAGGTAGTTCAAGATAACAAGAGCGAATCTTTATTTTAATCACTGCGAGCATGCAAACATGCATAACGAAAAACATGTAGAGAGGGGGTTTCAGACCTGGGGTTCACCCACGCTCCTCCGGAAAACTCAGACCACGAGTTTATTATAGAAGATAGTACTACAGTCGAACTCGCTTATAGCGAGCGCGAAGGGACCGTGATATTTGCTCGTTATAACCGGGTGCTCGTAACAAACGGGTTTCGTAAAAAATTGTAAAAATTCACGCATAGTTACTTTATTATAGATACTTTATCTATTTTTTATTTCTGTACAGTACAAAAGAAGTTGGTTAATTTGATTTGAACTGTCTTATTGTCTCTTTCTTGTATTATTGTTCTTCGCAGAAGACTTGTGGTCCAAAACACATCGTCATTTGCACTCCTGGCTCTGAAAAAAGTTTGAATTTTTCTGCGCTCTCAAAAAACCGTTGAGTATGTTGGGGGCGGTTTAGCTTGAAATTCTTCACATTCGTCATCATCATCGTCGCTTTCATCATTTTTTTTTCATCTTCTTTAGCTTGAATTTCAGCTACAATATCTGCGGGAGTAGGTATTTCGGAAGTGATAACATTGGCGTCAACAAAAACATAATTTTCAAATTCTGCTCTACTCATTTCCAAATTTTTCAAGTTGTCTATTTCTTCTTCCTCAGATATTTTCCCCTATTGAGAAATGTCCAATCTATCCTTACGGAAGCAATTGGTAATGCATGTTGATGCAACCTTTTCCCATGCATCGTTCATTAAACGTATCGTTTCCAATATGTTTACATTAGCATTTGAAGTTGTTTCTATTTTTTCTCTTCTATCGAGAAGCATCAAAATCAAGTGCTTACGAAAGTTTTATTTAAAACTTCTGATGTCCCCTTGGTCCATACGCTGCATAACACATGTAGAATTTGGTGGTAAAAATTCAATCCTGATGTTTGTAAGTCCAGTGATTTCAGGATGCGCGGAACAATTATCAATTAACAGGATAATTATACGCTTTTCTTTCCTTGGTTGGCGCTCCCATTTTTAAATGAATTTTGTAAAAATGTCCGCAGTCATCCAAGCATTCCTGCTGTGATCATAATCAACAGAAAGCTTTTTTAAATGCCTAAAACAACTAGGATTTTTAGACTTGTCAATAACCAACAGTTTCTTCTTGTCAGTGCCAGACATATTAGAGCACACTAAAGCTGTCAATCGATTTTTGGAGATCTTGCCTAGGACGCACTTTTCACCCTTGAACTTAAAAGTCTGCTGCGAGATTACTCTCTTAAAAAAATTCAGCGATTTTAACTCCGACTGAGTGTATTTTCACTCCTTTCCAGTATTGAAAATGCACTTATCCTATAGGAGTGAATTTCATACATCTTGCGGAATGGTTTTTTTCATTCCTTTTTGATAAGCTGTTTTCGCTCTTTTTTCGACTAAATTAATAGGCAAAACGAGTGACTGCACTCATTATTGACAAGTCATTTTTAAACCCCTTCTTTTTGTCAAATTTAATAGGCAAAATAAGTTATTTCCCTCTTATTTTCAGAATTTTTTTTATAATTTTATTTTTTAACATATATAACTCCCCAGTTTGCAAAATGTATTATTTTTAAAACTCCATTTTGGTTTATTTTAATCCAGATGCAGAAGAACAGAAGAAATTTTGTTTTTATTTCCGAAAGATAAATTAAATAATAATAATAATAATAATAATAAAAGATGGTTCGCGCTATAGCAAGACAAGATATTTTAACTTGTCAATATCCTGAAGTACGCTGTTTTTACTTTATCTTTCTTATTATGGTTTTCTTCTTTTTAGTATTTTCACATTGTATATATAATTTTAACGTTATTAGTTTTAATCCGGAAATGTCGATTTCTTTAATTATTTCTGATATTATTATATGTTCTTAATATATTTTGCTTATGACACAGATAAATAATTATGGAATATAAAATTCACGTGTTACCTGCAGACTTTTTTTTAGTTAAACTTTTGAATATGAACAGAGCGAAGTATAACACAAAAATAAAAATTCACAAAATCATAATAAAAAAAAATATATTTGTGTCATAAAATAAATTAATCATATTTTTTACTAATCTATTATTTTCTGATACTTTTTTAAATTATCTTTTACATTTCGTACAATTTACATAATACTGTGTCAATAAAAAAAATAATAAATAAAGTGTAGATGTGTACAACTATCTAACTGAACACAATTTATTAAATACTTGTACTTACTGAAACATTAAAAAAAATAGAACATATATTATAAGTTAATAATAATTTAATAATTTTTATAATCATGGGCTGTGTTCCGCAAATATTTCTGAGTGTCATGAGCAAAGTAGTATATTAATAATCAATAATATAAGCACAAAATGATATATGTTTAATAATGCAAATACAAATTAGTGTAATTTTACACAATTTGAATACGAGAAAACTACATATCTAAGCGCATTTTATTGATTATAAAAATTATGGAACAGTTGCAATAAAAAAAAGAAAAAAAAAGTAATTTAAGAAATTCATGTTTCCGGTTTTAAAGTAATAACGTTAAATAACGCAAAAATCATACATACAATGTGAAAATACAACAAGGAATGGCGAAGGAATTACAAGAAAGATGAAGTAAAACAGCGTACTTTACCTTAGAATTTTCAGCATTAGTAAAATCCTAGAATCGCCGTTAGCCATCTTGGTTTTAGCTGGGAAAAAAAACGAAATTTATTCAGTTCTTTGTGATGATTGCCCCCTACCCCCTGCTTTCATAGCATAATCCTTATAGCATATCCCTATAGCATATCCCCTTTCATAGCATATCCCTATCTTATTCTATACCATTTTTAAACCAATCAAATTATAATTGTAATATTGTTTTAATCATGTAGGTGACGCTAAGCTTTGACGTTTGAAACAAACAAGCGACTCCCTTTTCAAAATGGTCTCCCTTTGCCAAACTATATATCGCGTTACACGATTTCAACCAATGGGGAAGCTTCTTAAACTGCTCTTTTAGAGATAGTTTTCTGTTCCGATCTGAAATGAGCGGTCCTGGGGATGCTGCTCCTAAAAAGGTTATTTGGCAAACCAGTTTTTTGTGGAAAATGTCTCTTTTTGATAAAACAGATACTCAGAAACAACAAAAACACGCGTAAAACTTTTCGTCCTTTTGTTGAGTTAATAATTCGTTCTTTTGAATTAAGAGTGTACGTTGTACAAAATGCCCGTTTCATCGGCATTATAAATGTCATCTTTTGTGTATCCTTCTCTGATGACTGACCACTTTTCACTCATCCCTGTGCGATATCCTCCATGATTGCAGACTTTGTTTCACTACAAATGTTTCCAAAGGTTATCCCATGTCCATTCTTGAATCGATCAAGCCATCCATTCGAACATACAAATTCAGAATAGTCAAATTGTTCAGAAACTTTTTCTGCTTTAACTTTAAAAAGTAGATCACTTACAGGTAAATCTGCATTACATTGCACCTTCATGAACTTCAAAAGAGTTTCGTCCAAACCGTCTTTAGCACATTTCTTCAAACATTTACAGTCATTAATATTTTGAGCGTACGCAGTCACTACTTTTACTTGTTCTTTAACCAAGTTTAAACAGTAGAATAATGTAAATCATACTTTTTGCATATTTCGGAATTTTTGTAAGCCATTCTTTAATTCCCGTAAAATCCTTACTTTTTCGGAAAATGATAAAGTTTTACGTTTCGACTTCGAAGATAAAATTTGACGAGTGCACTCTATGAATGCAAATCAAAGAATGACTTCTACGCAAGTCTCCTACGCAGAGTAAACTGCCGTCCAATCACCAACCTCCGTACTCTCCGTACGTCTCCTCAAGGTCATCCGTGGGAGGTCCTCGCACGTGCCCTCCACACGATGAAAAATTCCGCCATCACTTATTCTCAGGATTTATGACTCATCACTAACTTTCGGTTGACTTCGAAATGTTAAAGGAATTTTCCCAAGAAACGATTAGCTGAGCTGGAGAGGTGGAAGTCAATAGAAATTTTATGAATCATAAAATTATTACTCGCTATAACCGGGGTTTGCTCGTTTAAAGCGAGTTATGCTCCCATAGATTTAACATTGTACCAACCAAGCATTTCTGATTTCCTCGTTAAATCCGAGTTCTCGTTAAATCAGGGCTCGTTATAAGCGAGTTCGACAGTACTTACTTTAGCTTGACACTGTGAAAAAACTAACGGCGAAACAGAGTAAAACGACATACCTACGTGTTGCCAAAATCTATACAACGAGGAAAAAAAAATACAATTTTTCGAGTTGACCCTTTCTCTTCCAAGTTCTTGATATGTACTTATGTGTAAATAAACACCAAAATTTTAAAGAAATGAAAATCATTCCATTTTAATATCAATATTTTGGAATAGTTTTCATTGCCTATTTGATTGCAGAATTCATATTAATCTTCCCTGATTAAAATTAAATTAAGACCAAGATTACTATTATTGTTGTCTATTATTAAATATTGTTATTCAAACGGGTGGACATGTTATTTCTCTCAAATTTTGGGGGTGACCAATACGAGAGTATATACAGTAATAAATTATAAACAAGGTTTTTTTAAAGAAATATTAAAATTAAATTAATAAAATAAATTATTATTAATAATTTAAAATAATCCATAAAAATTAGGAAGCTTAAAAAATAAAAAGTTATTTTCTATTTATATCTTTTAATTTTTATTGTTCCAAATATTTCCCTGGTTGCAGTTTCACAGCCACTTAACATATTTTGACGTAAATGGTTTGGTGCATAATTAACTGCATTCTTTTTGTAACTCATAAATAGTTGTAATAATAAAGATTATTTCAAATGAAAATCAAATTTCAAATTATGAATCCACAGGTCAATAATTTGAAATTTGATTTTCATTTGAAATATTGTATGCAAGGCGAATGTCTCTCTCTGGAAAAATTTCCAAACATTAATATGATAAAGATTATTTGGAGATTTATCACCTGCGGCTAGGTAGAACAAAAATGCCTTAAAATCAATTTATAATGAAGTTATAAAAATATTAAAATGACATATTGTCAATGGAAATACACAAGCATAATTTTTATAATTCTAGAATATCGAGAAAAGAGTGAGAAATCAATTACAAAATTCCTTCTTTACATATAAAAACAAAGTTAAATAAAAGAGTGTAAAAATACAACATTGACTGCAATATAGAGGCCCATGCTGTGTGCGTTAACACTCAATCTTATACCATTTTTGAGGACATCTCAGGCAGACAGCACAGAAGCAGAATCCCTTCTGTAGCTATGGGCCTAGACAAGCCAGGAAATATATATATATGAATATGAATGATTAAAAAACTGACATGTTTTTCAATATACAGTCGGACCTCTATTTAACGAACCTCTATTTTGCGAATTTCTCTATTTTGCGAACTTTTACTTGTAACCAAGAACATTTTGCAAATTTCTTCGTAAAATAACCTCCAAATAGCGAAGTTTAACGAACTTTTCCGTGGGATCTAAACTTTTTTTTTCCCTATTTCTTAAAATATTACTGGACATTTGAAACTTATTCTCCTTTTTAACATATTTTATTATCAATGACCATGAACAGGTCTTACCAGGCACCTAACTCACCGAGAGCAGTAAAATCGTTGTGATTCTTTGCTTTCCATCCAAGAAGAGCAAACTTTCAATATCCCCTTTTAACCTTTGATGGAGCTGTCCCGTGTCCTTAAACTATAGTTTCCCGTTTTCTAGATTGTTGATCATGATCAATCGTGTTGGTAATTTCAGTTCTTGTAGCTCGAAAATGTCAAAGCGAAAGTGCTTAAGCATCAAAGAAAAAAAAATTATTATTGATGAGGTGGATAAAGTCATGAAGAAAAAGAATACTGCTTTAAAATTTGATATTCCTCCAAACAACTTATCAACCATAATAAAAAATCGTGATTTTAATGTAAAATTATTTTTTTAACTGAAAATACAATGTATTTCCAGACAATGTTTTGTTTCATTCTTATTTCGCTTGCAGATTTCTTTTTGATGGGCAAAATAAGTAAAACAAATAGATATAATTTATTAAAAAAAGTGTGACTAATTACTTTTTTTAATTATATTTAGTATTTGTGGACTTAAATGTGTTTTACGTAGTTTAAAGTATTTTAAAAGGTGACTCTCTATTTAACGAATTTTCCATATAACGAACTTTTTATTCGGGATTTAGCGACTTCGTTAAATAGAGATCCGACTGTAATACAGTAGACTCGTTCAAATCCGCACACTTCGGGACCAGAAGTTGTGTAGATTTCTGGCCATTGCTTTGTTTACATTTTTTAAATAGTAATTTTAATGCAGTAATGCAATCAAAATTATAATGAATGATTGTAATATAGTAAAATATGAAAATAATTAAGTAAAGTAAAAAACTAAAAGGATAAAAAGTAAGATAATTTAAAAACTGATTAAAATATTAAAAGTAAAGTTCAAGTAAATAATTAATAATGTATATTTGAATATGCATAAAAAAAAAGACATACATTTTCCTTCAATTATTCAATTTGAGGGAGTCTACTGTATTAAACTTTATTTTATACACAAAAAGCATCTTATACACTTTTTAATTCTTCAATACCAGTTGACAAGTTTTTTTCATCTTGTAATTATTACTTAATCACTAAAATTGGAGGTTACATAAGAAAAAAATTTCGTGCCAAGGGTCAATGCAAGGTTTTTCTTCTTATGGTCCGTTTAATGTGTGAAACATAAGTTTTTTTGAAAAATAACATTACGTAATGGAAGATGAATTCAAATTAACCCAAATTCGAACCAAGCATTTATTAATAACTTATTTAAATCTTTCTGCTAGATTTTCTTTTTGAACAACTTATTACATTTAGTTTGAAACCTCACAAAATAAAAATAATTAATGAAGTTGTACATGCTTTTACTGAATGGAATTTTGCAAAAAAGTACTAAAAAAGGCCCAAATTTTGCCTGGATCAACTCAGGTGTACTAAAATAATGGTTTTCAAATATAAAAGTTTCATATGCTTTAAGTGGCAAGTAAACTTGTCCCTCAACATCAATAAGTTAAAGTGTCAACATGCATTTTATTAAAATGTTTGTTTTATTTACTGCTGAAGATGTCCATAAATTAAACATTATTAAATAAGATAATATAACAAAATCTGGAATAAGCAATAAAAAAATTAGATTGTATTTTATTCGGTAAATCAAAGATTTATGAAATGTTTTAAAACATGTTGTTACAGCAACAAATATTCACTTATGAAATAATTTAAATTGTCTTCAAATACTTCGTAAAATTATTTTAATGAAAATTTCAATAATGTATAACACTGGCAAATAAAAATCTATGCATACCAGAAATATATTAGTAGTAACCAAGTACCATTCCTTATGAAAGGTCGATAAATTATTAATCAATGACTTATCCAGATCAACTATGCATAATATCGCCTCTCCAACCACAGGTAAAAATATACAAAAATAACTCACCGATGACTGAACTTAGATATTGAAATCACTGGATTTCTCCTGCCTGACTTCCAGACTATATATTCCATTCCAACAACATAAGCTAATGAACCTGAAACAAATATAAAAATTTTAGGGCACATTTAATAATAAAATGCAATTTAACTGTATTAGTGTAGTCGAAGTGCGGGGGGAGGGGGGTAGACATTTCAGGGGCAAAGAGATAATGCAGTAGAAGATCTTTATAATGCAAGGTTTAGCATTATACAGAATCTTGAAATCTTGCCAAAGAGAAATTTAATAGGTAGAAATTGCTTATTCAAAAAACTTAAATTTTTGGGAAATTTGCATTTTTTAAAGGTTTTTTAACAGACATCAGATAAATAATAGTGCTTTACCATAGGCATTATAAAATTCATGGTAAGAGTCCCATAACATGTGCGATATGCCGGAAAACTTGGAAAGTTAATTTGGGCGATAAATGCTTAGGATGTGGTTGTTGCAATCTTTTGGTGCTTGGTGAGATGATTTGGTACATTTATAAATAAAATATTACAAATAATATAAATATAATACTAATAAAATATAATTAAAATAAAAATTGGTAAGATGCTAAAACAGACTTTTGACAATATTGCTTACAATTTCGCCAAGTGGCACAAGATAGGGAACTCTTCCCAAATTATTAAATTTTTGTATATGACTTAAATAAGAACTATGCAAATTAAAGATAAACAAAATAAGGAGTTTAAAGATTTTTAACTGTATTGGTGGTGGGAAGAAGCATTATACAAAATCTTGAAATCTAATCTCCCCTCCCTCCCCCTTCCCACCCACACCAGATAATTTATCAAGTAGAAATCTTTTTTAAAAAAATCACAAATGATTAAACTTAATTAAGAGGAATCAGCTTTAACAATGTATCAAATTTCTATTTGATACATCTATTTGATGGTGTAAAAAATAAACTGATAAATAAATAAATAACAAAGTGAATATAAAAAGTATAAATAACCTTTGATTGTAATTGTTTGATGACTGATTTTGAGTCTTTTAACGATTTTTATATTTGGAAAATTATGTTCAAAGTAGCAGGTATGACAACATTTTTTTCCTATACGAAGAAAAAAACTTCTAGCACATGAATTAGGATATCTGAAATTTTTATTCCAAATTCTGAGAGAAAGGACCTCAAGGTTATATAAATTGCTCACAACTTTAATTGTACTTGTGCCATTTAAGTAAGTAAATCGTTTGAATTACGTACAAAAAAAGAATCACGTTTTAATACAAATAATTACTTCAAGAATAAAGTAAACGGACGATTTAATTAATATATAAACAACGGAAAAGTGTTTTGATGTTACTTAAAAGGTTAAATAATACTGACTCAAACACTAGCAAAAGTTCGTAGCATGCATTTGTTTACAAACATTAATGACGAAAATCTTTAAGCATAATATGCATTCCGAGACAAGTATAAATATGATATGAACCGAAAATACACACTACACAAGAATATGGATAATTAATCAAGTAGTAATACCAATGTAAACAGAAAACAATATTTCAAAATCAAGTTTGAATACATAAAATGAGTCAGATATACGTATTGAATAAACAAACAAACATATATCAAATATAAAGAGCACTTACCCTTTTCACATAAAGATGTGACTTTCGGATTTCAATAATATAACACATCTCTTTATATTTTTCCACAATTAGATAAAAAAAAATGTCGTTTTTTTCTTTTCAATAAAATAGCTGCTAATGCGAATCAAATCTGCTACAGCATATGAAATACTGCGGCCATGTTCTAAGGTTGCTTGTATCTAATCGGCGGATATGTTTTAAGGGTGCTTGTATCTAATTGGCTGTTCCTTGTGCCGATATAACCCAATATCGGGCGATGTTGTTCGATGTGAGTTTTCCTACATGGATTTACAGAACTTAAAATGTTATTGGCGATTCAAGCACCTGAATACGCCATCTGGTGGAGAAAGGATATAACTTCTCGCTTCAGGATAGTGCCGTGCAAGTGCATTGCATTACATGTATTTTAAATTTGTTCAGAATGATTATTCTTTTGCACAATTTCAGATTTCTTGTGACATTAGTGTTCTGTCTTGTATGACAATGTAAAAGTTATCTGAATTTGAATATCTAAGACTTTCAAATGCATTTACAATAAACAATTATTTCAATGGCACTTTAGCCTTAGTTAAAGGGAAATTAAAGGGCCAATTTCCCTGTACCGAAGGCTGCAAGCAGCGCCTCTATAGGCCGTTTTAATTCCCAATTATAATTGTTTCCTGTTTTCTACCTTTCCACAAAAAGTACAATATGTAAATAAAAAATTAAAATATTCATGATTCCAGAAGTTTTAATGTTACAAATCCAACATCGGCCAACATCGATCAATATTGGCCACTGTCGGCAAAACATGACCGGTTTTTGCCGATGCACGCCAAGATTGACCGATATTGGCCAGTATCGGGCCGATATCGCTGTGCTACCTGGGTTCTGCTACAAGAGATTGTGCATGTAAAAATAACAGATAAAAGCAGAACTTGACTCTGAAAATTTAAAGATTTATAAAATTGTATTATTTTGGTAAAATTCAATTCAAGTTGAATATTTAAAGGTTTATAAAATTGTATTATTTTGGTAAAATTCAATTCAAGTGTTAATTGAAATTTACACTTGATTATATTGCTGTCTTTGACTTACATCACATTACAAAATAATGTACCATATTTATCAGGTATTAAAAATGTGTAGAAAAACTATTAAAATGTGGAACTGCTTAGCGATAATTAAAAGTGTAAAAAAATAAAATAAATAGGAGCTTTTAAATGAGTAGCTTTGAAAGGGACACGAACCCTCACCTTGTTTTCTTGAAAAAGAAATGTCCTCTTTTTTTCATCTGAACCTATCCTATGTTTTGCAGCACACTTTTGACAACGTCCTTGATATTTTCAATTTTAAAAGTCTAAATATGTTAAAATTAATGTATTTTATTTTATAAATGTTTCTTTTAAAGTTTTCCGGTGTGTAGTTTTAGAATTATTACATGTTTGTTTTGTTTTGTTTTTTAACAAGGTAGCATTTTGTATGTACAAATTTCATTATGTGAGGTGTTAATAACATAAATTCTGTCTTTTTTTTATGTGGCCCACAGCTTTGTATACTTTGCCCTCGGTGAGGAAATAGTTTGACATATCAAACAATCAACAGTTTCGAGGTTTTAACAATCGTATGCTCCCTTAATTTATTATTTTAATTTTATGAAGAATATTTGAAAATTCTATGCAAGTAAGAATTAAAATTACCCCGTAATTGGGACACACATTACATTAAAAAACAAAAACAAAAAAAAACTGTATTTTACAGAAAAAAAAAATATATGAAGAAAATAAGGATTGTTTACAAAGAGTAATTTTCATTACAAACTAGGCTGCCATAGTAAAGTTTTAATTTTTAGAAAACAGAAATAAAATCTATTGGGACAGTTCTCTTCATAAAGGATCGGAGTAAAATATAGTGTTTTTGAGGCTCTAAAAACGTGTTTTTCAAAACACGTATAAAGAAACTAAAAAGCCTAAAAAAAAGTGCTCAAAAGAAAGAAAAAAAGGGAAGAATAAAAGCTTTGCAATTTTACCAGGGGCCCTTTACGGGCGCGGGGCCCGATTTCCCATTTCGTTTAGTAAAATAACTCCTGAGGGGGGAAAACGATACATGTAATGTAACCCTAAATCAAGCAGCAAAGAGAACTGATCCGATACCCAAGAAGTTATACTGGTTTTTTATGGGAACGCTTGGCTTCATAAGTGTGAAGGACTGGGAAATTCAGGCGAATTTGGTATGTTGTTGTTTACCGTTCTTTTAATTTCAGATCTTCTTTTTTTAGATTATGTTATTCTGTAAAGTGTAAGTTATTGATTACATTTAAGAAGTATGAAGAAAAGTATCAGAAATTAATATTTTAACAGCGACCCTAAATGTTTTCCCTTCTACTTCTCAATTGTTTTTCACAGTCAAAAGGGAAGTCATATGACCTGACAACACTTCAGCGAACACGGCGCAACTCAGATAGATATCAGCACGAAGTTGCAGTGTAAATATTTGGCTACTTAGCACTCTTTGGCGTCTTTATAAGATAAACAACAACAACAAAATTATAGTAAAGGCATTTCAAGGGGCACTGCTCGCTGTCCTTTTAACAATTATTTTTTATTTGAATATTTTTATACCTTTTTGAAGTATTATAAAAATATTTATTATTAAAGGGTTTTATGAGGAAAAGTGATTTAATTAAGAAAAAAGAAGAAATTTTTATGGTAAAACTTACAAAATTAAAAAGAAATTTTAAGAAATTTTAAAACACTTCTACAATTTTAAACTTTTTGAAACAATGTTGTGTATATATTTTTTCATTAGAAGTGTGCTCTATAACTTTAAGGACCAAATAGCTAATTAGTTTGAGAAAAAAAAAATAATAAAAAGTCATGACATATGCAAAAATACGGTAAAAATGACTATTTACTTAAATTTTTAATTTAAAAAATATATATATATTACTGAAAATCCAATTTTTTATTTTTTTTAAATGCACCATAAGGATTTTCCATTATAAAAATTAAGTCAATTAAAAAAAATATTTGAAGATTGAACATATTGATCATGCTGATATACTGAGAAACATAAACTGGGAAAAAAGAATTTACAGATTGCAACTCTAAATTATTTAAATAGATACCTTAAAAAGCTTTTTTCGCGTATTTTTAATTGTCGTATCTTTACGAAACGTCGCGTCGCGTCGTTTTTGTCAAAATATACTAAGGATGCTTAAATTCGTTTTAACACTTTGGAGGTCTGAGCTATTTCAACCACATGTCTCCCTCTGGACTGAGGATATTTGGTACTTTTCATAATTTTTTGAAAAATACTTGGACGATATATATTTTAATATTTTATTTTTATTATAAACTTCAGACTGTTCTTATTCATAATCAAAAAACTATTTAAATGTACTAAAATTTAATTTTCAAGGAAAAATTATTGAAAAAGTATGTTTTATATTTTTAAAAAAGTTCCGCATAAGAAAACATCATTTTTTAACATAAAAGTTTACATAGACTTGAATAAAAAACTTACCCAAATGTTGTACAAATATCTGAAAATAGGTTTTATTTTTATATAAACATTATTTAGTAAGATTTGCTTTTGTGTGATGCATTTCAAAGCACAAAGAGCAACACCACAAGGTTCACAATAACTTCGAATTAAGCTCTGATTCTAGATATTTTTATATACTTACTTCTGTTTAGTGATGCCACGTATTATATATATATATATATATATATATATATATATATATACAGTCCTCCCCACTTAATCGGGTCACGGATAATCGAATACCCCGCTTATTCGAATAGAATTCTCCGGAACCGAATGTCTTCCTATTGGTTCTATGTTATTTTTCCCCGCTTAAACCAAATACCTTTTACGAACGTCCCCGCTTAATCGAATAACAACTGTGTGACAGATGTTTGAAAATAGGCGCGGAAAGCGCGTGTCAGCTGGAATTCCCTTCCATCTTTTGTCATTTTCGGTTCCTTTACGCTGAAAACAAATTTTCAGTTCTTCCTGCAATGATTTCTGCCGGCAGGTGTATAATGGACAGGTCAAAATGATTTTCCCACCATCACTTTTTGCTGTTAACCAAGCTTTAATGGCAATGCGCCGTCACTTCGAGACTCGAGATGGTAGTTGTGATATTTTGCACTCATTCGAAAAATAACTCGATATTTATTCCTTTAAAATTCCACTTAAATAAACCACTTTAAATGATTTTTTCAAGGCAGTATAAGTAACGTAAATTAGAAGTAGCAAAGTTTTGACCAAATTCAAACGAGCTGCATTAAGTTTTTATGTATACCATATAAATGTATGTACTGACATTAAATTAATAAGTATTTACTTTATATTAGCATTTGTATTTATTTTAGTTTGTTATTCCATTAACGATTTATTGTGCTGTAAATTAAATTTTCCGTAGATGGTTATTTTGCCTTTTTATTACTCATTAAATATTACAGTTATGATTCACCGTTTAATCAAATACACCCGCTTAATCGAATATTATTTCCGGAACCGTCAATATTCGTTTAAACCGGGACGACTGTATATATAAAAGGTTCGTAGATAATATCTTAAAAGACTGCAAACATATACAATAGATTTTTTTATAGCTCAGAGAGTTAAAAAATGACCAAGAGAGACTCTAGGGCTTAGTTCGCTTCAACAAAAACGGAAACCCGAGTGACACTCGGGCTAGGACCTCAAAGTGTTAAAGGAGAGGTTCTACTTTTTCGGCCTAAAATTCACATGTGTTTATGCCTCTTTTTCAGTTATAAAATATATATACATAACCTTCGAACTTTTTGCATTATATTTATTGACATTTCACTCATATATTTAAATTTTTATCAGCAAATAAATAAATAGAATACCAAATTCATCTTTAAAAAGTTAAACTTAAAATTACACTGTGTGCAAATTACTTAAAAGATGAAAAAATTTTTAAAAAAGGTTTTAAATTACTTTAACCCTTTATCTACTGCATTATGATCTACTACAAATTTTTTCATGTGACTTTTTTTTTTTTTTCAGTTACTACAATGAAAATTAAAGGATAAACATAAAAAAAATACTCACCTGTGGGAAATTTAATTCCTTAGAGGTAATTAATTAAAGTGGTACTTTAAAGTACCGTCAGTACACTATGACTAAAATATTATCGTAACAGAAAACCTACAAGGTATTTCAAATGCCACCAGAATTGTGGTAAAATATTTTCGATTTAATAAGTGTGTGAAATGCAGTCTTTTTTTCTTATTTAAAAATAAATGTTTTGGCAAATTACGGTGCCAATCATTTATTTCAACACTTTAGCATTGAAAATGATTTGCCCCTGAAAGGGTTAAAAAAATAAAAAAAATTAAAAAAAAGCTATTCTTTTTTTAGATTTCGATCTTGTTAGCAGTCCTTTAGTTATACGACATCTATATTCCAGGGACAACATGTTCTCTCGCATCTCCAAGTATGCAATATATGAATTTACATATGCCATTTCTAGCATAGAAAAAAAGAGCCGGTGTCACAATTTTTTCGATTTCCTATCAAAAATAATAATGAAATAGAAAAGAAATACTAGGAAAATTATTACTACACTACACTTTAGTAATTACATTTTAAAGCAGATGAAAACGATGGAAAACTACACAGACGAAAAGTAAACAAGAAGTTTTTCTCCAACACCCAGTGTACTGGCGGTACTTGTAAGTACCACTGAGTAATTCAACAGTTAAATCAAATACATACACCATTCACCTAAAGTAGCTAGTCAGATTGTATTCTAAGATTATAATGAACACACAGAAAAATCCAACACTTATCTTATGCCCTTTACTGTGTTTGCAGCAATAAAAAGACGAGCGTGACAATCTGTAAAAATGTCGGCACAAAACACATCGACTGTTTCAAAGACAGCCTCCTTCCTCTCTAAAATAACAAACCTAGAACTTCTGCTGCCATGTATCCGAAGAAAGTGGAGTTAAAAGAGTGTTTTTGCAAAGTACCATTAGAATATTAGTAATATTCACTATGGTATGAAAGTTTAAAGTGAGTGGTACTTATAAGTACTGTCAGTAGATAAAGGGTTAATACTTCTTAGTATTTTCAACTATATACATAGCATTCGTCAGATAATACAAAAGTACTTGATTAACTTAATAAAAAATAATTAAAAAAATGATTAACTTTCTTTTAAATAAAAAGTGATGGAAATCGGTCGAATAGTTCTCGAGAAAAAAAATCGCGTAATTTAAAAACCGTGGTTTTGAGGAAAACAAGTTTATTTTTTTACAATAGCGTTACGCTCAACGAGCGGCATTACATTCGGTCCGCAAAAAATATTGTAACGAATTGGAATATCATGAAATCTTTTAGGGCAACAATCTATATACACTTGAGGTATGCAAAATATGCAAAATAAAATATCGAAAAATTTGACCCAAAGAAGTGGAATCTCCTCAAAGAAATGAAAAATTGACATTTCCATTATTTTTCAAAAAAAGGAAGGATGTCGAGCAGAGGCCGATTAACGTCTGAATCTAGTGGAAGCACAGAATCATTTTGGGGGCCCCTTTCATCCAAAAAAAGTTTCCAAAATTCTACATTTATAGAAACTCATCAAAAAACCAATATTATTCCTGAGAGGGACTTAGCTGAGTTCAGATATTTCACCAAACACATTTTTATGTCCCCTGTATTTAATGTAGCTATGCACAAATAGTATATTTATTGTATCTATAGTTGTTATATGTTGTGTTATACTCAGATCATTTTTAACCACCACATCTGGAGTGTTTGTATTAATAGACTATTGATCATTTAAATTAGCAGGTTAGATAAATAGTATGGATTTTCTCTTGCATTAACCCCTTGAGGGGCAAGCAAAAATGTCTCTAAATATTGAATTCTCACCGGAAAAATCGAAACATTTTATTTTTAAATAAGGAAAAGCAATTTTTCAACGATATCCCCCCAAAGTTAAAAATATAAAATCTAGTTAAATTTTTCTGATGAAAATCTTGTTTAAATTAGGTGGGATATATTTTATCCCACCGCCCCTCAAGGGGTTAAGCAAATTATCTCCTCCAAGAAAATTTAAAACGCAATGTAAGAAAATCCCTGCCGGCTCGGCTTATAGGCGCATGTAGATTTCAAAGTCAAGTACTACTTTCACCAACAAAAAATAAATCAAGATTAGAGATAAACCCAGTTTAACAATTTTATCTGGCTGCTTTTAACGACTTTTTAATTTCATTTTTCTGTCAGAGCTGATTGGTCCTATTAAAATCTTCTCAATATAAAAGTTGTACATAATATTAACCCTTAAAGCTCCGGAGTCTCTTGCACAAATTTTATTCGATCGGCACCACTTTTTAAAAAGCAGTTTCCTTCAAGTACACAATTTCAAAAATGCTCTGATTAAATGAAGTTAATTTTATTTTTCTTTATTACTGGTACGAAAAACAAATTTTGCAAAGACTTAGGATGTCTCCGCAGCGGAGCCAACGGAGTGGGAAGGGTTAAGAAGATTTATAATAAATTTAAGCGGATTTGATATCTTGTAAATTGAAGAAGTTATTTATTATTTTCTTCTTCTTCACCAACCCCCCCCCCCCTTTTTGTTTTCGTTTTTATTTTTATTTTATTTTATTTTATTGGGATAAAAATTGGTCCTATCAAAAGCTTGTCAATATAAAAGTTGTAGGTAATATCAAGAAGATTTTTAATAAATTTAATTGAATTTTATATCTTGAGAATCGACGAAGTTATAATTTTTTTTCTCCCTAAAACTCTATTTTTTTTTCTCCCCTTGAGCCCACTTTTAATTTTATCAAAAATCTGTCCTACTTAAATTTTTTACCCTTTTTCTAGAAGTAATAATAACTTTAAACTGATTTGATATGTATCATAATTAAGCAGTTGTGGCTGTTTTCGGTTTTCACAAAATCCCTTCCTTTCTTTCCCTTGGGCCGATTTTGCCCATTTGCAATCTCCGCCGAGATATTAGAGCCATTACGATGTTTTTGGTGAGTTTGAAGATGATCTGTGCATAATTGCGCCTTTTATCGTGCGGGACCAAATTTACTACATACATATATATATACACTGCTGGCCACACAAAATGCAACACCCGGAAGGAAGTATGCAACTCATGTGAAATTTACATCATGCGTTTGCGGCGATGAAATATGCAAATCATTAGCATTTCAGCGCAGACGCACATCATAGACGACCGTAGCGCCACTCGAAAGCGCTATATAAGGGGAGAACAGATTGGCGATTTGAAGTACGGTAATTGTTTTTTTGTGCATTTTTTTGCGTAAGCTGTTTACCTATGCCTCGTGGAAGACATCGAGTGTCTTTTGACCAAGTTTCGGAATTCGACCGAGGAAGAATAGTAGCCTATAGGGATTGCGGATTATCCTTCAGAGAAATCGGTCAACGTGTTGGACGAAACCAAGCAACTGTGATGCGGATCTGTAATCGTTGGATGCAGGAGGGAACGACGGACCGACGGGGCCAATCGCACCCATCTCATTGCACCACTGCCCGTGATGATAGGCGGATTGTGCGCATGGCAGTGATGGATCGCGCAGCCACATCACGAACCATAGCACAACAGATTCAGTCTGCTACGCATCATTCGGTGTCCGCTCGTACCATTCGACGCCGTTTGCAGCAGAGTGGAATGTCCGCAAGGCGTCCATTGCTTCGTTTACCCCTGACTGGAAACCACAGGCGTTTGCGCCGTGAATGGTGCGAGGAACGGCGGACATGGACAACGGAATGGAACGACATTGTGTTTACTGACGAATCCCGCTTCTGCCTGCAACATCACGATGGTCGGATTCCAGTTTGGAGGCACCGTGGTGAGAGGCTGCTGAACTGTTGCGTTATGCATCGCCACACTGGTCCTGCACCCGGTATCATGGTTTGGGGTGGTATCGGATTTTACTGCCGCACACCTCTAGTACGTATTGCCGGTACACTGAACAGCCAGCGCTACATCTCTGAGGTGTTGGAGCCCGTGGTCCTCCCATACATTCAGCGATTGCCATCAGCCATATTCCAACAGGAAAATGCGCGACCACACGTGGCACGCAATGTTGAAGAGTTCTTCTTTGCCCATCAGATTGAATTGCTTCCATGGCCTGCTTGTTCTCCCGATCTATCGCCAATCGAAAACGTGTGGTCCATGCTTGCGCAACGACTGGCCCGGGATACACCACCCGCTGCTACACCAGATCAACTTTGGCAATATGTGGAAGCCGCATGGACTGCTGTACCCCAAGGAGACATCCAAAGCCTCTTTGATTCTATGCCGAGGCGTGTGGCCGCGGTTATAGCCAACAATGGCGGCTACTCTAACTACTGATTTTGTCATCATCCACGCGTCACAAGAGGCTGTAATTTTGATCGTTTGATCTTTGTACAGTATGTTATCTGCCAAATAAATTTCGCTGTGATATCTCTGTTCCTTCTTGGTGTTGCATTTTGTGTGGCCAGCAGTGTATATATATATATATAATTTTTAGGTGGGTGTTTTGGGGGGGGAGGGAGGGTTCCTGAGGTCATATAATGAAAACTTATGAAGGAATTTTTAAAAAGTCACACCAAGGTAACGACTGAGTATTTTCATGAAATCTACCTAAAATATAAAAAAGGAATGACAAGTGCTATCTTGAAGTCATTTTGGGACACCTCTTAAATTTTAGAGAGAAAGCTCGGGATTCACTTGTCTTTTGGATAATCAGGCCCTAATACCGAGTCCCTTTCAAAGAATCTTTACAGTGTAATTATGTTACAGTGTGTACACAATTTATACAGTTTCCAGGAGTTGTCTCTAAAAATGTATGTAACTGTGAAGTAATCCTAACACACAGTTATTAATCTGAGACCAAATATCTATATTGTACAGAAAAAACACGCCCATGAGTAACACTAACATTATATCATCGGTGTTCACGATATAAGCAATAAATTTCCTTTTTTTCGCAAATTTAATTACTTTTAAATATTGCATATTTAAATTTTTACACCATTAAATATTGCAAGAAAATGTACCTTTAAAAGAAATTTGTTTGAAAACTGTATTTTAATTTACTGATTTTTTATGGTTTTTAAAGTAATTTTCAAGCATGATTTTTAAAAAATCTTATCTCTATACAGTGCAGCTCGATTATGGTAGATTAACCCGTTTACATTTAAGACAATATAAATAGTTCAGCATTTGTTTTCACCGTAAATCTGTGGTAACGGGCAAAACAACTCGTAATGGATTTGACTTTGTGTAATGTTTTCAAATCTCCTTTTTTTAGTAGTTTATTTTCATAGATTACTTATTGTTTAAAATATGTTTAATTCTGACATTTAAAAAAAAGTAAACACCCCCTACTAACTCCGCAACAAATTATTGTAGAAGAAAGTTACTGGTACCAAACGATTGGAAATAAAGTCTATCTTTAAATGATGTACATAAAATTTGCTTAGAGGGCCATCTACATAACAAAACAAACCCAAACTTTGATTGTTTCAATAGCAATATTCAAGTTTGACACCATAAATAAATTCTACATCCTTTTTTCAGCCGAAATACAAGTTTTCATGAAATTCGTACGATTAATTAGAGATAACTTAATTATTTTAAAATGAGCGTATTTTAGGGACTGTATCCAAATCGAAGTTCGGTACTAAATTGTTGAAATGCTACAGAATGACTGAGTCACTTCTATTAATGTATTATTTCTTGCCAATATGACCATTTCGCTCGCTTAATATTTCTCGACTATTGCCAGCCGAAATGTTTTAATCAAATGAGTAAAATATATTTTTGAAAATTATGCTTTTCTGCTCATCACAGTCGGCCGCTTAAACCATCATTTTGACGCTTTTTAAGCATACTTTGAAAACTACTTGGAAGATAAAAATTTTAAATTTTGAATTCGCATAAAGCATGGCATAATAAATATAAATATATCAAAAAAATTGTAAGTTGCAATTCATATTTCTTTTTTCAAATATTAATTTCATAATTCATATAATAAAAATTTTTAAATTATAAATTCAATGTATTTATGTTTGGGTTTTTTAGTATTAAAACCACACATAAAATTATTACACTAAGAATTATAATTTTAGCAGATATTATTAAAAATATAAAAATGTAATTTAACATTATTAGAAGCTCTAAATTTTGAATGTTTATAATTCAAAAGCTTATAATGTAAATGACTTGAAATTTCATATCTAGGTATAGTTTGTACGGAAGATTTAAAATATATTGTCAAAATTGGGTATTACCATTGAAAAAAAAACATCGTTTGGTCTGGTTTTGATTTGTAGATGGCCCCTTAAGCAAATTTTATATCCATCATTTAAAAGTAGACTTTATTATTTCCAATCGTTTTGAACCAGTAACTTTCTTCCACTATAATTTGTTGCAGAATTAGTAGGGGTGTTCACTTTTTTTTCCCACGACTGTAAATTGCATACTTATTTCTAAAGTTATTAAAAAATTAAGTTTTTTAGAATAAACGAAACACATTTTCAATCATGAAAATAACTTGTTTCTTATTTAACATGTATTGGGATGAGAAATCACATGAAATGTTTATATCTAGTCTGAAATAGCTGATTTACTTTAATAGAAGTCACATCACATCTGAATAACTGCAGACAGCAGAGTTGTATAATATCATAAATAAAAGATAAAATAAATCTTATTCTGTCATTTTCGAAGATATTTAAACCTATTTTAAATGAAAGATGGGATATATATTTGTGACCCACTCATATTAAAGTATCAAAAATCGCATTTTTTTTTTTTTTTTTTTTTTAGTTGTTTCACTTTAGAAATAGGTGTAAGGTATAATGGTTGACAAAAAAAAGAAGAAAAAGGTGTTTTCTAGTTAAAAAAAAAAAAAAAAAAAAAAACACAAACTGATAAAGAAGTGTCTTTTCTTCGGATGGCAGATGCCTTTATTTTTCTTTAAATCATCGTCATGTATTAAAAGAGCAATGTATGGGACCTTTATTTTCCGTTCAAATCTGCATTAACCATATTTATATAGTGATACAACGTATCTTGATTCCATCTTCCGTCTTTGTAGCTCTTAACATACATATTTTTTTAACCTTGCAAATAGATAATTAGAATTCTCATCTCATGCTTATATTGCGAGTTCCAGCCAGAAATTTTACCTAATAACATGTAATTTATTTCAGTGCGGTACGCATTTGTCTTTTCTTGAATAAAATTTCTGGTTCGCAGCATGTTTATTAGACATGCCATTAGGTAATTTCTGATCTTCGAGGTGTTCATATAACAATAACATGAAAAGTTGTTACATTGAAATGTAACAATAATTTGTTAATATTAAAACAGAAAAAGTATTAATTACACAGGTCTGCAACCCAAAAACTGCATAAGATTTATTGACTGTTTCTTATAGGTTTTTACTCACTGAAACCGGAAAAAATATTTAAAAAATTTCATCACGTCACGTTTTCTTTAAAAAACACATGTTTTTAGTTTAATTAAGCATACAATTTCTCTTTTTAACCTGCAATTTGGCATCATAAAACTTGAGTAGACCTCCCCGTTCATCCTACGTCATAATATCATCTATCCTATTTGTTGCAAATTTTGTCTAGCTTCAGAATTTCATAATGCTTTTCCCCTAAAGCAATAAGAAATTTAAGTTAAAAACAACTTTTTTTTTTTTGGGGGGGGGGGGGGTCGGGAGGCTAAATGTTGGGGGTAAGTTAAAAATTCGGATTCAGCCACCCAAAAAACTTAAAGTAAACCTTATAGAGAAAGTTCGGAGGGGAGATGGGAGGGCGAATGTAAACGTGTAAGTGGTTAAGTGGAATTGCGCAACTTAGTTCACGCAGCACCGCGCGCATGTTCCGAGGCAGATCCCCCCTTCCCTTCATCCTAAGTCATAATGTCATGTATCTAATTTGTTGCAAATTTTGTCTACTTCCTGAATTTCTAGATACTTTTCCCTAAAACAATAAAAAAATTAATTTTTTTAATAAAAACCTTTTTTGGGGGGCATTTTACCAAAATTGGGGAGGGGGGGGTTGCCGTGGAAAATTTTGGTGGGAAGTTAAAAATTCGGATTCAGCGACCCAAAAAAAATATAGTAAGCCTTTTTCCAGAACTACCATGAATTTTGCTAGGTAGAGCCCCTATACGGTCTCTATTGCCTGGACTAATGTCATATATCTAATTTGTTGCAAATTCTGTCTACTTTCTGAATTTCTAGATACTTTTTCCCTAAAACAATAAAAAAAATTGATTTTTTTAATAAAAACCTTTTGGGGGGAGGGGGGCATTTTACCAAAATTTGGGGGGGGGAGGGTTGCCGGGAGAAATTTTGGTGGGAAGTTACAAATTCGGATTCAGCAACCCAAAAAACATAAAGTAAGCCTATTTCCAGAACTTCCATTAATTTTGCCAGATAAAATCCCCCATTGCCTGGACTATAATAAAATTGACTGTTCGCTCCAAATAATTAAAATTTTCGGAAAAAGTTGCTCAGTGGTTGTTCAAGTACTTTTTTGTCTAGGAAAATCGCCAAGAAAAGTCGCAGTTTTTAGGTTCTTTCGTAATGATATAAATATGCAGCACCTATAGCCGTCGTCTGGTCCATCCGTCTGTCCGCATATAACAGCGTATAACTACTCAACCGAATGGTTTAAAATTTAATATATAGAATCGTTGCAGAATTTCAAATTTTATGAAAATCGAATCGAAACTTAAACAGATATTAATAAAAAATTTCTTCATTCTATTAAATCCTATCATACGTAATTAATTCAATGATATCCCATGATAGGTAATGATTTTAGGTTACCATGCTGATTATTCTATTAAATCCTATCATACGTAATTAATTCAATGATATCCCATGATAGGTAATGATTCTAGGTTGCCAGGGTGATTACGTGTTATTTAAGATGGAGTCCTATTATTTCCGTATTACTAAATTTAATATATATAATCATAATAAATTTTGTATTCATACATTTTTGCATAAGAGTGAAACAGCTATTGCACCAAGATCTGAATATTTATAAAACTAACTATAGTACGAACATTTGCCACGTTTGACGTACAATTTCCGTCTTGTTCATTATCAAATAGTGTTTGACTATTATTATCTTTTCTTTTAATTGAAATGTAACGGAAATATTCATCTTGTAAAACCTTTGATTTAATTTCAAATAAAAAATATTATAAAAATAAGCAGTGTTCAGATACTTTTATAGCCACATGTAGTCGCATTTGAAGGTAACAACAACAAAAAAAGAAAAACTGTAATAAACGATTTACAGACAGCCCTCTAGAATCTGCCACTCTTTTCAGTTTAGAAAATTGAAATTAAATTTAATATGGCAGTGATTCATCAGGCCTCAATCTTTCAACAAACTGAATGTGTTGTAAAAATTTTGATATTGGTACTTTTGGGTTATACCGGCCACCGAGGATTTATCGCCAAATTATAAAGCATGTGTTGCACTCTTCCTTAGTCCACATGCTGATGAATTTCCGGATCCACGATCACCAATCGTACAGACTTCGAAAAAATGTTATTTTATTTTATAGGCTGTCACCACCGATATAAATACGTGAAATCGGACACGATGTAAGAAGGATTATCAAAAATGCTAAACTTATTCAATTAATATTAAAAAACAATTTATTTACAAATTATTTACATGGAAACAAAGCGTTATTACATTTAAGGGCTCGGATATAGACGATCCGGCCCGATACTAAGTTGTATAACAAATACCTTCTACGTACTGGGTCAGCTTATTAAAATACACTACTTCCTTCTCACCCTACGGTCAGTGATGTAGTGGAGGGTATACAGGAGTATACGCCGTATACCCTCTGGATTTTTTTAGGAACACCGTATACACTCAGTTTCTCAAGAAAGCTATAGTATATATACACTAGGGTATACCCTCTGCCTTGAGCGTATACCCTCTGCTTAGAACGTATACCCTCTGTTTTTTTTTTTACTACACCACTGCCTACGGTATCTCATTAGGTTTATTGGAGGACCACACAGGACCCCTCCGCTCAGCACTTAAACCCTTTTCCGCAACTCAGTACTCTCCACTCCAGAAAACTCCACCAAAACACTACAAACCTCCTTTCACGCTAGTCTTCGCCAGAACTCACCTCGTTCCTATCTCAAACATCCTTAAAAAAACTCGGGGCTTCTTTCTTACCCGCATGGCCCCTTCTCTTATCTAAAACTTCCCCCTTCCCGTGGCGTCCACTATCTCTATAGATAGTCCGTGAACTCCTTTGTTTGCCTTATTTGAGATATGCGTTCTTGAATAGACAGGGAAACTGGAATTCATTGATACAATAAAGCTTGTTCGTACAACTCTATCTAACAAAAATAGCTCGGATCAACTTCAAGATAAGGAAAAATATTATATTTAACTCCGAGTACGCAGAAAGTGATACATATGGATTACAATAGATAAATAAAAAGATAACATCAGATAACAATAGTCTTAATTAGTTACATGCTCATTAGCGTCAGAAACCTGAGAACATGTCTGACATTATAATAATATAGTATGTATATAATATTTTGTAACGCATGTGGTCCATTTATAGTCATATATGATTCATATATGAGTGACATATATATATGATTCTTGTATAAGATTATATGATGTATATATGGCATATAAGACGCACATAATATATACATAATGACGCATATGGCACATATATGAGCGTTTGGAGTATATATATGGGTATATATGACGCTTAAATAAGCTTTGTTATGGTCGTGGCGAAATCGTAACTGCAGTCTTGGCATGAACGTAATTGTAGGGGCCGCTATAACCCGGAAGCACCTTGATATATATATTTTTAATATTGTGCGTAAAAATTATATTTTTTGTTAAGAGAAGGAAAAAAAAACAACGGATATTTTAAAAGAGCACTTGCATTTTTGAGCTAAAAGGTGCTTTTAAGAATTTAATTTAACAGTGCTAGTTGAATTAATCTCAAAAAAGTATTTATCAATTTACTTCTTATATCATATCCTTTCATTTGCTTGTTATCTCAGAAACAGAGATAATAACTAGTTGTAGAATACAGGAAAAAAATGTTTATCATAATACGCAATTATTCATCATAATTAACATTGCATGAAAGTTTAAAATTAGATAATGACGAGGAAAATTTAAAGATACTTATAATTTTTTTGTTTGATAAGCTACTTTATCACTATATTTCCTTTTTCATTGTCATGCAAATATTGCTAATTTATAAAATTAAAGAAAATTTTTTTACCTCAACCAACAACGATTTACAATCTGTCAAATTGTATAGTATTATCCCCTAAATCTTCTGTTCCAAGCTCTGTGGATCTCACAGAGTTGATTGCATTTCATCCAATATTTCGAACTGTTGGCAATTACGTGTATTAAAAGCTGTATCTGTGTTCTAATTAAAATACTCTGAAACTTTGCAATAATCGACAACGGCAAAACAAAATAGAGGAATGCGAAAGAAATAGTTTTGGATAATCTAATATCTTATCATAATAAATAGAAATATTATAACCCTAAATCATATATTTTTTTTTTCTTAACGTCCATAGTATTTGAAGCCACTTGGATGAATAAACTACGAGTACTATATTATAAAGGACAAACGCATCCGTGCACTGACGCCATTTTGATGTTGTCAACAGCAGACGATTAAATTGCGCTTTTATTGCAATTTTTAAAACTTCTAACCCTCACACATTTTCACATTTTATACCGTGAAATGGAGAAAAAAAATGTACTTACAAATGCACTTTCTTTGAATAATGTATTGCAATTCCTTTGAAAAGTGTATTCAATTTGTTTAAAAATTTTACAATTTCCTCATTTTTATTGTTTTCAAAATAGTTTTCATGCATGATTTTTTTAAATTAAATCTATCTCTATCAAGCGCAGACGATTATGAAAGTGAAATCCCTTTGCACTTAAGTTAATATAAATAATTCAACATTTGTTTCCGGCTAATATTCCATAACAAAGTTGAAACTTCGTCAATAAAATAAAATATTGAAATAATATAAATAAAGCAAAAATTTAACAGACATGTAATCGAACTACGTTCTTAAACCACTGAAATGATCAGAATTAAAAGCACCGCTGTAAGTCACGAAATCTTTGGCGATTTCTTCGGTTATTAACTCGTACGAAAATATCGCTTTTAATAAATTTCAAAACTTTATTTGAAGGGAAAATGGTACTTTTCAAATAAAAATGCTTTTTGGTGCTATTAGTGGGCAATCTAAAAAAAAAATATTATTAATATAGAGAAATGTTCTACCCATACATTCTGTAACCCACGAGATCCTGGTTGGACGCCCTAGTTATTATCAAAATCATGAGAAGTTAGATAACAATTTCAAAATCCAGAGACTGGCCAGGCACAACCCCTGGCATGCAGTAATAATACAGGATTGGGGAAGAGAGAGTTTTAGAATAATCCAGTATCTTATCATAATAAATAGAAATGTTATTACCTTCAATCATATTTTTCTCTCTTGATGTTCAAGTATTTTAAATCATTTGAAAAAATAAACTATTATTTTTAAAATCAGGAAAGATAAAGATAATTTAGATAACATTTCACAGGTACTATACGAGGCGTGCGCAACCCCCCCCCCCTTCCCCCGCCTCTTGCACCCCCTACCTTAATGACTGTAGTTTTGTACAGCAGTTCATAAATAATGAAAAGGTGATTCAAGTAAATCATTCAAAATATTGAACAATTAAGATTATCAATAATTAATAAAATATTTAGGAGAATAATTTACTCGTTAAAACTAAATATTTGCTCCATTAGGGGAAAGTAGGGTAATGACGCTCACCGGGCAATCCCCAAATATCTCTCAACAGAATAGAATTGAAAACGTGCGATCAGTACCAGCACCTAGCGAACTTCCTCGTAAGTTCCCAGTATACTGAACTTACGTGATTTTTTTAATTTACTGACCGTGGGGAGGAAAGTATTTTTATGTCCGCAATACTTATTTATTTCCAGTGTCACTTCTCAATGTTAATTTAACGTGGAAATGCCTATGGAGATCATAACTTTTTCATTTTTTCTTCCCACCTTTTTGTCCCTGACCCCACTCATTTTTTTATTCTTGACTAATTCTAATGATATTATAAATTTAAAGTGTAAAAACATTTGCCTGACGTCAGGGTGAAAACGAATGGTAAAATGCCTTTGCATATGGGTGAATTATAACCCAGAGAGAAGCATGGGCCAATTTTTGTTTACATTATTCAATTATTTTTCTGAATAATTCCAATTTTCGCTTTTTTCATTGAAAATCAACGGACATTTTTTCATAGAAAATGTAACATTTTTACTTCATTGTTGCAAAAATTTCAAAAGCCGTAATAATAATTTATTTCTTTTTCGTTGAAATATTTTCACGTGAAATATTAAATTGAGCTAGTTTTTTTTTTTTTTTTTTTTTTTTTTTTTTTTTTTTTTCAAAAATTAAAAAGGGGAATATGGCGTCATAGTGGAAATAAAAAGCATATTTTCAGAATAAGTTTTTGCTTTGGTCAAGTTTGTATTTTAGTAAAAAGCTTCTAATGCATAGCTATTTTTACTCAGGTAGCGAACTTAGTGGGGAATTACATAACTTAAATTTTAAAATGTTTTTTTTTTTTTTTTCCGAGATGAGAATTATTTATACCCCAAGTTAAACTTAGGTAATAATTTTCTGATGTGTTTACATCACCCCTTGAGAGAGATTAAGGTTTAAAAATTTAAGTAAAACTTTTATTTTTTATTTTTTACTGTATCACAGCTATAATATTGTTAAATATTTGTAGTAAGGATTCGACAAAATTTTCATTTACATTCATAGCGTTCCTGAGTGGGAAATAGGGTATCTAAATTTAAGTGAAGTTAATTTTCTATGACCTTCTACAAACTTTGGTAAACAGCATCACACATTGCGATGCAATACATCAAAGCCGCATACATCAAAGCCTGATGATGATACCCTCCATTAATTTTGAAATGCGTTAGTCCCAGTGCAGTAGTTATTGAAAAACTTGACATATTAAACAAAAACATAATTTGAAGAGCAAATTAAAAAATCGAAATTTATTTCCTACATAGTTTAAGCCTGAGAAAGGACAGATATTAAGTTATTTCATTCAATTAGTTCTACATTTAATGTTAAATTTTTGTAACAAATTTAAGCCAAAGATTAAAAAGTAAAAATAAAATTCATACAATATGATACTTAAAACACCCTAGAAAAATAGATTCCGTTCAAATGAAATCGAAATAAATCTTAGACTTCTTCCATTTTGAATTGAAAATATTTGTATTGCAGATTTTGTATTATGTTTACGACAATTGTGCATAAAATGATAAGATGCATGCAAAATACAAAACTTAAAAAAATGTCTAAGATTTATTTCGATTTCATTTAAGTGGAATCTAATTGTTTAGGGTGTTTTAAGTATCATATTGTATGAATTTTATTTTTATTTTCTAATCTTCAATTGGCTTAACTAATTTGTTACAAAAATTTAACACTAAATGTAGAACTAATTGAATGAAATAACTTAATATCTGTACTTTCTCAGGCTTAAACTATGTAGGAAATAAATTTCGTTTTTTTAATTTGCTCTTCAAATTATGTTTTTGTTTAATTAGTTTGAAGTTGTTTTATAATAAAATTCTACAACATCTAACTTGAAAGTAAGTGTACACTCTTACTTTCAAATGTTCATTTACTCATTATTTCTACAAAATATATACATTTAGCTGTACGTTCATGCTTTTATTTATTTTTGTAGTGCTTTGTTACGCCAACTAGAAATAACGCCAACTTAAATCTTGTATTCAAATTTTGAGCGCAATCACCCTACCATGTCGGGCATTACTGCTCAATCCACTGTTAATTAAATAAAACGATAAAAAATTTCCTAAAACTTTTATGCAAATTATTTGATTGTAAACTGTTCCTTATGCTTTGGAGTTATACTTCGCTAATAAAATATTGATTTTTTTGTGTAAATTTGACTAGCTATGTTTTCCCTTAAGTGAGCGTCATTACCTTACTTTCCCCTACCCCAAAATCCAAATTTTAATTGTTTAAGATTAAATATTTAATATTCTGGAAATTGTAGAGAATTACAATTATCAAATTATGAAACAACAGCAGAAGCAGAGACTCCTTCATATAATAAAAATATCACAGAAAATAAACTCTCTCCAAGTATCAGTGCAAGTAATCGTATTTACACTGTAAAAAAAAAAAAAAAAAAAACGGACTAAAAAACGGAAATACTACTGGCAATCTAGACGCCGGTACTATTTCCGTTTTTTTACGGAATTTTTACCCATAAATTACAGAAAATTTTCCGTTTTTCTGATTAAAAATACACTCGTTCAGTCCATCCGTCTGTCCGTCCGACAGCATGCAACAGAGCAAAAACTACCTAACCGAATGGTCTGAAATTTTAAATATATAATTGTCGCATAATTTTGTAGAGTCATTTCAAATTTTATGCAAATCGGATGTATAATTTAATGACAGGGACAGTCAAAAGTTTCCGTTACATTACCGCCAATGGGAAAAAAATACTGCAAGTGCATTTTAATGATGTTACAGCCTTTCGAACAGAATGAAATTGATATGCACTTATGGAGTGCACTAAAATATACATTCAGTACAATATGCGGTGCAAAAAATATTTATAAAACTAGTTATAGTACGAACGCACCTCATTTGCCAAGCAGTTGCTTTTGACGAGCAATTTTCAAATTGTTTCTATTTATTTTTCATCATGAACGCTGCCCATGACAAGGCTCTTCTTTCTCTACACATTACGAAGTCACTTTCATTTGTAAGTAGGTATAATTGCCCTATAACGTTTGTTATTCTGATAGAAAGCAATCAGGCAGCGTTTCGGCTTTTTCTATAAAAGCATCGAATCTTTCTTTTTTTGTGTTAATACTATTTCCGAAGCGGGATCCTTACGTTATTTAATATCAGAATTCTGCGACTAATTAGTATTAAAATTAGTCAAAGATTTCTCATCGGAAGGAGTGATAAACTGAAAAGTGGAACAGTTGACAGTTAAGTATATATGCAGGTGGAAACATATAAAATCTTTATTTTACTAAAGAAAAAAAAAGATGCTTTAAATTTTGCAAATAATGTATGAAATATAAATATGCTGATTGGAGTGGCGGTGGGGGGGGGGGGGTGTACGCTACGGTTTTAGTACCGCAGAATCTTAGGGCTCCGGTACTTTTTCGTTAGGAATTAAGCCCCGCAATGGGCCCGTGCGAAGAATCTGCACTTTGCTGACTCATTCCCCACCCCCTCCGTTATCCCCTTACGCATATCCCCAATTTTTAATTTAAGTGAAATTTTACGTATACAAAGCCTTTTAGCAGTACAGTCGAACCCCGTTATAACGAACTCCAAGGGACCAAAGGTTTTGTTAGCTATATCCGGTGGTTCGCTACATCCGAACCGTTAAGAAAAAATTTTAGAGTTTACAAAATGTATAGCTCATTAGTTGCTATGTATATTCAATAACAATGTGTTACAAAATTATACATAAAATCTATTAAAAATTATCATTAATTAAATAAATTGACTAAATCCATTCCAATAAACTGATACAATACTAATTAAATTAACTAAAAATGAAGACAAATGGAAATAAATTCATTTTACCTTTAATTGTTGCTTTAATTGTTAGTCACACATGCAGATTGGCTATCGTAAAAGGAAAAGAATGCAGTTGTTTTTACCCTTTAGTAAATAGACTTATTGCTGATTTGCACCGTATTTCACTGACCGGCATACATTTTCTTATGAAATTAGAGTCAAAGTGTTGTTTTCACAACTGTGGAAAAGTTAAAAAAATTCAGTGGTCGACTGAAAAAAATGTTCGTTTTAGCCGATTCTTAAGATTTCGGAGGTTCGCTATAAAATGATAAATTAGCATTAAATACAATAGGAAACCGGCCGGACCAAAATTTTCGTTCGTTATATCCATGAGTTCGTTATATACCGGGTTCGCTATAACGGGGTTTGACTGTATTCAATGTAAGATGTGGACAAAAAATCCTATACAATGATACCGCATTCATCGTTGTATGATACATATTAATTAAATTAAGTATGCGATGTCAGATGTGGGCAAAAAATACTATTCAATGACACTTCTTTCATCGTTGTATGCTACCTATAAGTTGAGAAAAAGGGACGTTGGCAACAGAAATAATAAATATGATGATGATTCATCCTCGTGTCCCTATTATGACGAATGGAAATTTTTGCATCCTCTTGCGTCACACTGATTCTCTTTTACAAGCTTCTCTTGAAGCTGGCTGAGTAAATACAAACTCAAGTCTGCAAAGTTGCTTGCCTGTTTTTATTCCGAGGCATTGTGTTAGCAACTATTTCGAACATACTTAACCCTTAAATGCCTGGTGTTGTTTTTCGGCAACATACCGAATTTAGGCTCTAAAATGCTATTAGAATAATATTGGAGCTATAATGCCTAATGTTGCCAATAAAATACATTCTGAAGATACAGTATGGGACCTCAAATCCGGACTGGCCGGGACCGCGATCGTTCCGGATTTCGGAATTTTCCGGATTTCAGGTCCTTAACCAAAACAATAAATAAACAGATACAGTACATGCCCGTGACAATTTTACATGCTGCGTAGCAGTCTATATCGCGAATTGCCATGTTACGCTTCGAGTAAATAAACAGTCAAAAATCCAAATTACAAAAAATAATTCAAAATAAATATAAGAATTTTTTTTAATACT